>CM033271.1:26945970-27410970 GCA_019343175.1 Oedothorax gibbosus
TATGATATTAAAAAGTGAAATTTTTTGCACGTTGTTATAAAAATAAAATGGTTCTTGTCAATTTTATAGGATGTATTCTCCCTGAACTGCCAAAATTTGGTCTGCCACTTTAATAGTGGAGCTATTTAATAGCTCCACTATTAAAGTGTTGTTTTTGCCTTAATTGTAATCGTATTGTAAAGAAACAAGTTCTACGTGGGCGCATTTTGCAGAGAAACCACACAACAACGGTCTTGCTTTGAAAATTTTAGTGAAATTAGTGGTTTAGTGATTTTAGTGGTGTGGAAATTGTCCTTTTAGATCTGAACCACTTTGGCTACAATTAGCGATCGAAAATATAATTCACTGATAAAAAAAAACTAGGGGTGTGTAACACCACGCGATTTTTCAATTACCACTCAATAAATCAATGCATTTGAAGGTAGTAATTATATACGCTTCGAAAAAACTTGTGTTCAAAAAGCACAAGTGGAACACAATTATAGTGTAACCTGGTCTGTGTCCATCTTTTCTACCTATCATGGAGAATTTAAACTGGAACGCAGCTCATTCACAAGTGCTTGAAAATTACAGCACACGTGTAAGCATTACGTTTACTAGCACGGGTTTGTATTCTGAATGAAAAAAAATTACTGTGTACTATCTTACACCTAACTACAACATGACAAGCGTTTAAAACAAGTCTTTTGTACATTTGGGTAGCTTTTTTTAAAAGCCTTATTCGTCTAAAGAAATTCATTTACTTTTTTTATGTGTTCCCTTTGAGTTTACGAGTGTAGAAAGTGAATATATAAATGCTAATCAAAAAGTAACACAGTAAATTTTAGGAGTTAATTAAACTTCTAATTATTGAAATGCATTATGATATTGAATAACATAAATGTAAACATGACTAACGTAGATTTGTAATTTAAATGCAAATGCCATAACTACATTTAATCGTATTCAGAATCTTTTTAATACATTTATTTAACACGACACAAAAAAAACAACTTCCTTTTAACTTTGTGTTTCTTTTTTTAATCAAACAATTTAATCAGAAATCTGAATACTGGTCAACCGTAAATTATTCCTCTCCCCCTTTTGAAGCATATGAGAGATCGTAGTATAACTCTTGCTCTATATTTAGTCACCAATACTATTCAGTATTCAAAATAATGATTAATGAAAAAAATATTAAACTTGAAATTATATCTTTTATTAAGTAATTACAAATGTTGTTTGATTAACTAATATCAAATTTCAGAACTGATTAGAATATAAATAAGGTTACTTACAAATAATATGCCAATTTTTAAAGTAGAATAATGTGGGAACATGTAATTAATCATTCTAGAACGATAGATAACATAAAATAAGGTTTAATATGATATACAAATTTTTAATTATTGTGAAATTAACTATTGCGAAGGCACGCAGTCATCTAAGCTTACATAAAAAGGTGCCCATATTTCTCAGATACACTGGAGTAAAATGTAATTTTTTAAAAGATCAAATATTAAAATTATGCTGCAATAGTTAAATGAGGAAGGAACATAATATAGAGTTGCCGACGCTAGAAAAAACAACAACTTTGAACAAGAATACCTTGTAGAACATTACCTTAATAACATTTACACAAAATGTATTTAAATATGGAAAGATATACGCCTACAGTGTTTTATGAATATTGAATTAATCAATAACACATTTCCACTTTACCTTTTGTATACATCTCGAAAATACAAACATCAATTATGCATATTTAATTTAAAATGACAAGCTTGAAATGCACTTCTAATACAAATACAAGTAAAATAAGAGTACAGATAAAAGTCTTGCAATCATAGTAACTTCAACTTTAAGAGACGACAAATGGTGTTCTCTGATGCGCGCGTTCCCGATTGTTAATATAACACCCTAAATATTGCTCAAAATTACGAAAATTGTTTTTTCATTTGACAGAATATGGGTGAAAAAATATTTCTGCACTTATCCATCCCATTCACGACGACTTTGTGCATATCATTTACACCTTCATTTCCGGATAAAAACGTTAAATTTAAGTTTTTTAAATTCATGTTTCGTGTAACTTAGCTTTTCCTACACAAATTATTCGGGACAATGGTCTTCATTTCTCTTCTATATAGTTTACTAACATAAACTTTAGAAAAAGTTTATTTTCGCGCGGAAATTTTTTCGTTAATGAGTACACGAAATTCATGTATACAAACATTCTTAAGCATTCTTAAGAACATTTCAATTCGTCAAATATCAAGAAAAATTATCATAGAATGCTACTATTAATTATATCTTATGAGATCTAATGAACATTCGAAATGAATAGCTGAATAATTAATTTTCTTAAAAATTAGTTAGAGAATATCGATTAGTGGTGAAAGCAGTATTTATGTATCACAAAATAAAGTTGTTATATTTTTAAATTATTATATTAGATTATTTATTAGTTCTATTATTATTATTTATATTATTATTATTATTATTATTATTATGTATTATTTTATATTTATTTTATTATTTATGTATTGATTATTTATTATTGTATTATATTTATTATTTATTATATTATTAATTTTATATTATATTATTATTATTATTATTATTATATTATTATTATTATTATTATTATTATTATTATATTATATATTATTTTATTTTATATTATTATTATTATTATTATTATATTATTATTATTATTATTATTATAATATATATAATATATTTTTATTGATTAATTATTTTATTTTATTATTATTATTATTATATTTAATTATTATTATTATTATTATTATTTTATTATTATTATTATTATTATTATTATTATTATTATTATTATTATTATTATATTATATTATTATTTTATTATTATTATTATTATTATATTATTATTATTATTATTATTATTATTATTATTATTATTATTATTATTATTATTATTATTATTATTATTATTATTATTATTATTATTATTATTATTATTATTATTATTATTATTATTATTATTATTATTATTATTATATTATTATTATTATTATTATTATTATTATTATTATTATTTATTATTATTATTATTATTATTATTATTATTATTATAATCAAGAAAACAACAAGTACAAAATAAACACTCTGGGGATTTAGAATACCATACGAGTGAAAAGAAATTCAAGAATTTTTTTTTTTATAAAACAATACAGGGTAGATATGACAATGAAATTTGGCAAAGTCGTCGGTGCTATTTAAAAATAAACAATAGAGAACCAAAATTGAATTAAATTGAATCAAATTAAATTATCAACTGAAAACAGATAATTTTTTAGCTTTTTTTTTTAAAAACGATGACATTTGGTATAATTTGCAGATCAACAGGGAGATTATTGTATTGTTTAGGAGCTAAATAAAAAAAACTTTTGTGAAAAATCTCTCTGTTGGCTCTGGGTATATTGAAAATAACGTTTGGTCGTCTAGGATTGACTATTTCTCTTTTATCACATAAATTGGGATTTAAGAAGAGATTGTAGCTATTTTTATAAAAGTGTAGATGATGAACTGGAAGTATGTCTAGTAATTTGTAATCTTGGAATGTAATACTGCGATTATTATAATTAAGAATTAATTTAATAAATTTATTTTGGGGATTTTTGACTATGGATATATTTGATTCGTAGTCCCCACCCTAAATAGACAATCCGTAGTAGATTCTGGGATGAACCCATGCATAGTAGAGCTGCTTAAGAAATTTTTGATTAACTATAGATGCTTTAAATGATAAAATTTATAAAGAAAAAGCTCTAAAATTTATAAAGAAAAAGCTATTATTATTTTTTTTACGTATACGCAGTACTAGGTCCAGGATCTTCATTTGGGGAGGCTCATCATGGTCTGGGTGACATTAATTAATAATTTTATTTATTATGAATATTTTTAGTAATTAATTATTAAATCTGCATAATTTTACTTATTAATTATTGGTATACAAATTTTTGCTCATTATTTAGTTAATAACAGTAAAAAAACAGGTCATTTCTATTTTTAAGGGGTTTCGTTGAATGCCGGCGGTATTAAAGCATATTTATAAAACATACACTAACCCTAAAAAACTTATTTTCTCGCTTCTATTTAACAGAAATAAATTCAAGTTGTAACTTTGCAAATATAAAAGAAAGTATACAAGAGAGATCAGACAATTAAAAAAATAGTTGATTTTTAATACTAGTACTGAGATTTTGTAACATTTTCAACCAAATTTAAGAAAAAATCTACTTCATTAATAGAGTTATTTTTCTAAAAATAGTTAACAGTATTCTATGATAATTTTTTTAAAAAACCTAATAGTATCCAATATTGTACTCCATTATTTCTCGTTTCTTCATGACCTTAGGGGGTATCACACGAGCGTTTTCCTCCAACCCAACTCCCAACGCAACTTTCTCCCCCCAATTTCGGCCCCCTCAAAAGTTGTTTAAGGGTTGCCAGAGGAGGGGAAGATTTATCTTTTCCGACTGTCATAACTAAAACGGTATCTCTACAGTAGGCGCCAATTTATTAAAAATCGGACCTTTGGATTGATTTGAGTTTTAATTTATCGCATGCGTAGGATTTCTTTTATAATTATTATTTTTTTCTTTCACACTTTTGTTTAGTGATGGAAATGATCACTTGATGTATATGTTATAAAAAAAAATATTTTTAGTCTTGGGATCTGGTTATGGAAGCTAGTTCTTTTCTTTTACATATAATCCTTAAGTGGTGACATTAAAAAAAAAAGTTGTGAAGAGTATGTAAAAAAACAATGTTACAATTTGATAAAGATTGCTCACTTTTAAAAAGAATTTTACAAGTCAAACTGAAATTGTCATTAATATATATCTGAATTCATTGATGATTACATACTATTAAAATCCTTATTCTGTAATAAAACAAATAAACACTGAGAGATATAAGTTGAAAATTTTAATTTTCCCAACTAGATTGTTAAATTAACACACTTGCGTTGAGAGATATTTTGATTGCTATAAATTGTTGGGAATTTTGCTTAAAATTGCAAATATTTTTTTTACAAATTTGAAATTAAGGCTGATATACAGTTTAGCTTTCACATTTAGAACAAAAGGGGCAGTTTTACTCATCTACTTTACATATTATAGCAAATGATATATAAAATTATTGAATTAACGAAAGAAAATCCATAAAAATAGCTTATTTCTTACACTTAAAGTTGAACTAAAAGCTGTGCTAAATGATTTTTTTCTAAGATATATAAATAAATCTTGTGTGGAATTGGCTCTAAGTAAAATTTTCGTTAAAAAAAACCCAACTTTTCAACATTTTTTTTATCGAAAAAATAAGAAGAAATGTCAAATCAAGGAGTTATATTTCCTCTTTGTGTCAAATAGCTTAATATTCTTCATATTGAAAATCAAATATCGTGCTTGTAAAATATATAAACACAGCTTGGCAATTTGGCGCATATGACTGAAGATTTGGCTTCAACCAAACAGAACCGTGACGTCAGTGTATCGACAGTCACCGATTCACCTGATTGGTGTTGGGGCCAAGTTGATCAACTCCGTCGCGATGAAACGACAGAGTTGTGAAAATTTCTCCAACGCCTACGTCATAGCACGTGACAATTTCCACCAATCATGGTCGGAACAGAGTTGCGTTGAGAGTTGGGTTGGGGAAAAGTGCTTGTGTGATATACCCTTTGTTAGTGCAACTCAGGAACGCAAGACCATCTCCCCCCCCCCCCCTCTCTCCAGCTCTCAAAAGGTAAAAGTTAAACTTGAACTAGTAGTAGTGATCAATTCTCTAAATTTTAATAAAATTATGAAGAATTGGAAAATTGAAGACACTAAACTCTGACTTCTTTTGTTTAATCTGATCAATCATTTTTTAAGTACAAATTATTTACGTTTGATGAGCGAATTTTTGGATACCCGCCCCTACGACCTGACTTGTACAAAAAATCACGTCAACAAATTCCACCTTCACCTTCTACAGTTAAAATCCAAATATTCTGTGTCGCGCTATATGAAGCAAAAGCGAGAAGTATGTGATGCAAGAGCTCGATGTTTTAAAAGAGCGAATTCTGCCAAATCATTAGTTGAAATCAATATTATAATTTTAATAATATAGTTCTAAATCTACTAATCTGAAATAATATGACAATCTTCTTACTTCTCACTTCAATGGGTAGGAACGAACGTCACAGCTACATCTAACATTGTTTTATACCCCTTAAACAAACCCCTCAACAGCTAATTCGTCCAAATTGAACCGGCTACGCCTATGGGGGCGTCACAACTACTTCAAATATGCTTCTCAACTATCTCATCTCGTTCGAAAAGTCCATAGGGCACTTGCATGGGACGTCATATGCAGTTACTTATGAAATAGCTTTTAGCTGCGTTAAAACTCTTAACAAAACAACAGAAATAACAGAAAAAGAAGTCAGCCCGAACCCAGACAGCGACCAAAATAGAAAACAAACTTTGCACTTTTAATTTGTGAAGTAATAAACGAAATTATGGCTGAAGTCGCAAAGTTAGTTCCGAGATTGAGAATTAATGTAAAACCTCGTCACAGAAATTTACGAAATGTGGATGGTCCATTGGGTAGAATAAATATATTGCGAGAACTAGTCACTGCGTTATTTAAGTATGAGCGAATCGAAGTTTTCCAGGCCAAGTGTGAAGAAGCTCGTGGCTACGCTGAAAGGGTATTATATTTTAGTTTCCTCCAAAAAACACATCAATAATTCAGCACTTCAAATCAGATTTTTTTGGTTCTTAAACCATAAGTTAAATCTTTATTGCCCAACAACCCTCAACTGAAGTAGTTCTTTCAGCTCTGCTGGTAGAGATTTACTGTACGGTCCCCATTGGCGAACTTTCTAAAATCGCGCCAAAAGTCCGTATTTTGGCGACTTCTTTAGAAACAACGATTCAAAGAAAAGATCGTCGATATGGGAATATTTCTTATGAAAACTCAACCAACAGTCCGATAGGGTTGCCGGGAAACGTCATCGGTGCGAAGTCAGACAGGTTGCCAGAAAAAATTATTTATCGCCAAATCCGAAAAAATTGCGCCAAGGGGGACCGTACAGTAAATCTGATCCAGCTCTGCTTATTAGTTATTTTGCTTATCATATACATCGATAATAATTTTTTTTTTGCAGCTTATAACAGAAGCCATACGAAATGGAGACAAACATCCTGCTACTATGGAAATGGCAGATTTTTGGTTGGAGGTATTAAATCTGTTTTCACTTGCTTTTTATAATATGATATAAAATCTTTAATGCGAAAGCTTTCACCTTAGTTATTATGGTTGATATAAATATTTATATATTTTCTCTTTAAAATAAAGACTATGACTTACCTGATTAATAGCCATATATAACTTCCTGGTGCATTAATTTCGTAATAACACATTATTTTGAAAATCATTTAAATGGCTTAACTAGTTTGTGAAAATATTTAGTCAGTTAGTACTACTTAGGCAGGTTACCTAAATGTATCCTTAGTAGTTAGTACCACAGATGATATTTTGAATCACCTCTGGATGTCTGATCTTAAGCATATTCCAGTGAAATTAGAATGTTGAAAGAATATCATCCAATATTGGGTGTAATTACTGGGAAAGATTTTTGAAAGTCTGCATTGGTGGCGCAGACAAATAAAGACCTCCATGCGTCAAAAAAATAATAAAAGAATATTGACATCAATAAATACTCATGAAAACTTGCATTCAAGTACTAAAGACGGCATAGCTAACCTGCCCTTTTGTGCAGTAATGTACTAAAAAACAGATTGCTAGAAAATGTGCATTTAGGATGATAAAAATAACGAGGTCCTCAAGGTGGTACTATTTTGTCCAACTATAGCAAACAATATTTCTAAATTAATGTTTTGCGGATTTAATGCCTAACCATGCATAGTTTTAGTGCAGTCTTAATCCAACCAAACCAGGCTTATGTCTAGCAAATTATTTTTGTAGTTAATTAATATTTATTTCTAAAATGCCTATTATATTTTAGGACAAGCAAATGGTTCATAAACTATTCAAAGTGTTGGTTCCACGTTACCAGAATCATCAAACTAGCTATACGGAACGGTATTTTATACCACATAAGTGTCACCTTGCTGCTGGAACAAAACCTGCTCGATTTCAGCAAGAGTGTGTCTTAGAACTGAAAGGTAAGATATTCCTATTCCACATAGTCTTGTAATGTAACAATTAAAAACAAACAAAAAGTACCAAAAAAACTAAAAATAGTGTTCTTTCCTGATCCAATCTGAAATTCTTATAAAAAAAACAAGTAGGTTTGTAACAAAATAAAAATTTGTAATGAGGTATTGTTTGAAAAACTTTGTGTAACATCATTTTAATGTATATTTTTAATTATTGAATAATGATTTATAATTTTTGAAAAACAATACAACAACATGTAAAGAATTTATTATCTTTAAATAATCTCTCAATGATCTCGACTACTTTCTGGAAAATAAAATCTGTAAAAATAAGTATCACTGTGAATAATTAGTATTTTGACTGCCTTATACAATGGGAATGTTTCAGATAATTTAACGATCTTGTTTTCATTTTTCTCTTTACTGCAATTTCATTGGTTGCTTTGGTTTCACTCTCAAAATGACTGATATAGATGAAAAGAAATTATAAATGATAGAGTATCAATGAAAGATTTTTATACAAGCTTTTTTTTGACAAATGTTTTGAACAACATGAAGTTGGCATTTAAAAAATTCAATAAGTAAAATATTCTTAGAAAACTCATTTTCAAATACCAAAACAAAAGTAATTTTTGACAACAAATGAAAAAAAAACTGTTAGAGCTGATGCCATCCACTGTGTTTTTCAACCCCTTTTTTATAAATAATAAATATAGAGAAGTAAAAATAACCAGTTTTTTATGCAAAAAATTTGAACTTTGGGTGTCGTTTTATTATTTAAAAATAACGAACCATCAAAGGATCACATTGTGCTATATATTGTAATGTAATTCCAAACTGATTTATCAGAAAAAAATTCCTTCAAATATTCATTTTTTAAAAAGTTTCTTATGCGATTGTTGATGTGGCAACACAGATTTAAATGAATAAAAATTAAATTCCAATACTATTTAAATAGGCAGACCGTCGACAGACATGTAAACAGATGTGACGTCTAGCCATATTAACAGAGGGACAAAAAGTATAGGTCACTGGGTTCATATCTTTCAAACAATTTTTTTTTTTTAATGAACGTATAGAACCGTTTTTCTTAAGCTTGGTACGGATAGACTGACATCTCCACAACGTCAATATCTACTTTCATTAAAAAAACAAATGGTTTTAAATTAAAAGAAAAATAAAAATAAGGTAAATGCATTCAATTACACTTTGCTTATCCTCTTGAAACTCCAGTAGAAACCTACATATATAATCTTTATATAAACATACTTTGCAAACAAATATATATATTTATAAGTATGTCCTGCAAGGAATTAAAAATAATTAACGATTCATGTTTTTACTGAGGGGTACAATCAATTTTAATGAATGTCGAATAGTAAAAATACACAGTTTTTGTGTTCAGAAAAATAAAAAAAATATTTGTAATTTTTGTCCTATTTTGTTTGTCTTTATTTTCTGGACATATTTTATCATTCACATAATACTCTTCTTATGCATTTTTAACTAGGAGTTACTGTTCTAGTTTGTATTTGTTTTTTTATGAACAGTAATTAAATGATGTACACAGCTCAAAACAATTAGGGGAGCAATTTGCGTACATTTGTTTACCCTTTCAGTTCCAACTTCTTATTTTTTATTATAAAAATCTAAAATTTGTGAAATAGATTCACTAAGCACTCAGAATGAAATGGTAAAAAACAGGGGGAAAATCTTATTTTTTTAAACTAAAATTTAAGGAGGAAAATATTGGAATCGTAACTTTTGAATAAATTATATATATTTTTTTCAAAACAACCTGTTTTTCATATTTTCATTTAATTAAAACAAACATTATTTAATTCTTCAAAAGACATGATTCTTCCATCCAATGATAAATAAGTTCAAGCTCAACTTAGTGAGAAAAAAAATCGGAAGCTGATGATACCAAATGGAATCATTGGGGGTGAAAGGGTTTATACCATGTGTTCCCCTAATTGTTTTGAGCAGTGTATTAGATTATATATTAAAAACAGTAAGGAGCATGTGTAACCTCTGGATAAAATTAAAGGAATGAAAATGTGAAGTGCCAGTTAACTTTGCATTAAAATTGTTATTATAAAAAAAGATTGACTTGTGCAAGTGATAGGAATCATAGTATGATTTTGAACACTATTACATTGAAGTTTGTTAGGGTTGATATATATATTTATTATAGTCATGAAACCCTCAGTACCTCACTTCAAACCTTTAAAAAGAAAATCATTAAAAGGTCAATAAAATTATTGGCATAGATTAGTTAATTAACCCCATGAGGGATAAGCAAATTGGCTGAAGTATAAACTTGTTTTCACTGCATGAGATTTAAATTAAAATTTGTAACAAAAGTTATTTTTTAAATAGTATATTTTTCTGTAGTATATAGTTACAAATGGCTCCTCCATGCTTCACATTTAAAAAATTTTAAGAATCGTGTGTGTTGCTGGTAAACCTCACAGTCAGGTGACGGGTTTATATACATCTGTATCCCTCAGAAGGTTAACATCAAACTAGAGCTAAACCATCACTAAAATTATTTACTAAATTTTAATTAACCTCATGACATTCACATGCAACTCATTACAAGAGTTTTAATATTAAAGTAGAATAAAATTAATTTATTAATGTTAATGACTAGCACACAACATATTACAATAGGACCTAGTAATGCTGGCCTTTAATTTGTTCAGATTGTTTATGTCATTGTCTGGATTGAATTTATTAAAAAATAGCTTTTAAAAACTTTCCAAGTTTTTTCTTGATTACCGAAAGATAATATAATATTGCTACTTCTATAGGTAATCCATACCCACCTATGCCTGCAAAACCGAAACCTAACAAAGAATCCCTAACAAATATTTTATTGAGGGAAGCTAGTAAAGATTTCAGGAAGATGAAATTGAAAGCGGAAAATAAAAGTTGAAGAATTAAGTCATCCTTGTTTAGAATATAAGTTTATATACATTTGTTTAATCTTAGAAATAATAAAACATATGAATTTGCAATGAATGTATATTGTTTTGATTATGTGTTTTAAATTTATTTTCAATAATACAAATCAATACTGTAAAATTAAAAATGTCTTGTTTAACATTCTATGTATAATAATAAAGTTTTCAAAAAGTAAAATTTATCTTGAGAATATATTTAAGTTAATCTCATAACTGTATTAACAATAACCCCTCCAATTTAGAACCAATTGTGTTAAGAGGGACTGTTAGTCCCATAGAGTTAATGCATTAGTTTTGAAATCACTTTTGCAAAAGAATTGCTTTGCCATGTTATCCCATTTTTAACAGGTATGGGAATCATCGTAATATCAATTTAAAACAAAATTGAAAAGTACCATCCGGTTATTTAATTATTAATTGAAATTTTTTTTTAAAAGTGTCACTATCTGCTGTATATTTTTTGGCACTTTAAAACTTCAAAAATATATAGTTAAATAACTAGATAACATGTAATGTTGATTTCCATACCTGGATTCCAAATATAAGGCATTAGCTCTATGGGACTGACAATCCCTCTTAAATAATTTTCTGCAAATATGTTAATTAGAACATTTACTCTTCCCTTAAAAAATTAGATATACACCCCACTCACACAAAAAGATCTTTTGTTGAAGTATTTGATAAGTAAAACAAACCACACACATAAATAAAAGTTTTAGTAATTTTGTAAAATTCTGTTAAAATGGTTTAGTAAAACTTTCAGCGTACAAAATTTGTATAATAAATACTTTACACATAAATACTGTATTCTAATTTTTAAAAAACTATGTAGAAGTTTTTTTTTAAATATAACTTTGCCATTTGTTTTACAAAAACTGAAGTATAATAGTGAAATTGAAAATTGGATCTTTTAAATATAAATATTTAATTTTATTTCAAAGAGAGCCGAAAACTTCCAATTAAAAGAATCCAAAACTCAAATGATGGGATGATTTATTTACAGATGAATCTAAGGTATTTGTACACAAATAGTTCATGCTACGGCAACGTTATTTTAATTGAATGGATTTTCATCTATTTATCAATCAATGTTCCTCTTGGTTTTTTCTTTAATTCAGGATCTATATAAGGCCCCTGAAAAAACAACATAAGTACTTTAAATACTTTTTTTATAATTGCGTGAAAAAAATCCGATTTTTACACTATAATTTTAATATCAGACGCGTGCGAAAAGTTATACTTTTTAGAAACAGTGATAAAAAATTACTTTTTTTCACCCAAAAGCAGTGAAAAAAAGTACATTTTTTCACTCTTTTCATAAGATGCCAACATTTCAAGTAAAATTTCTATTTCATAATATTCATAAAATCCAGAAATTTATTGATCTGCTTTATTTAGAAATATTATGCGCGTGAATGTTATTATTATTTTATTTTTGAATCAGTATCCATATTCAAATGTTTGACTTTAAACTAAAAAATAAGTTTGCCTTTTGTAGTTCCAGAGATTTATCGATGCCGATCTTCTTTACGTAAAAATTAGCACGTGAATTATTTTTGAACCAATGAGATTTGATTTTTTTCATGTAATTATAAAAAATAGTGTATGAAACACGTGTGAAAAGTAAACTTTTTAAAACACGTGTCATTATTTCACTCGCTCGTACCTCGCTCGTGAAATAAAATCCACTAGTTTTAAAAAGTGTTACTTTTCACACTTGTTGCATAAATAACTATTTTTAGACTAATAAATACCAACTTTTATCAAGTTTTCATATCTAAACCATTCCCAGCTCTATACATACAGATTTATAATCTTCTGTGTTTGCTTAACAATTTATAGTTATAATTAATAGGAAATGTGAAACAGCTATGAATAAAATATTTTTTTTCTTCAAGCTGAAATGTATTGTTATTTAAAAATATTTCATACCGTCTAAAATTATTTTATTACAGGAAAAAATTTAATAGAAAATAGTAAAATTGAAATAAATAAAAATTAGATGCATTTCTCTCATTACAAAAAGAATTTAAAATATATAAAAACAAGTACGACTACAATTTATTTTGCAGATCATAGCACTATCATTATGCAGACCTTTGATAATACAAGTCAAAATATTTACTGGGAAAATACTAAGATGCGCTGAACACAGCATTTAGTTCCATATTAAACTTTTAAAAGTTAGAATTAAACTATTTTTCATCAAAAATCTACTAATTATAAGTTATCATTTGCTATATTTATTTGTATTATTTTAAAATTATTTTTAAATATCATTTAAAAAACAAGAGGCACTGAAAAAACCTTGCCAAAAGCAATAATGGTCATGTTTCCATTTTGAGTGGGAAAGCTAAAATACATGCAAGTAGTGCCTTGTAATCAAGTTAACGGAATTCTGTTAAGCCCATCTTTTTAAAAATCACCAATCTCTAGAATTTGTACAATTGTGGTATTGTCATTTTACTAACAATATGTTAAGATTTTTTAAATTTTTTTTTTAGAAACATTGATTTAATCTAGGTTGTTTATTATTAGATTCCAATAATTATGATTTAGGCATATCATTATAGCTTGTCTTAATTGAAAAAAATCAAACTTTAATAATTTTGTACAAACCTGTTCAAGAGATTTTCGCTTGTACATTCCCTTTCTTTCCAGTTGCTTTTCAATTATCCTAGCATTATTGGCGTAAGAATCTGCAACTTCTCTCTGAAATTTTCCGACATTGTTATTCATTAACAATATAAAAAATAATTTAAGATTCAGTATATGAACTATATTTGGATTTAAATGAAATATCGGGAGTGGTAAATTATTTTAAATTGAAGTTGTGTTATAAAAAGTTGACTATTTATGATTAGTTAGGCTTTTAAATAATTTTTAAGGAAATTCTTAAAGTACACATAAGTTAAGCTTTAGTATACTACCTAAAATTAAAATAAAATAATTGTTTCGATTTGTAAAAATTAATTACAAGTGTCTCGGGCTGTAAGTTTTAAAAAGTAATAAAAAAAGAGGCATAAAAATGTTAAATATGGAACAAGAAAAGTGTGCTTACTGCTTCAATCTCCTCTTCTTCTTCATCAATGGTAGAAACTGTCACAGAGCTGAATTTACCCATATTCTTAGTGTGTTTTGTAACCATAATCTAAAATAAAATTTTAAAGTTACTTAATAAGAAAGAAAAAGGAACATTAGAGGTACACTAAGATTCAGGAATATAACAGTAAACTATTTTTTTTAATAACAAAATGTTAAGAAATGGTACATTATAAGAGAAGACATTAAATAAATTTTAGGTTTATAAGATAAAAGCACAAACAAACATAACTAATTAATATCATGGTACGGAAGTTAAATTATCAAACTATCCTGGACAATTGGGTTCTACAAAAAAAGTTTATTTTGACCGTCAAGTTTAAATTAGTTTTTTTTTTCAATTATTAAAAACATCTGTATTAAATAAACAATATCTAAAAATTACACAAAAAATGTTAACTGCAATCAACAATATATTTATTCAATGAACTGAATTGGAAATATGTAAAAATACATAAGTTTACGTTAAGTAATTTAATTGAAGTAGAAGCTTATTATTTGAACAAAATTAAACAAAGTAATACATACATTAACTTTTTGAGGGATAAGTTTTTTGAATGTGTGTTAAGTGATTTTTGAATGGTCAATTAAATTTGTTGATATTTTCAAAATTTTATTTATGCAGTAAATGGTTTTAAAAACCGTCAATTTTTAAAAAATATATAATTTTTCTTTCTTTTAATTCAATGAAATTTTTTTTTAAATGATACAATTAAAAATATGCATATATTGGAAAAACTAACAGTCTTTTGGCAGATATATCTTATGTATCCCTCATGGGCTTATTTATAACAAATTATGAAGAATCAAATGTTACAATAACTGATTAATTTTGGGTACATTACAAAGACCATATCACAATGAACATAAAAATACTTGATAAATCTGTATACATAAACAGAACAGATGTTCTGTTAAACAACATTAGTCACTATTTTTTTTTTGTAAAATAAAGAATAAGAAATTGCCTTTTTGGGTTCTGGAAGTTGTGGATAAACAGTTGCTTGAGAAGGACCTTCACTGTTTTTGCATATTGAGCCCTTAACTATGAATGTTACATTGCTATCTGGTTCATGTTGGTAGAAAAGGAACAGACCACACCTACGAGAATATCAAGTGAAATTGACATAAAAACATAGAAAAATTATTGAATGAGGAATTAAATATAATTATTATTGGTAAGGGAAAAATTGCTATGTATAGCTGATTAAACTTTATAAAGCAGTTAGTGGAAACACATAGTTTTGGCACTGTAAGTTAACAGATTTCAAATTTAATATTTGTGAAGATTTATCGTGTAGGTAGGATTTTTTTATTATTTTTTAAGGTATTATGAGTAAGAATGTAGGTATTTTAGAAATTTTCTAGAATTAAGAAAAACAAACAGAAGTCACAATGTTCATTAGACATAAGGATTATACTCTTTACCATGTATGTAATTTGTTGACTTGAATAGAAACGGCCTACATTCATGAAATACAATAATACTGAATGAAAAAGAGCGTTAGATTTTAGTTCTAGAGATTGAAATTTCTAAATTATTTAAAAAGCACTCAATGCAAAGATAGTTTAGCTCACATTATGCTGGACTTCATGTCGAGGTATATCAAGTTTAATTAAATTTTTAGTATTAGTTCAAAGCTTTAAGGATGGGAATATAGTACCTTTCCATTATCTGAAGCGGAACTTCACGTTAAGTGAGTTTGTATAAAACAGATACGATAGTAATACAAAAACAGAGCAACTTACTTTTTACACTTTTTTCGAAATTGTTTTTCTACACCTTCATCTCTGAAAAAAAAAGGGAAATAAATACACATAAAAAAGATTAATTGGATTATAATACTTAGATATGGCTACATGGTATAAAAAAAATCCTTGCAATTTTACAGGAAAACTGTTTAGAATATAATAAAAATCATATGTTTTCAAGCAAGGTTTTTTTATAGTATGTTAGTCTAGTTTGGATCCTAGCAGAGCCTATATATTTTTGGCATGAATTATTTTGCCAGGTTATAATTGTGTCATGTTGGTAACCCCACTGTGATACACCTTGCCCCACTATTGACCGCCATTATCGTTTTTGTTTGGCGTCATCTAAATCTGACTTGGCTCTTATTTTCAGTTTGTCGCCAAGGGATCTCATAGGATTTAATCAAATATCTTAGCTAAATTTTAACTTTTATTTATTTCAATTCCTACATCATAAGAAAAATTAACCAGTTTGATTTCTCATATTATTCATTGTAATAGTTATAATTGTTTCAAAAATTACCTTTTAAGGTAAATAGTTTCACTTTGTTCACATGTTAATTTATGTGCATGTTTGGCACCATCAATGACTCGTGCACCATCTCTTGGCCTTACAGGAAGTCTTTCAAGAGCACAATCTAAAAAAAAAGTCACGTTATTAACTTTATTATCATAGATTAAAGAAAAATAAATTATGCTGCTTCAAAATTCAAACTAGCACAAAAATTTGTTTGCGCAAAACAATTAAATAAAAGATGCAGCTATGACATAAAGGCTAGCATGGTCATTTGCGACTTTGAATGTTGGCAATAAATGCCAGAGTTATGCTATGGAACATAAGGGTTTAGGAACAACACTAAGTCGCACATATAATTAGGAACTTAGTTGTTTAGTTATATGTTATTCTGAGTAATATGTTTTTCCACAAAACCGATTTTTAGAGCACCTGGTTTATCGTTTCTGAAGGGTTGATATTTAAATTTTGATAAATAAGTAGGTTCTACTTTAAAAATGGATCTTAGATATATAATATATTATTTCATGTAGTGATTTTTTTGTATGCAATATATACATAAGTATAGAAGAGAAAAGCAATACAAACCTAAAATTAAACCAATGTTACCACATAAACAATAATACACATTTAATGGCTTATCTTCATTATATTCTTCTTGGTCTTTTGTATCCGAACACACAATACTTCTAGATACAACTTTTGGCATGTTAAAAAAGTAAAGATATAAAAATTTTGATTAAAACAAAATTAGTTTAATTGTTAAGCAATGTGTTTGGGTGTGAGCTTGGTCCCTGTGGTTATTGTTTACTGTTTACTTTTAAAATAGTAAAAGTAGAAGTTGAATTTTTATCGAAACTTAATTTTTAATAGATAAATAATAAAATGTTAATGAGTTTTTTTAACATTTATTTCGATATTTTCAATGAAAAAAGGAATTTCATGCCGAAAATCTAGAAAAAAAACCCAGTCCTGAATGTTCTAAATTTTCAGTTAAGTAAAATTTTTAACTGTGTCTGTTTGTAAGTTCATTATTTATTTGTAAATTTAAAAAAAACTGACAGTTCACTTTCACTTGTTTATACAATTTAATATGAAATTCGTAATATATAGTTTTGTTTGATATGTACTCCTATCACAAATCTTTAAATTTTGGCCAATACGTTCCCAACGACAAAGTATTAATTTTCTTCCACATTTTTCCAATGAATACTTGCTAAGAATTGGGTTGCTTAATTAATTATGAATGTTTTTTTATAGGTTCTGAACAAAAAAGTTCCTGAAAATCCTAGGTATAAACATGTAAAACCTGCAATTGATACAGGTATGAAAAATCTTCAAATTATTTGCTGTTACTTAAACTCTATAGTCTGGCTTGTTTATATACTTTTTCTTTTTAATATAGAGTAAAAATAGTTTCATTCACTTAATTTTATTTGAAACTATTAGACGAAGGAATTAAAAAAAACCCATTTGACTATTAGATGCCTTTTAAAGCAAATAGTTGAATTTAAATTGGCCAAACTATAAAAACTTGCTTCTACTTTGCATTGCATAACTCTATACCAGTTTGTGGAGACTGAACCGCTTATTTAAAACCTTATTTATATACAAATATAATCAGTTATTGGAAAATAAAACTTTTGACAATGGTTCAAAATGTGGTTTATAGTGGTCCCTTGCAGGAATTGTAATAAGGGAGCAGGGCAATTCCATATGTGACAGAATGACATTTTGAATTGCAGTAAAACTATTACCATGAAGCTATTTTCAAAGAAAAATTGGTTTTTCAGTTTATATATTACTGTTAATGATTAAACGATAATAAAAAAAGTTTAAATTTATTTCAACTTTTTACTATTATTATTATTTTAAAAAAGTATTTTATTTCATTTTTGACTACTTTTTGCGTGACGGAACAACATTTTTGCAACCACGACTGCATCCTGGTGGTACTTTCTGGAATTAATAATACATTGAGTTTTTAACTTAAATATGATATATAAGCTATGTAAAAATATAATTTAGAGTAACCTACCTGTAACATGGTATAAGTTATTAACTGTTATTTGATGTGACAGAATGACTAAAAGTTTCATAAACATATATTAAATTAAAATCGTGTAAAGTAATAAATTTAATATTTTTTTTTATCATCTAGTATACTCATAAGATAATTAAAAATAATATTATATACATTTATTCACATGTGAAAGTGTTTCAAACGCGTATCGAGGACGATTTCCAACTAGTTGAAATGCTGGCTGAATTTGCAGAGCTAACAAATCTTTTTTGTCGACTAGGAATCGATCTTTTGAGAAATGTGAATACATGTCCTTTATTGTCCTGCTTTCTTAAACCATAATTTGAAAACTTGGAATGTATTTTTAAACTTAATTTGTAAAAATTACAATTTTTTATTTTATTTTATCGAAGTTGACATTTCTATGGAATTGCCCAGCAGCTATGATATAAGGAACAGTCTTGATTTGCATTACGCTGCCAAGCAATAAAAATGCCTAAATGCGGTAACCATATCACTTTATATTTCATAAAACTTTGTAAGTATAGCAACGCTATGTTAAATTTTCAAGCTGGCCAAAGTTGCTAATGAACAGACTGGCCATTATCTCATAGCTGTACAGTAATAAGCAGTAGGTAAAAGCCAAATCAGCAACTTGGTTATAATTGCAAGGGCACTCATGTCCATGTAGTAAACAATTTATTTAAAGGGGTTTATTTTTAGCTTAACTTTTAAACTGTGGCAAAAGTACATGTAAAGTTTATTTACTTTCAATATTGTTTACACCTAGCATGAAATTTGCATTCTCAGACAACCATTATCGAGGTTGCTTTATTTGATACTCCCACTTACCTTTTATTAGTTATTACATTTTGACCAAAGGACCTTAAACTGCATTTTACTTAAAATTCTTTACTCTGTTAATTTAAAAAACAATTTTCAGGTAAAAACGTCAAGCGGCACATTGATGACCTTATAGAAAAACAAAAGCGTAAGTTGTCTCATACTTTTAGCATTGATTAATATTTCATTACACTCTGCAAAATGAAAAATATTCAAATGAGTTTTAGCATGCAATAAATGATTATAATAGTCCTTAACAACGAAAGGATATTTAAACTTAAATGAAAATCGTCTTATTTTCAACAGATCTAAGTCATAAAAAAGATGAAGTTTTCAACCGAATTAAGTTCTCTGCATTTATCAAGTTGGTAAGCAATATTTAGATAAATTGTTTAAAATATTATCTAAAATGTAATTTTTTTTGGAACAAATACATTATTTTGTATGATTTTTCATTTAAAATTTTTTAGTTTATTTTTTAAAAATATCCCTTTAATTTTTAAAAATATGCCAAGTTTGTTTAAAAATTATTCAGGGAACAATTAAATTCTCACATCTGCCTAATGGTAAATTATATGTAGATAACTAAAATTTTCTGATCTCTATTTAATGCAGTTTTTTTAACATCATTATTAAAACTTTCATAGACAAACTAAAATTAATTAATATTTACATATTTTGTAAGGTATTAGTGTTTTTTTTCTAGTACTGATGGCAATGTTTTTTCTCCTTCTAGGCAATCTTTGTTGCAAAAGAACAATTACAAGAAAAAGGTGTGTTTTTATTTATAATTACGTAACATTCAATCACACTTGCAAAAATATGTATAATGCAAATATTTAATAAAAATTGCTTAAAAAATCATTAAATTTTTTTGATAGATAATGCAGAAAGAGAAATCTCCATCCAGGATGAGGATAAGGTTGTAACTTCAAACAGTAAGTTAGCAAAGTGAGTATATTTAAAAGTATCAAAATATATTCAAAAGTTTTATGTCAATAACGACTCTTAACTGGGTTATTAACTTCCAGTTTAATGATCAAATTTTTCTTTCTCACTCAAATTGGTTACCATATAATACTTAGAACTTAATTTCTGTATGTAAAATATGTACACTCTTCATGGTTTATTGCTTATTGCCAATATGTTATTATTTTTTTAAGCAATCTTAATTTTAAGAAAAATAAATATTGGTTGATAAAGTTAACTGAAATGACTTAAAAAGTTATTGTAAAAATTGTTGCTGTGCTCTACTTTTTGTGTTAAAAGTCAATGAGATTGTTCCTTTTGTTTATATTTAAAGAAATCAATAATGATGCCATAATACAGTTTATTAATTCAGATATATTATTTACAACACTTTTTTTTGTATTTAGAAAATCATTGTGTTGCCAGTCATTATTTGAAAATAATTAATTTGTTTAAGGATTTGATTGTGTGAATATTATTTACAGTGAAACCTCTAAGAGCAACCATCCCCCGTTCCCTCCTAATAAATCGGTCTTAAGTGGAGGTTGGTCGCTCCTAGAGTACAAAAAGTGAATTAGCTAGAAAGTTGAAGTATCCTTTTACAACGTATCCTTAACCATTAAAAATTTACAAAAATCTATTTATCATTACATTTATTTATTAATTCGCAAATACATATACACAAAATTATACTTACTTTTGAACAAACTGTAGTACTTATGTGAAAAAATACCACACTAACTTTTTTACAAATTAGTATGTACTAATTACACCTTTTTAAAGAAGACATCTCTGACTGTTTAATTTTTTTTCGATTTTTCGCAAACCGCCTCTTTTTCTAATTAATAAATAGTTTATAAAAAATTGACACTTGTTGGAAAAAGATAATTTTTCATGAAATGGGAATTGAAACCGGTCGATTGGGGAATGAGATCTCCCAGAGTGGCTTTTAACATTGGACACAAATGGGGAAAAATCGGTCTTAAGTCGAGGTGGCCATTTAATGGAGGTGGTCGGTCGTAGAGTTCTTATTGTATAACTAAAATATTTAAGTTTTAAAAAAGAAATACAAGTAAAAATGCAAGGGAGTTTTGATCTTGCTTTAAGAGAGCATATTTGTTATATATGGTATATCTTTTTATTATTGCAGTGTTTTAATAGGGATTGGAGAAATCGATCTAAGAAATGAGAAGCTGAAACCACCTGTAACTTCTTCTCCTAGAACAGAGACAAAAGTGCCTTACCTTCTGTTAGATGTTAGAGATAAAGACGAATACCTAAAGTGTCACATTAAAACAGGTAAATGTCACTCTTTAAATTATTATACAGGGCTTTTAGCTTATGACTATTACAAATGTACACTTGTATCCTTTAACCTGTAATTTTCTCTGCAATATAAATAATTTATAAATTGTTTATTTTAACTCCAATATTATAGAACTAATATTATATGCATTGTATGTATTTAAAGAGATTTACCCTCATAGTAAAACATTTTGCCATTTTTTAATTTTTTAAAAATATATTATGAATGCAGTATATCTTTGTGCTAGATTTTTAATTGTCAGCAGTTAGATGATTCAATGATAACAAGTATTTAAAAAAAACTTTTAAAATATCTGTCCTTAATTATTAGCTGCAATACTTGTTCCAAAACCAAGTTTTTTTTAGTCTAACTTTGGGTAAATTTAATTAATAGATATGACAAAATATATAATTATAAAATCACTAGATAGGAATTTAAAATGCACTTGTGAAAACTATTTTATTAAACTAGTTTAAAATGCAGTCCGAATTAATATTAAAGTAGCCCTTAAATATGTCCAAAAGATTTAAATGCGAGTGGTTTTGGCAATGTTTTATACTAATTTTTAATCTTTGTGGCTGGTAGTATTTCTTATATAATTAAGCATATCTTCATTTAGATAATTCGAGCAAAAATAACCCACAAATATCACGTATTTCCTTTTCTTCCAGCTAAACACTATCCTTCTGCTATGTTATCAAGATCAAATTGTTATGAATTAGAAGAAATGAAAATATATGTATCCTTTTTACAATTATTTTTATATGTGTACAAATGTTGTCGCTGTATACAGTTTGCTTATTCACATAGACTTCCAAGGTTTTTTTTTATGCCATGAATATTTTTTTTTTAATTAATTTTTTTGTATTGAAATAAATTTTGTTTCAACAATAATGCACAATATAAATACATTGGATAAAAAAATTTGTAATATATCTAAGTCTAATTTAAAAACTATATCTATTTGTATTTTGATTCAAATCTGAAAATTTTTATAGTATTATTTTTACCATGCCATTAACTTTTTTGTTATCAATTTATTAAAAAAAAAAGGCTCAAAATTAATTTAATCTTAGTTCAATATTTTTTTAAAGTGGGGCCATGTTTTGTTAAGAATATTAGTCAATAATTTTTGCGTCTTATATTGTTATGATACTAACAGTTTTAATTGTACTTCAATTCTCTATTGTTTCTTGTTGAAACTCTATCAATTAAAAAAATATTTTCTTTATTATAATGTCTATTATATAACCTTTTCTGTTTCATTTTTTAATTAAAAATATTTTTTTTTTAAAAATCAATGCGACTTAGTTTCCTTGACTTTTATATAGAAAAATAACCGCCCGGAACTTATAATTCTTTATGATGATGATGAATCTATTACATCCCATGTTGCCACCACTTTGGTACAACGTGGGTATGACAATATATACGTTCTTTCAGGAGGTAAGATATTTTACTTATATAAATAAGTTTGTCTTTTATTACATTTTAACTTCATTAAAAGAAACTTATCTCTTTAAAGTGCTATATTACAGCAAAATAAATAATATTATGAAATACAGTAAAGTCATTGTGTGTAACATTTGTTTTTGCTTATAAAAGTTATAATAAATTAAGGTTGTGATAGGGGTAAGTGAATAGATAAGATAAAATGTTTTACAGAGTTTTTTAAAAAGGAATTTTTAATGTTTTTTTAACTGTTTTTGTTACATAAAAGAAATTTTAAGTTTAAATTAGGAAAGTGGCAGAGTTTAATGCTTTCTATTTAATGTTGATCATGATTTATCAAAGTTTAATCTATCACTATGGATAGATACTCATCCATTATCACTTCTATTTTATACATTTATTGTGAACAATCTTGATGAACAGGATTTGAGATTATAGTTTATTTCATCAATCATTTTCTGTTGCATCACCATAAATATTTGTTTACCATCTTTTAATATGGTAACTTTAATTATTTTATGATTGCATGAAAGTCATGCAAATCATTTTCTTAGCATGCTTAGTTTTACACACATGATTTACTTGCGTTTAAAAAACTTTCAGATTTGACAATTCAAACTAAACCATTTTCAATTCTAGGATTAAAGTTGGGAAATTTATGTGTTCCACGTGCCCTGATGGCTGCTCTTTTAACCAGTGATAATAATGAACTAAATCAAGGACCTAGCGCAACAGTGCAGTGCAAAAATGACTCAAACGAATGCTTCACCTTGGAAAATATCCTTTTTGTTTTAAGTTCAATGGTTTAACTTTAAAGAAAATAGTTATCAATGCATGGAAAAGTCAAAAACCGTAGTTCATCAGTAATTATGCATTATCTTATTTAATTTTAGTACAGTTTTTCTCCAAATCTTAGTTGGATTTGAATACTTTTGAGTAGTTAAATTGGGACTGTACAAAAAGACCTTAAAATGATCGTGGCTGACCACTGGTTGTTTTGTTGTGACTAAATCTTTTGCTAATATAGTATTTAGTTCTGTTATAATTCATCCATCTGCATAGGAAAAACGTCAAATTGTAACACTATTTCGCACTAGCAAGTTGGAAATATTGTATGCCACTACATACAAGGTGTTTTAAAATTGTCAACTTATTTTGAATGGGAAGTCCCATTAATATGACTGGTCTATTTTTGAACACCCTGTATTTTTAGCCTACTTTTCTTTTTTTAATTCGAAAGAATTAAAAAAATGAAAAAGTAGGTATTGACATGCGGTCAATGTCCGTCTGTCTGTTCGTC
This sequence comes from Oedothorax gibbosus, assembly GCA_019343175.1. Classification (NCBI taxonomy): domain Eukaryota; kingdom Metazoa; phylum Arthropoda; class Arachnida; order Araneae; family Linyphiidae; genus Oedothorax; species Oedothorax gibbosus. Next base: position 26,970,393 of record CM033271.1, read on the forward strand.
CGTACCCCCCTTCCAAAATCGGTTCTATCATTCGGATCTTAAAAATTCTTTTTTTGTAAGAAAGCTATGACCTCAGAGATACTTTCATACTTTTTGTCCGCCTGTCTGTACGTCCGGACGGACATAAATCAACTATCTGTAGGCGAATTTCTCATTGAATTAGCATTGAAATTCAATTTTGAGTCATTTAAATCACTATTGCCAAATCAAGAATGGCGTGAGAAACTTTATTTAAAAATATTTGAAGCAAAATAATTTTTTCATGAATCATTTTGGAATGACATCATAAAATGTAGCACAATGTGATTCTTTGATTGTTCATTAATTGTTTACCAAGAAAGCGGCAAGGCATATTTTTTGCATACAATTCTGCTTAGTTTTAATTTACATTAATTTTTTTTAATGTAGTTTGTAGTAGTTTCATTATTTTTGTTATTAATAAATATTTAATTAATATTCGAACTACAAATAAATCGAGCAGACGATAAATAATATTAAGTTATTTGTGAAAGAATATTAAGGAAAATAGTTGATTTTGGCTTTTAAAAGTTTAAATTATAGCTGGATGCTGTGTTTAGCGATTTTTTTCTAATGTGTGTAAATCTAGTGTAGAAACGATTGTTGTTGATATTTACTGTTATGAACCTAGTTGTTTCCTGATTAGAATTTCAATAAGTATTTAAGTAACAGAGGAAAGTAGGCTATTTTAGTTCTTTAAGAACTTCTTGTTAGTTGTGTGATTTGTCACGCGAATTTCGGCGGTTTGTTTATTTTATACGCATTATATTTGATTAAAAAAAATTATGAATAACACCATCAAAGGATCAAGTTTAGAGTTTGGAATATACCCTTTTTATTTACCGGTAAATCCGTAAATGTTGCATACAAATTCCGTTATATTTATAAATAAATTAGTATCACTTTATCATATATATCCTTTTAATATGGTTTATAAATGTTTGGTGGTTATAATATTATTTTAATCAATAGCTTATTTTATTGGAACATTTTATCATTGCACACCTAGTGAAGTTGAAATTACCAATTAGAAAAGGAAATATTAAAGTATTATATGAAGATTTTTATAACATTGTTTTATCGAGTACATTATTTAATTGGCACAATTTTGATATTTTGCTTAACACTCTGTCTACATATCGAGACAATTCAACAATACCTTGAACTTGAAGATTATACACATAAAAGTAAGTCTTTTTTTCTAAAAATGTCTTAAACTATTTATAGGACATTTATGTTGAACTGGGTCTCAACTGCTATTAATACATGAATATCATATTTAGATATATCCATTTTACTAAATCTATTATTTCTCGCAAAAAAAAGATAATTATAGTTTAAATACAAAAGTGAAGCAATTATGTATGCCAAACACTTAAGCGTAACACCCAAATTTTTTTTCTAAAATCAGACGACATATATTTCAAATGTCATTAAAAAAATTTGAATTACATGTATATTTAAAATATTAGATTTTCATTTTATTTTGCTGTTGCCACTTCACTGATTTATTAGGAGCTTATTTGTTTTTAACGAAAGTTACAAGGAAAAATGTATCACTGTTTTAAAAATTAGTTTACAATTATACATAGTATACAATTACACTAGTGACTGTATGATTGTTTGATTAAGTGTTTTTTTTTAAAAGATGGGACATTGTTTTTAAATAATATTGATAAGAATAATGTTTTGATAAATTTGATTTAAAAATAAACTAGTTTTGCATTTCGTGTATTCCGCATCTTCTATCTATATTACAATATGTATGTGTTGGCATCATTTATAATTTAAATAAAAATAATAGTAAAATCAAAACCAAATCAGTTAAATTTTTAGCAGATGAAATTTGTTAAAAAAATACACAATTATTTATATTTTAATATTTTAAATATAAAGGTAAAAATTTGCCTTTATATTTGTCTTAAATTATTTAATATTTTATTTTATAAATTTGTACATTTTTACTTGGTTATTATAATTTATCTTAAGAAAATTTAAAAATAGATCATAAGGATTAAATTATTATAAAAACTACCATATGTTTGACTAAAGTATTTTAGTAACAGTAAGCGGTAAGCGAACAAAGCGATAAAGGGAACTGCTCTAAGTTCTCAGGGGGTTAGTGTAGTTTGGTTAATAAAGTGTTTGATGATAGTTTTGGGTTCAAATAAAGATTATTTTATTCAAAAGAATGCTTATTATAAAGTTTACATTTTGCTTATTTTACTAAATTTGTTTTGTGTCTTGCATGTATTTTCTTTCCAGCCAACAACCCCACCACAAACTCCAGAAGCTATACAAACCAGCCCAAAAGTGTGAAATCTAGTCTTAGCCTATCATCCGTCCCAAAAAGTGCAGGATCCAATCACAAGCTTGGGTCTCTCACTTACAGAAAAGACAGCGCCAAAAGTGTAAGGCATCTAGAGCCAATTTCTCGATGTTCCACCACACAATCTAGGCTCGGAATAGGCAGCAGAGGGTCCATTGGCGATAGTAGTGTGAAACTTGGCAAGAAAACACCTTGGAAATGACCCATGGACAATTTTTATTCACTGTTTGTCTTGGATATGAATAGATGGCTATTTTGTTGAGCTATTTATTGCATTGTGATTGCGGCACTTCATCGCACTTGCCTTATTTATTTATCGGGGAAAAATTTCATGCAGAATTTTATTTTTTACTTGTTTTTGCAACTGCAATGATTTTTTTTAAAATAAAATTTTAATGTTTTAGCCAATAAAATTTGTATCTAGTCTGAAACTTTGTGTATTGTATTTTTTTTAGCTAGTAGTTGAACGGTCTTGTCCGGAACTATTTGTTTGGGGGACTGTTCTTGTAAATACTATGTTTTAGTGAATTAATGGTAATTTAAAGAAAACCCCACTTATTTATTTAACACAGCACATCCGGTTAATTATCTATCATGTTCAAATATCTTGTCAGTACTTCAATTGGTTTGTAAACGTCTAGTGTGTAGTAGTTAGAAATGTACACATAACAAAGTGAAGTGTCATATAATTTGAAAATACAGCTGAGGTTATTGTAATTTTACTCTAGACCCAAACTAAAATAGCTAGTTTTGTGTTATTAACAGTTTCGTTTTAACTTCAAAATATTCTTTCTTCTTTATATATTGAAATTATTCACAAATTTGGAATTGTGACCAATTATTTCTAGAGAGGGTTTAATGTTTGCTAAAAAAACATGCTCCTCATGCCGTAGCGCAGTGTGGTGAGGTAAAATGGGTGTTTTGAAAAATTCAGTTTTTCCCCCAAATATAATTGGAATTATTTGTATTTTTATACTACGTTATTTGACCAAAAAAGATTACAATTTGAGAAAATCATTTTTATTTTTAATCTTTTTGCTTTTATATTGAGAAACTTAAATTATTTATATGACCTTGCTTAACGTTTGTGCGGTTTTAAAAGCAATTTTAGTTTCCCCAAATATAAATTACTCCCGATTGCAGATTATGTTTTATTATTTAGATAGAAGACTGTGTTTATGAAAATTACTGCCATAATGATATTATTTTTTGTTTATTTTCAATTCTAAATAAATGCTAATAATACAAGTTTTTGACCATTTATTAATATATATTTATATTACTATATAAATTTTTTTTTAAAAAAATTCCATGTGTGTGTTAAACTAAATGAACAATTATTTTACGTTTATCCTATTGTTTTTTTTCTTCATTTTGGAAGACAATTGTAACTAACATACAGATTTCTAATAAAACATCAAATTATTCAAAATTCTATAACAAAATATCATTTTTGACCCTGTTTTTTCAAGTTCGTGTTTTTTTTACGTGTTGCACCTGGCTAAAACAGCTGACATTAAAAAAAGTATTAGTTGTGATAGTTTTTTTTTAAAAAAGTCTTTGTATTAATTAATTAAAATTATTGATCGTAATCACGATTCTTATTATTTTTAATTTGATGGTAAAGTCGGTTGCATTTGTGTTTTAAATTCTACTTGATGCTAATCAATGTTTAAAATGGTCAACAGCAACTTGGATCATCAAAATCAGGTGCCTATTCAGGTGTCGGCTCGTCACTTAACTGTGGTTCTAAATTGTGACGCCTGTCGCCAATAGCCCTCGTGTAGGCAATATTTTCACTTAAAATTTTCAGCATAGTTGAAAATATGAATATTAGAACAACTACGTTAAAAAAAAATATTATTTTTTAGTTTATAGACAAAAAGGTTGACATTTCAGCCGGATTTTTTCAAATATTTAAAGCCCTACCCCTTCCTTAATTTTATAGATTCAAGTATATTTTTTTACATCATTATACAAGTGTATAGAACAAAGCTATGTTGAGACATTTTAAAAATAATAAAAAAAATTTTGGCAAAATTAATTGTCAAGGACTCAATTTTTTTGAGAAAAGGAACGCTTTTCAATGTAATATGTATTTTTGTAAAACTTAGACAGATCATATTTCATAAAAACTCAACATAGGTTTGTTTACTACATCGCATGGAATAGCACAAAAGAAAATTAACGTTATAGGGTGATTTTCCTCTGAGCCTTAGCGGTTCGAAGAAGGTGAAAAGCTCAGAAATATGTTTCCGAGAAAAACAGATTTTAGTTGTTATTAAAAGACTAAAAGTACTTATACACGCCATCTACATTGTAAGAAAACCGCATGAACCAAACTGCTGACGACTTACCAATCTGGCCAAAGGTATCATTTCTGATAACAATTTTTTTTCGTCAATTTCACACTATTTTTCGATTTTCATGGTAAAGGTCTGTGTTAATGAATTTTAAAATTGGCTATAACCATTTTGCATTTTAAATAGTATCTTTGCATTATAGTTTAAATGTAGTAAGTTTTAAAATATTTTATGAATTGCATAATAAAAGCTATAAAATTGCGAAAAGTAATAGTTATTTTTCCATCGATTTTTTGCGTATTTTCAGGGAAAGTATCTTAACAATGTTTTATACCATCATTCCTCTCAAAGTCAAATGCGAAAACTATTTTTAATAATATATAATTTAAAGATGCGTTTTTCAAATTTTTCCTCTTAAAATATTTGCTTATGGTAAAAAAAAAATCTACTTCATAAAAGCTTATAAAGAAAGCTCAAATTTAGTACTGAAAGGGGTCAAAATGCCCTCTTAGTTCTTCATCACATCTCTCCTCTAGAAAGTGTTGGAGAACGCACTACTTACTATAGATGAAACAGAGTTTAAAAGAAGAAGTATTTTAATTCTATGGGATGAAAGGATATTATGGATTTACTCTGTGAATGAAACATGCAGAGCAGGAAAATAAACTAGGGGTGTGTATCACTACACGAATTTTCAATTACCAATCGATAAATCAAAAGTTAATTATAATAATCTTTTGAAGTAATTTCAATAACTTAAAACATAAAAAGTTCCGTGGCAGCTATCATTGCTCAAAAATCTTATAATGACGTCCGACAGGTACTGAGACGAAATTTTAACTCTCTAGGGTGACACGGGGTAATTATTGGACTAAAATCAAACTTTCACCATAGCTCCCATGTTTAAGTAATTTTCTATTCAATAATTTTTGTCTCGTGATGACTATTTAATATATCTGTCAGTACCATTGTTGAAATTTACTATATTTTCTCTTCTGTAGAAGTTGAAAAAAAAAACTTGTGCCCAAAATTTACCCCCCCCCCAATTGGGGTGATTATTGGACAGTAGTTTTTTTTACTGTTCTGCACTGTAGTTAGACTAGCTACAAGGGATAAATTGTGGACAATGGTATGTACTATAGATACTGTGTATGGGGGGCAATTATTGAACACTAGTGGCTTCTGTAAACAATTTATGAGTGAAATCTAGTAAAAATTACTAAGCATTTACATTTTTCACACACCTTTATGATAATTTCTTCCTTTTCCCAAGTTCAAACATTGCGTAGATGGTGTTTTTTAATCACACAAACTATAACAAGTAAATTTAAGCATATCGAGATGCTTTCTGTCTTACTCCATAGCATGTCCAATAATTACCCCATAACTAAACATGCATGACATAATGTTACTATTCATCCTACAATGGTGTTTTTCAGCACAATCCACCTTCATAAACATATTTTAGACTGGGCATTACAAAATTCAAGATCAAGTAAAAGAAAACTAAATTATACATAATTTGGCATCGATTGAGCACAACAAGTTGAATACAATTTTTTTTCAAGCACTTTCGGTTATTAATATTTTAAAAAAAAAACAAACACCTAATCTTATCCCAATAATTAATCAGAGCATTGCTGGATCGTCAATTAACACGTTTTGGTTTGTTAGACGCAATAAATTATGATTTATTAGGATTGTTGGGACTTGTCCAATAATTACCCCGATTTTCCAGGTCCAATAATTACCTCCGGGTCACCCTACCACTTTTAGTTTTTCAGTAATACTTTTAAACAAAAAAAAAATTATATGACAGCTACTCTTAACGCATGAGTTATTTTCTTACAAAAACATTATTATAATGTCCGACAGGTCTGCCGTGGTAGGTAAACTGCAGTAACCACGATAATGAATTGAACCATTTTTGCTCTGAAAAATTCCGTCTTTTACTAATTATTGAGTGCTTACAACAATGGTTTACGTCATTAGTTTAGAGACTGTAGTGTACCTGCCCACGGCAAAGGTAATGATAATACCAAATTTTAGCTGTGTATCTCTTTTCGTTTTCAGCAATACCTTTAAAACTAAAAAAAAATCATATGGTAGCTTACTCTTTGCGTATGTACGCGATTTTCTCAAAAATCTTAGCTGACTTTCCGACAGGTACTGGGAACTCGTGTACCAAATTTGAATTCGGTAGCCCTTTTTGTTCGATTTGTAGAGTGGTTTCAGACAGACAGAATGACAGGCTGTCTGACAAACGAACCGATTTTCAAAAAAACACTTTTTTAGAATCAGCACCCTCTAAAACGTGAAGGAAACACAACATCTCCACTTCGAATTTTCCATCCCACCGCATTACTTTCTTTACCTTATATTATCATACTAGGTAATTAAAGTGATTATATAGTACTCCTACTTTTGAAATGAAGCAAGTCAGGTTACCCTTTTTATCCCCCTCCTATTTTTCCCACTTGAAGTTATCTATCGTTATTAGGAACTTATTATTATTTAACGTTATTCGATGTGAATTTTATTATTTATAATATAGTATTTAATATGTAATACTTGACCTACTGTTGCCCAAAATCGCCATCGAAATATGTGAATCAATTATTTAGAGTGCGTTAGTTTTATAACATATAAACTTAATTGTCAAAGTTGTACCAAAATAAGTTTATAAGGAAATAATCTTAGTATTCAGTACATTTAAGAATTTAAAAGTTCCCTGCAAACAATCATAATTTATATTTAATGTTTACAGTACCTCGTAACAAGCGGCAGCGGGCGACGACGCCTCAATGATCATTCTTCAAACTGACGATTCATACTCTATCTCATAACCGAAACGCTTCAGTTACTACTCGCTAGATTTATGAAGTTATGTAACGTCATATTTCTGTTATTTTCTCCGTATTGATTTTTCTTCTTTGCTGTATAGCAGAGAAAGTGTTTTACTTTTGGGATTAATAAACTAAGATCATTTCTAAGGGTAGTTCTTTTATTCTTCAGTTAAATTACTTTTTGTGTTGAACTCAATTTAAGTATTTTTTTTTAATAATTCAAAAAGCTGAATTTTACTGTATTTTAATGATTAATAAAATTTTTTTATAATTAATATTTAATTAAACGCGTAGTATGAAGACGAAATGCGAATTTTATTTTACTCAATAATTTATATTTTTCAAAACATTAAAAGTAAAGAAAATAGTTGTATTTCGGGCCATTTGTAAGAGCTCATTGAAAAAAAAATGAGTTTGATAAAAAAAAGATAACATTCGTTAAATGGAAATAGAATTATCTAAAAAATTATCCTGTTTTAGGAATCACCAAAGTTCCATCAACGTCTAAAAAAAATTTCAAGTAGCTACTTGCCACAGACTCTGATATATAAGCTTCTTAAAAAGTGCAATTTTATTCTACTCCCCGAGCAGACCTCAACATGGCGGGAAAAAGGAAACAGATTTTTTTAGAAAGTGTGCGAGAGCTCACGGTTTTACTATCGCTAAGGATGAAGCATGCAAGAGAGGAACATAAAAAGTAGTATACTATACTGCTAAATATGGGAGTTCAAATTTAAAAGTATCACCCCCCCTCCTTTTCCCATTCAAAGTCATAGCCTGATGCTACATTATTATTATGATACTTAATTATTACTATTTAACAAAATTTTATGTGAATTTCTATTATAATAAATTCTTTGATACAAAATATTTTACCAAAATCGCCATCTATAAGTGTAAATTTATTATTTACAGAGTGTGTTAATTTTAAAACTTATAAACTTAATTGTCGTAGCTGTACTAAAAAAGGTTTACAAGGAAATTCATTTCTACGAAATAATAGTAGTATTCAGTGCATAAAGGTATCCAAAAGTTCCCTGCAATCAATCATAATTTATATTTAATGATTCTAGCTCCTTGCAACCAACAACGGGCGATGAGCCATTGATCATTCTTCAAACTGACGATTTATGCTCTACCTCATAACCGAAACGCTTCAGTTACTGCTCGCTAGATTTATGAAGTTATGAAACGTCATATTTCTATATTTTTCCTCATATTTCTATATTTTTCCTCATATTTCTATATTTTTCCTCATATTTTTGGTAATTTTGCTCTTTGGTGTATAGCAGAGAAAGTATTTTTAATATGCATATTGGACAATGGACAAGGAGAGAGTATTCGTCATAAGTGTATTATATTTTTTTTCAACAGATGATACTGACTTCATAAGTTTTTTCTCCTTATTACATATTTTTCGTTAAATATTCAAGCAATTTCGTTGATGCAACATTTTAAAAAGGTTTTAATTTAAGTAACCATTGTCACTTTTTAATTTCCTGTTATTGATCAGAAATACTTAGTGATTTTTGTTAAATTGTATATTTTCCATAAATGTCTGATTAAAAATTACTATGGATTAATTGCACAATTCCCGCATTTAGTTTCGGAATAATTAGAAATAAATTGTGAAGTTCTTAGTAATTATTACTTAGATAATTTTTCCGTAATACTTTTAACTTATTGATTGCCTTATTTCACAATAAATTGCGAAACGTAGTTCGTTTTATAAATATCTATATCAGCTTCATTCGTTCTAAAATATCAAAAGATTTACTTACACAACCCATCTATGAGTTGTACAGTAAATATTCCATTTTGATAAGATGGCCCTGATGGTATCTTATACATCAATAAATTTATTCACCTATTTACCTGGCCATTTTAAAGCGATACAACCTTTTCCGTTATCACGAACAACCTAAACGCAACTTCCTCTATATTGTGCCTTACTTGGAAACATAACGGAAATACCATGCATTTGTATTTTTTGAGTTAAAATCGAAGTGCATATCGGATTTTAAAGGCTGCATGCAAGATATTGAGAAAATGTTAAGATAAATGGATTCAATTCCATGTTTTGTGGTCTACATGTATGGATTTTTATGCTTGGATATTGAAGCGTAATTTCTTCATTGTATTTTACTCTACTGAGAGTAAGTGATTTTAGATACTTTTTGTGTTATTTGAAATCCGAATGTAATATATGTTTTGAAATTTTAAATGTTGCGATATATATAGGAATAATTATTTTAAAAGATGGTATCCATGTTTCAATTTTCTGCTTTGAAGAGTTCGATTGCTTTGAAATATTGGGGACTAAATTGTAGCTGCGAAAGTTAATTGAGACTTGTGTAAATTCAAATGTATGAAAAGCTGTTTATTTTGCTAAATGATATGTTTAAGTTTAATCAAATATTTATAATATAAAGAATTATTTAAAAAAATTTAAAACGTTAAAAATTTTAATGATAAAATATAAAGAGAGAGAGAGACATGTATAAATATTCTAGATGGAAGTTTGTCGTAGTAAAATACTCTTGATAAAGTTCGTGATAATGGAAAAGTAATGGTATAAGACTTTTAATGTTTTACTCGAGAATGTCCCTCTTTCTTCAGTTGTATTAAAATTACTGTATTGAAGTTTCTCATCTTTATTACAACAAAAAAAAATGCTTTTAGAGCATAGATCAATTTATGAAAAATTGAGAAAATATTGTGATATTTATTCGAGTTTTATTATATTTTTTAAACTCAGCGCAGTGGTGAGAACCGCCATTATGCACTAATCTATAGTTTACGGTACATACTGTTACCATATGGAAATTTCCATTACGCATTTGAGAGGATGTGGTACTCAAAATATTATTCAGGATCTTTTCAATAAAAAACAAAAGGTTTTCATGTTAAGTTTACCACAACTAAGCAGATATTAAAAGAAAAAAAAATATATTTAAACAAGCAGTTATTTTCAAATCATAAAACCTAAAATACATTTTAAAAAATTGCTTCTTCTATAGTTTTAATGAGGTTTTAAAAATTTTGTTTCTTTTGCAATTGTTCACAAAACTGTGCCTGGATGTGTAGATGCAATAAAAAAAGCAAAACATATGTGTAAACCTTTATTATGATAATATAAAATAATTGTTCTGGATGGTTTAAGTATTTAAATTTGTACGCTAAAAAATTATTAAACTTTGATGCAAAAAACGTGTGCATGAAAAGATACAAAATCCTTTTATGTATGAGAGAATAAAAAAATTGAGATTTGTTTTGGATGTTATGTTTTAACTACTCACATTTTAATGCAAAATACTATTCAACAATTATGCATTTATAAAAGTCATTATTCATGCACAGTTTTGTGAATTACGCATGTGTCAATGCAACATAGACATTTATTCTGGAATGGGCTTGTTTCACGAGGGATCTGGCAACAGCTCCGCGGTCTTGTTTTCATTTTTCTCGAATTACTTTTGCCTTGGTATTCCAAATTGAGTTTTCTAAGAATATTTTAGTTTTTTTTTCAAATTCCAACTTCTTTCAAGTTTTCCTTGATAAATGATTAAAACAACCAACAGCACAGCAAGAAGTTGTAATTAAAAAAAAATAGCAACTAAAATAACTTATTCTTAGAAAACTCAATTTCGAATATCAACAAAAGTAATTCGAGAAAAATGAAAACAAGACCGCAGAGCTGTTGCCAGATCCCATGTGAAACAAGCCCATTAAAGTTTAGAATGTAACCAAAAAATGCAGAACTTTATAAAACTTTATATCAACATTTATAAAGAGTTTCCTAACAATATACGCCAAGAAACGAATTTTTTTCGAAACCTACTTCCCCTTAGGAGAAATTTAATATGTGAAAATAAAAGACATTATTTGATAAATTTTAAAATCGAATAGCGGTGTTGACTCATCTAAAAGAAGTTTTTACAAATTTATATTTTAATGTATTTATTTTATGCTCAAATATTACCAATAGACAATTTTACAATACAATAGTATGCAGGCAAGTTTGGTTAGGATCTTCTATGAATAATATGAAGTGCTTTATTTGTGCTAAATTTGATTGCGATTGGAAACATTGAAATATTTATTTCAAGTTTTATTATATTTTTTAAAACTCTTCGGTAACAACCACTTTTATGCACCGATCTATAGTTTACAGTACCTACTGTTACCATATGGAATTTTCCATTAGATATTTGTGGGGATGCGGTACTCAAAACATTATTTGGGATCTTTTCAACTTCAAACAAAATGTTTTCATTTTAAGTTTACCATAATTAAACAGAGATTAAAAGAAAATATATTTCAACAAGGAGTTATTTTTAAATCATAAATTTTAAATAACAATAAAAAAAATTGGCTTTTCTAGAGTTTTAATGATGTTTTAAAAATTATGTTTCTTTGGTAATTGTTTACAAAACTGTGCCTGGATATGTAAACGGAATAAAAAGCAAAACATATGTAAACCTTTATTATGAAAAGATAAAATGATTGTCTTGGATGCTTTGACTATTCAAATTTGTATGCAAAAAAATTATTATACTATAAGTGCAAAAACGTATACATGAAAGGATACAAAATCCTTTTATATATAAGAGGATACAAAAAAATTGGGATTTGTCTTGGATGTTATGTTTTGACTATTCACATTTTTATGCAAAAGTATTAAACATTTATGCACCAAAACTATTTATAAAAGTCATTATTCATGCACAGTTTTGTGAATCACGCATGCGTTAAAGCAACATAGACATTTATTCTGGTTTTAAAAGTTAGAAAATAACCACACAAAAAAATGCAGAAATTTTCTTATTAAGGTACATTTATAAAACTTAACATCAATGTAAACAAAGAGTTTCCTAACAATATACGGTAAGAAACTAAACATTTTTTGAAAGCCACTTCCCCTTAAGATAAAATTAATTTGTGAAAATAAAAGAAATTGTTTGATAAATTTTAAAATCGAATAGCGGTGTTAACTTATCTACAAAACGCAGTTTTCACAAATTTTATATATGTATTTATTTATTTTATGTTGAAATATACCGGACAATTTTACAATACAAAAGTATGTAGGCAAGAGTTTGGTTAGGATACTCTTTCCCGCTGGCAATGTGAAGTTCATTATTTGTGCGAAATTGCATTGCGATTGTTCGTATACCTTTATATAATCTATTTGAAATATACACACAGACACTCACACACATGTTCATCTTTATTGTTAGAGATTTTTAATAGTAGTCGCTTACAGATATTCATTTTTATACAGGAAACTGACCCAAGGATGACGTGCAACATTTTGGTCCTCTTCAACAACGATTCCAAGGAACTGGCTTCAAAATTTCTATACCTCATACACCACTTTGGCAAGGTAACACCAACTATCAACGCCGTTTGCCTAGACAACAACCCCTACAACATATCCAGCATCCGCGGTGGTACAAAGGCCAAGATCCACATCATATTCTTCTCTCCAGACTTCTTGAAGTTTCTGGAGAACAAACCTCTGGACGCTTACCACATTTGCGGCAAACTTGAGGCCAGTTCTACTGTGGCCGTGTTCTGTAATGGTTTGACCGAGGGACATGTGTATTGTTACCACATGGCACCATTGAAGTCTTTCAACGATTGGTGTAAGTTTGAGGTGAAGAAAGATTCAGAGGATTTTCCAGATGAATTGATTGGGATGATAAGGCATGTAGTGGAACATGATGAACGGGATCCGGTAGAAATCATAATCGAACCAAAATTTTTGAACCGGGTAAGAATTGGTTCTTGTATGCTATCGATTTTAGTTAGACCGCAACAGGCTAATTCCTTATTTAATTCCATTTTTTAAAAGAAATTATTCGTTTTTGTTTATCACAGCGTTACAAGGTTATTCACATCTACGATATTATACGAATGCAGTGGCTTTTAGCTTCCACGCTACGTTTATAATGTAAAAAGTGGAAGCTTTTTATAAAGGTTATGACAGTCCATCTGCCCGTCACCCACTTTCATAGACCAAATTAAAAATGATGCAGACAAGTGTTATACGTCAAAAAAATTAGTTAATCGAAATTATAAGACATTTAAAAATTCGAATTCTAAGTACTTCAATTATTAAAAAAAAAAGCTGCAAAGTTTAATACTCATTAAAAAGCATAATAAGTCTAATTTTTTGGAATTTAATCACTCGTGGAAGCTTTTATAAAGGTTATGTTCATCCATCTGTCCGTCACCCACTTTCATTTTCCGAACTACAAATGCTGCACACAAGTGTGATACGTCAAAAATTCAGCTAATCGAAATTATAAGACATTTAAAAAATTGAATTCAAAGTTCTTAAATGGGCTTATTTCAACACTTTGTCAAAGAAAACAAAACAACCAATGAAAACGCAGTATGAAGAGCGTGACACCATAAGAAATATTCCCATTATTAAAAAAAGTTGCAAAGTTTAATAGTCATTTAAAAAGCGTAAGAAGTAAGATTTTATTAGAAATAAATCATTAATTTATTTTTTAAATGGTATTTGACTGGTATTTGAAAATCATTCTTCAAAATTGCAATAAATTTAGCAAACAATAAGAAATAATTACATGATGATGATGTCGTGTCCATGGATAGAGACTATATAGGACCAAAGGTCTCATAGACCGCCCCAGCGATCTGCAGACAGTGGTCCTCATAAAGGTCTTCGTAGGGCGAGTTGGTAATTTGCTGCAATTTTGCCAGGATGGCTGGACAAGAGAAAAGATGTTTTGGATCCAGTTCCGAGTCGGGGCAGTTTCTGCAGCTGGAGTATTTTCTAGTTCCATCTTTTTGGATTTCCATACCTTTGAAGTGGCCTGTCCTTAATCTAGTTAGGGTGGTCGCAGTTACCCTATTGGTGTTTAACTCACAAATTTGGTGTTTAATTTTAACACTTCTGCTGATAAATTTTGCTTTGGCCACTGAGTTGATGTCATTAAGAGTGGTTTGGGGAAGAACGTCATTGTTGAGTTTTCTTGCTTCTTTTGCCAGGATATCAGCCGACTCGTTTCCGTCGATACCAACGTGTGCTGGAATCCACTGCAAAATGCATTTCTTGTTCAAATTTGAGAGTTGAAACATTCCATCATGTATAGCCGCGATCATCTTTGACTGTTTCTTTTTGATAGCTTGCAAGGCAGCTTTGCAATCGCTTAAAATTAGTAATCCTTCATCTTTTTCCTCATCTAAAAGGTCGAGGTATAGCTCTATTGCCTTTTGTATTGCCAGGAGCTCACAGGTGAAGTTGGAAGCTATTTTTCCCGCACCAATTTTATGTTTTTTAATGGTGCCATTTGCCAAGATGAAATTGATGCCGGCTCCACCGTCAGTCAAGGTCTCGTCTGATGATCCATCAGTGAAAGCGTAGACCAAGCCTTCTCCTGTATAAGACTCAATCGTCTTTATCCCTTTTGCTTTGATAGTGTTTGCTGGATCTTTTTTGGAGCATTGTTCCAGGAGATCTGTAACAATTTTGGCGTTTGGAGGGAGTATGGTTGGTAGGACGGGCTCCTGTAAAATGTCATAGGTGTTGTGTTCAAGGCCAGTCTGATGTCTAATCTCTTGATCAAACAGCAGGGTGGACGACCTTTTAAGTCTAGCATCACTTTTCCATTGTCGATAAGTTCTGTTGCTTATATGTTCTTCATTACGGCTTCTTGCCTTATTTGTAAATTTAATTACGTTTAGTTTTCTTCTGTTCTCCAAAAGCTCAAGGCCACATTCTTGTTGTGACTTTTCATTATTTGTCGAAGAAACAGCGCCAATGATGATTTTTGCTGCTCTTGCTTGTATTTTGTCCAGGTTCTTCAAAGTTGATTCTTTGGCGTGTGACCAGATTGGAGAGGCGTATTCCATTATGGGTCTGATTAGGGTGGTGTAGGTGGTTTTAAGGGTCTTGGGCTGGAGCCCCATCCACTACCACATAGACTTTTCAGAATTCTTAGTCTTGAAAGGGATTTGTTGGCGGTTTTTTTTATATGATCTGTGAAACGTAATTCAGGATGAAGGGTGAGCCCTAAATAGACTGGGTTTTGTGTCTTCGTAAGAGGTTGATCGTTCAGGGATAGTTTCAGTGAGAAGAGGTGTCTATGTTTTCTATCTGTAGTGAAGACACTGTAGGAGGTTTTCTGTGGGTTGATCTTTAGCTTAAGAGATGCTGCCCATCTTGAGATTCCCTTCAGGGATTGGTTCAGGGTCTTTTCAGATTTCTCAAGGTTTGGGCTTGAGTGCCAGATGGCAATGTCGTCAGCGTAGCATGCTACCTTTGTGTCCTTGTGAAGGTGTGGGTGGATGTTGTTCACATACATCAGAAATAGCAAGGGACTTAGAACAGATCCCTGAGGGACTCCGCCCCAGGTCTTTTTGACCCTTGAGTACACACCATTAAACCTTACTTTGAAATCTCTATTTCTAAGGAAGTCAGATATCCAGATTAGGGTGTTGCCTTGTATTCCAATGTCATGTGCAATTTGGATTAGCTTATTTCTCCAAACAGTATCAAAAGCTGCTGTCAGGTCAAGGAAAACAACCGCTGTTTTCTGATGTGGTCTTGCTTGGAGACCGTCTATAATAGATTGGCAAAGATAAAAGAGTTGATCTTCTGTTGCATGTTGTTTTCTGTAGGCAGTCTTTGGTGAAATGGTTAAGCACTTTGGCGAAGTGGCAAAAGATCACCTACTAGACATTTTGAATTTATCCTGGTCAACGGGAAAGCTACCTAAAATCTGGAAATCTTCTGTAATCGTCCCTATTGCTAAACCTGGAAAATCAGCAGCGGAATGCAAAAACTATAGACCAATAGCTCTTACTAGCATCCTATGTAAGGTAATGGAACGTATTGTACACAGCAGGATAATAACACATCTTCTAAAGGAGAATAATAATTACATATTATTTAATAATAATATAAAAATTATAATAATTATTATTAAATTTTCGATGAAAAATAGTTGGTTTAATTCTGAAGTTTAAAAGTTTAACATACAACTAAAATAATGACGACTTAATACTAAGATTCCTGTTGGCGATGTTTTTCATTATCTTATTTTTCGAAATAGTATTTCAAAATTAATTCGTTTAGTTTTATTAGCTTCCACACTACGTTTATAACGTAGAAAGTGGAAGGTATTATAATCGTTCAGTTCGTCTGTCCATCCGTCACCCACTTTCATAAACCAAACTACAAATGCTACAGGCAAGTGTGATTCGTCAAAAAATTCAGCGCATCGAAATTAGAAGACATTGAAAATCTCAGAAAAATTCGAATTCGAAGTACTTCAATTATTTAAACAAGAAGTTCATAAAGAACTAAAATAGCCTACTCTCCTGTTACTTAAATACTTACTGAAGTTCTAATCGGGAAAAAACTAGGTTCCTAACAGTAAATATCATCAACAACCGTTTCTACACTAGATTTATACACATTAGAAAAAAAAATCGAAACACAGCATCCAGCTATAATTTAAACTTCTAAAAGCCAAAATCAACTATTTTCCTTAATATTCTTTCGCAAATTAAGTTATTATTTATCGTCTGCTCGATTTATTTGTAGTTCGAAGAATAATTAAATATTTATTAATAACAAAAGTAATGAAACTACTCCGAACTGCATTAAAAAATAAGAAATGTAAATTAAAACTAAGCATAATTGCATGCAAAAGTATGCCTTGCCGCTAACTTGGTAGATAATTAATGAATAATCAAAGAATCAAATTGTGCTACATTTTATGACGTCATTCAAACTGATTCATGAAATATTATTTTGCTTCAAATATGTTTAATAAATAAAGTTTCTCATGCCATTGTTTATTGGCAACAGTGATTTAAATGACTCAAAATTGAATTTCAATGCTAATTCAATGGGAAATTCGCCGAAAGATAGATTTATGTCCGTCCGGACGTACAGACAGACGGACAAAATGTATGAAAGTTGGGTATCTGAGGTCATAGCTTTCTAACAAAAAAATAATTTTAAGATCGATGGATAGAACCGATTTGGAAGGGGGTACGGACGGACAGACGGACAGACGGAAAGACAGACAGACATACGAACAGACAGACAGATGGACATCAACCGCATTTTAACTTCACAGTGATTTAAATGACTCAAAATTGAATTTCAATGCTAATTCAATGGGAAATTCGCCGACAGATAGTAGATTTATGTCCGTCCGGACGTACAGACAGACGGACAAAAAGTATGAAAGTTGGGTATCTGAGGTCATAGCTTTCTAACAAAAAAAGAATTTTTAAGATCCGATGGATAGAACCGATTTTGGAAGGGGGGTACGGACGGACAGACGGACAGACGGACAAACGGACATCGACCGCATGTCAATACCTACTTTTTCATTTTTTTAATTCTTTCGAATTAAAAAAAGAAAAGTAGGCTAAAAACTGCAAAATTTAATGCTCATTTAAAAATCATACGAAGCCATTTTTATTAGAACTAAATTACCATTGCCATTCGCAACAATCACCCGAGAAACTTTAATTCTTTTAAATAATAAATTAAAAGAAATTTATTTTTGCGATATCAATCAGTTTGCAATGACGTCAAATATACGGTCAGTGCGGGTAACTTTGGTCCAAAATCATAGTTTTTTTTACAAAAGGAGAAAAATTAAACTACAAAAACGATTTAAACACTTAACAAGAAGTTCATAAAGAACTAAAATGGCCTACTTTCCTGTTACTTAAATACTTACTGAAGTTCTAATCGGGAAAAAAACTAGGTTCCTAAAGTAAATATCATCAACAGCCGTTTCTACACTAGATTTATACACATTAGAAAATAAAATCGAAACACAGCACCCAGCTATAATTTAAACTTCTAAAAGCCAAAATCAACTATTTTCCTTAATATTCGTTCGCAAATTAATTAAATATTATTTATCATCTGCTCGTGATTTATTTGTAGTTCGAAGAATAAATATTTATTAATAACAAAAGTAATGAAACTACTCCGAACTGCATTAAAAAACAAGAAATGTAAATTAAAACTAAGCATAATTGCATGCAAAAGTATGCCTTGCCGCTTTCTTGGTAGATAATTAATGAATAATCAAAGAATCAAATTGTTCTACATTTTATGACGTCATTCCAAACTGATTCATGAAATATTATTTTGCTTCAAATATGTTTAAATAAAGTTTCTCATGCCATTGTTGATTTGGCAACAGTGATTTAAATGACTCAAAATTGAATTTCAATGCTAATTCAATGGGAAATTCGCCGACAGATAGTAGATTTATGTCCGTCCGGACGTACAGACAGACGGACAAAAAGTATGAAAGTTGGGTATCTGAGGTCATAGCTTTCTAATAAAAAAAGAATTTTTAAGATCCGATGATTAGAACCGATTTTGGAAGGGGGTACAGACAGACAGACAAACGGACAGACAGGCGGACAGACAGACGGACAGACATACGAACAGACAGACAGATGGACAGACAGACAGATGGACATCAACCGCATTTCAATACCTACAGTGATTTAAATGACTCAAAATTGAATTTCAATGCTAATTCAATGGGAAATTCGCCGACAGATAGTAGATTTATGTCCGTCGCGACGTACAGACAGACGGACAAAAAGTATGAAAGTTGGGTATCTGAGGTCATAGATTTCTAACAAAAAAAGAATTTTTAAGATCCGATGATTAGAACCGATTTTGGAAGGGGGTACGGACAGACAGGCGGACAGACACACGGACAGACATACGAACAGACAGACATACGAACAGACAGACAGATGGACAGACAGACAGATGGACATCAACCGCATTTCAATACCTACAGTGATTTAAATGACTCAAAATTGAATTTCAATGCTAATTCAATGGGAAATTCGCCGACAGATAGTATATTTATGTCCGTCCGGACGTACAGACAGACGGACAAAAAGTATGAAAGTTGGGTATCTGAGGTCATAGCTTTCTAACAAAAAAAGAATTTTTAAGATCCGATGGATAGAACCGATTTGGAAGGGGGGTACAGACAGACAGACAAACGGACAGACAGGCGGACAGACAGACGGACAGACATACGAACAGACAGACAGATGGACATCAACCGCATTTCAATACCTACAGTGATTTAAATGACTCAAAATTGAATTTCAATGCTAATTCAATGGGAAATTCGCCGACAGATAGTAGATTTATGTCCGTCCGGACGTACAGACAGACGGACAAAAAGTATGAAAGTTGGGTATCTGAGGTTATAGCTTTCTAACAAAAAAAGAATTTTTAAGATCCGATTATTAGAACCGATTTTGGAAGGGGGGTACGGACGGACAGACGGACAGACGGACATCGACCGCATGTCAATACCTACTTTTTCATTTTTTTAATTCTTTCGAATTAAAAAAAGAAAAGTAGGCAAAAAATCATTATGCATTCTAAGTATTGTACTTTTAGGAATAATTTACAAACATTTTTGTTAAATTTTATAAATTAAAAAAAATTGGTGTTAGTTTAAAACAAGAAGTTCATAAAGAACTAAAATAGCCTACTTTCCTGTTACTTAAATACTTACTGAAGTTCTAATCGGGAAAAAAACTAGGTTCCTAAAGTAAATATCATCAACAGCCGTTTCTACACTAGATTTATACACATTAGAAAAAAAAATCGAAACACAGCACCCAGCTATAATTTAAACTTCTAAAAGCCAAAATCAACTATTTTCTAATATTCGTTCGCAAATTAATTAATATCATTTATCATCTGCTCGTGATTTATTTGTAGTTCGAAGAATAAATATTTATTAATAACAAAGTAATGAAACTACTCCGAACTGCATTAAAAAACAAGAAATGTAAATTAAAACTAAGCATAATTGCATGCAAAAGTATGCCTTGCCGCTTTCTTGGTAGATAATTAATGATAGATAGTATTTTAAGTTTTAAGATCCGATGATTAGAACCGATTTTGGAAGGGGGGTACAGACAGACAGACAAACGGACAGACAGGCGGACAGACATACGAACAGACAGACATACGAACAGACAGACAGATGGACAGACAGACAGATGGACATCAACCGCATTTCAATACCTACAGTGATTTAAATGATTCAAAATTGAATTTCAATGCTAATTCAATGGGAAATTCGCCGACAGATAGTAGATTTATGTCCGTCTGGACGTACAGACAGACGGACAAAAAGTATGAAAGTTGGGTATCTGAGGTCATAGCTTTCTAACAAAAAAAGAATTTTTAAGATCCGATGATTAGAACCGATTTTGGAAGGGGGGTACATACAGACAGACAAACGGACAGACAGGCGGACAGACAGACGGACAGATATACGAACAGACAGACATACGAACAGACAGACAGTTGGACATCAACCGCATTTCAATACCTACAGTGATTTAAATGACTCAAAATTGAATTTCAATGCTAATTCAATGGGAAATTCGCCGACAGATAGTAGATTTAGTCCGTCCGGACGTACAGACAGACGGACAAAAAGTATGAAAGTTGGGTATCTGAGGTTATAGCTTTCTAACAAAAAAGAATTTTTAAGATCCGATGATTAGAACCGATTTTGGAAGGGGGTACGGACGGACAGACAGACAGACGGACAGACGGACATCGATCGCATGTCAATACCTACTTTTCATTTTTTTAATTCTTTCGATTAAAAAAAGAAAGTAGGCTAAAAATTGTAACACGGTTAGGATCCGGGCGGGTAACTTTGGTCCAAGCATAAAATACATAAGAAACATACTTTTTAACATCCTTAAAGGCTGTATTATCGAATTAAATAGTAAAATTAAAATGTTTAAACATAACAAGAAGTTCATAAAGAACTAAAATAGCCTACTTTCCTGTTACTTAAATACTTACTGAAGTTCTAATCGGGAAAAAAACTAGGTTCCTAAAGTAAATATCATCAACAGCCGTTTCTACACTAGATTTATACA
Organism: Oedothorax gibbosus; assembly: GCA_019343175.1. NCBI lineage: Eukaryota > Metazoa > Arthropoda > Arachnida > Araneae > Linyphiidae > Oedothorax > Oedothorax gibbosus. The sequence continues at coordinate 26,991,851 of CM033271.1, forward strand.
CATTAGAAAAAAAAATCGAAACACAGCACCCAGCTATAATTTAAACTTCTAAAAGCCAAAATCAACTATTTTCCTTAATATTCGTTCGCAAATTAATTAAATATTATTTATCATCTGCTCGTGATTTATTTGTAGTTCGAAGAATAAATATTTATTAATAACAAAAGTAATGAAACTACTCCGAACTGCATTAAAAAACAAGAAATGTAAATTAAAACTAAGCATAATTGCATGCAAAAGTATGCCCTGCCGCTTTCTTGGTAGATAATTAATGAATAATCAAAGAATCAAATTGTTCTACATTTTATGACGTCATTCCAAACTGATTCATGAAAATATTATTTTGCTTCAAATATGTTTAAATAAAGTTTCTCATGCCATTGTTGATTTGGCAACAGTGATTTAAATGACTCAAAATTGAATTTCAATGCTAATTCAATGGGAAATTCGCCGACAGATAGTAGATTTATGTCCGTCCGGACGTACAGACAGACGGACAAAAAGTATGAAAGTTGGGTATCTGAGGTCATAGCTTTCTAACAAAAAAAGAATTTTTAAGATCCGATGATTAGAACCGATTTTGGAAGGGGGGTACAGACGGACAGACAGACGGACAGACAGACGGACAGACAGACGGACAGACATACGAACAGACAGACATACGAACAGACAGACAGATGGACAGACATACAGATGGACATCAACCGCATTTCAATACCTACAGTGATTTAAATGACTCAAAATTGAATTTCAATGCTAATTCAATGGGAAATTCGCCGACAGATAGTAGATTTATGTCCGTCCGGACGTACAGACAGACGGACAAAAAGTATGAAAGTTGGGTATCTGAGGTCATAGCTTTCTAACAAAAAAAGAATTTTTAAGATCCGATGATTAGAACCGATTTTGGAAGGGGGGTACAGACAGACAGACAAACGGACAGACAGGCGGACAGACAGGCGGACAGACATACGGACAGACAGACATACGAACAGACAGACAGATGGACAGACAGACAGATGGACATCAACTGCATTTCAATACCTACAGTGATTTAAATGACTCAAAATTGAATTACAATGCTAATTCAATGGGAAATTCGCCGACAGATAGTAGATTTATGTCCGTCCGGACGCACAGACAGACGGACAAAAAGTATGAAAGTTGGGTATCTGAGGTTATAGCTTTCTAACAAAAAAAGAATTTTTAAGATCCGATGATTAGAACCGATTTTGGAAGGGGGGTACGGACGGACAGACAGACAGACAGACAGACGGACAGACGGACAGACGGACAGACGGACATCGACCGCATGTCAATACCTACTTTTTCATTTTTTTAATTCTTTCGAATTAAAAAAAGAAAAGTAGGCTAAAAATAACAAAGTTCTAAGATACATAAATATAAAAAATGGTATATAACTTAACATTTACATTACAGTGCATCGTAGAATGACATTACACTATGAATACCAGTAGTGACTGTCGCTTAAAAGAAAAATAAACTTCAATTTTAATAAGAGAAAATAACTTATTATTAGAAGCAAGATTTAATAACAAATATCTTTATAAAAAGCAAACGATTTTATTATAAAAGGGAAAAAATAATATATTCGTAATTCGGAATTTGAAAATGTTTACATTTCGACATTAGCTATTTAGAATGTTGTACGTTTTTGAATTTTATCTTTATATTTTTAAGGTTGAAAATCGTTTAATTTTAAAAAAAATCATCTCGAAAATGAGTAATCATAAAAATAAGACCTCTTCAAAAGTGGTTAAACAGAATACATTTTTACATACATTTTGTATAGTGCAAAGTTCCATAAAGAAATCGTTACATCTTGGACCAAAGTTACCCGCATTCATCGTCAAAAGTTTTCCAGTGACCAATAATTAAATATAACATAAAAAGTATTCAACTTAGATTAAAACAAATGGTGTAATATCCATCCCCATAAATAAAAGAATAGTATAGAGTGTTTTACTTAGCTATTTTCAATATTTTTTTAGGTGTTCGAGACAAAAGTTGGAAGAAATACATTTTTGTTATTAAATGCTCGTAAGAGTACAAACGTCATTTGTAGTATTGCCAAAATTAGAATGAAATTTTTTTTACATGAAATGAAAGGCAATGTTTTCACCTTTCCAAAAATGTAAATCAATTTAAGATGGCATCATTTTATGAAGAGAAATTAAGAAACACAAATCTTTTTCTGACGCGTGGACCAAAGTTACCCTCCATAGCCAAAGATACCCGCTTCGACGGTAGTTCACTAAGAGATTCTTTGTTTGTATGTTGATTTGAAATGTTTTGGTTCTATTTAAAAGAGAGGAATATTACATATTTATTCTTTGAAATATAAATTAATTTTTGCAAACGATAATAATTATTGAATAATTATTGGAGAAATAATTATTGAATTTTTCAAAATAAAATAAATGAAACTAGCCAAATTTAGCGTGTAAATGTTTAATATAGAATTATTATTGTGTTTTGGCTATTTTTTTCCTGTTGAGAACTAATGTTGTGTAGAAGCGGGCTGAGTGACAGATTCTGTTACAAACCTATTTGTTTTGAAGGTGATAGTTATTTTCAATGTTGCATTTTGATGTGGAATGTTTTACGTCTTTTTAAGGGTGAGCAATATTACGCATTTATTCTTCAAAACACAAATAAATTTAGCAAACGGTATGTAATAAATACTTAATTTTAGCTTTAAACTAGTTTGTTTAATTTTATTCTTTAAAGGCTTAAATATAGATTCTTTTGCTTTAACTCAATTTTGAATATAAAGTTTAGTATAACAGTTTAAAATTTTAATATGGAATGCTAAATTCTTTTTTAATACGCATGAATTATGTGTGGAATCAGTTCTAAACAACAGTTTCTGTTCCACACTTACTTGTTTGTATCTAAAAGAGGTCGAAAGAAAAGAGTAAAAGTTAATATAAAATAAGCAATATGTATGAAATGTTGTTTCTGCCTTGATGTATTGAATTCCATTGATACAGATATATGTTTGACATTGAAAAATAATTAAAGTTCTGGTAAAAGATATAAATTTCATAAAGAATTCAATTTAAATAGAATAAAGAAAGATCTATTTTGGAACATCGATTAGAAAGAATTAAAATGAGAAATTTAAAAAATGAATAGTTTTTGAATCAAGTACATAAAATCCTAAACATAAAAAGAATCTTTATTTTTTTAATTTTATAATTAAAAATGTATTTAGCAAAATATTACAAATACTTAACGAATTTAAGAAGTAAAGTGAACCTAAATTGCTACTTCGGCATTTAAATTTTAGTAAGAATTAAAAGCTGCTGATGATAACTTTTGAGATATACTCAGTTCTAAGTGACAATTTCTATAACAAACTTACTTAGTATTTAGTAACATGTAAGTATCTGAATTATTGTTTATTTCGTCTCCTCTCTTTTCTCTTTGAAATAGATTTTCCTACCAATAAGAGAAAATTTCAATTAGTCTTTTTTGGATTAAAAAAAAAAATCCAAAACGTACTAATGTACTGTTAGTACGATTAATATGTACTGTTTTTTTTAAAAAAAATCTATTGTTTAAAATAAATTTATGTATTTCATGCTGTTGTAATTCACTATTTACTTATACAGTTATATTCTTTTCAGCAAAACAACCAAATTTACTTGATTTCTTCAAAACTTATATCGGATACAATATCGATTTGTTTGAACGACTCTACTGCGCAAGAAGTTAAACAGGAAAAGATAAACCCTTATGTTTTAAGGTGTCTTCTGCCAGGCAAGTACTGGTTGATTGTTATTATCATTTTAATTTAGAAAGGCTGTAAAAAGAAATAGTATTTTTCAGATTGATTTGATTGTGACAGGAGCACTCATAGATTAATATTTTTTTTGGGGAAAAATAAACGAAGTAATGGAATAATGGATCGATGGGGAAAAAAAGTACTCAAAATTCTTTACACGGAATGCTTTTCTTATTTTAGACCAAGTATTACGCTGTCTGGATTCGTATACGGGACATTCTCATAGATTAACGTGAAAAAGTTCTAAGTAACGTAAAGAAGAGCAATATTTAGACCCAAAGGAGTAATATAATTCTTGCCCTGTAATTCCAGTATTCTATCACTGCGTTACCCTTAGCAGCAGCATTCCATGAATCGCGAGTGTTTTCGTTACAATTTTCGTTATTTGAGCAGTGCAGAAAAAAAAGGTTTTATTAGAAAATAATTTTTAAAACTATTTTAAAAACAATCAAACAATTTAAGAGATTGTAAGATCGATTCCTATAATCACACAAAAATTCTGTTGCGAATAAAATAGAGGTTATCAAAAAGTGATTGATCGTGTGTTATACATAAAAAAACTGAGCATTGATTAATAATTAACTGTTTTTAAACTCTATTAAACTTCTATGTACTAAATATCATTTTCCTAATTTTCTGGAAATTTTAATTGTACAACTAAAAACCAGCATAAAAAAATTAAGCTTTTATTTGAATTTTTTTTGCAGATTCTGTATTTCAATTTTCTCACAATATAAGCCTCAGTGTTTGTGATAAAGGTACAGTTTTAGTCAAGCAATTGATACATGTTTCTCAAATGATTCTTGAACCAACGCATATACCATCTACTGAGAAAAATCATCAAACGATTGTGAAGAAAGAATCATTTACTAATGATAAAAGTGAATATTTTACTAGAGTATCGGATAATGCACCTGAGGAAAATAGCCTGCAAACTCTTACCGGTATTTCAGGATACCACCATACGATAAAAGAGAATCATAATGGTAAATTTTTTAAAATGTGTTTGTTTTTTTTATATCAAAGTGTATTTAAGATGGACAAAGAATATATATTTTTTGGAAAAACTCATTTTTTTCATCTGCAATAAGCAATGATTATTATTAAATTTCTTAAAACCAAGCTAAAAATTGTTAACAGAATATTTTAAAATAAAATTTGCAAGCTCTTAGTTAATAGATTTGCAGTTTTTTAATGCAAAAATCTCATTGATTTAAATTGATCTTATACATTTATTATTTTGATTTAATGTATGTTTTTAAACTCTTTCTTTGACACACCTCACTTTCAATTCACCTTATATTTGATAGATATTTTTATATATATTTTTTGTGTCATAAAAATCTGTGTCATAATCATAAAAATCATGTCATCTTTCTAACGTATCTTATAGATTTAGCTCTTCTCAATAACTATGATGATCATAGTTTAAGACAATACGTTTTAGATAAATTAAGTATTTTGTTGAACAATGAGACATCTGGAAACGTTGATGAAAGCGATTACTTGAATTTGGGCGGAAATTCTGAAGAAATCGGCCAGGTAAAAAAAAATGATAAAAATTAAATAGGATGTCTTACTTTAACATTTCAAAACTTTAAAATGGAGTAGGGTGCATTCTTTCTGCATGGCTACTTGAAATCATGTAGCAATGTAGGGTAGGAAATACATTTCTGAAGCGATTATGTTCACAGAATACGTCATAAAGGACACCGTTGGTAAATATTCGTTTTAATAATAAATGTACTCTAGTAATTTTAAATAAATAGTAGTAATTCGGATACCAATGAGTAAAATAAAAACTCAATACATGGAATTGGTTCAGAATTTTTTTTCGGTGATGGTCACAAAATACGTCATAAAGGAAAAGACCATTAGTGTAAATATTAATTTCATTGATAAATGTTCGCTAGCAATTTGAAAAAAGTAGGTAACTTATGATACCAATTAGTAAAATGAAAAAAAAACACTTGGTAAATATGGAATTGGTTTAGAAAATACTTTCGGTGATGGTCACAGAAAACGTTGTATAGGAGAAGACCGTAACTAAATATTTGTTTTGATAATAAATGCACGCTAGAAATTTGAACAAACTAGTAGGTAACTTAGGTACCAATTGGTAAAAAAACCCTTGGTAAATAGATGGAATTGTTTCGAAAAATATTTGTGTAAATTTACTATGAAAACAAAAATCCTCTTACGGTGCCCCAAGATGTTTTTAAGTTTCAGGAGAGCAATTTTGAAGCGCTTTTTGCTTTATGGTTTCGAGTCCTCAAGTTGTACCTTACTCCTTTTTAAAGTTCTGTAACATTAACTGTGAAAGGTCTTTTATTATTTAACTGTAATATAGTGCCTTTAAATTACCTCTTTGCCTGATCACGAAAATAATATCATGTTTTAAAAATATATAATTTTTTTTTAGGCAAATTGTATTTATTTAAATAAGTGTGGAGGAAATCAATGTGAATTTTCATAAATTGTGATCAAGTTTCTTTTTACACATACAAATATTATTTACCTATATAACAATCAACTGCAAAGGAAACTTTTTTTGTCTCTTAAATTTTTGAATGTTATTATGTGCAAACTATTAAGGATATACAATTGATATGAGTTGATCCTAAATATTTTTTGAATTATTGAAAGGCTACTTTTATAAATTATCCCATGAATTAAGAATCTCAAAATTACTCCAACTTACCCTAACAAAAAAATATCGTTAATTAAATGTTGATAGTAACATGATTATTTTTATAGTGTTTTGGCGAGTTGTAATATTGAAATTTTAAAATACATTTAAAAACATTTCTAAGAATTAATGATGTTTATTAGAAGAAGCTTCGATTGATAACCGTGTTCTGATCCTTATTGTAATTACCATAAAGGTTACTTTTAAACTGGGAAAAAATTATGACTAGTTTAACTTTTCATGTGAGTGTTTTAGTTCTGCGTAGATATTATCAGTGTTTTTAGCTGCGAGGATATCAATATCATTGTAGAGATTTCCGTTTCCTTTAAAAAACAAACCTTTACTTCTCTGCTGTATTTATTATTATTTTATTGGGTAAAATGATGACCAGGTTTTGAGATACTTTCTTATTTAAGATTATTTTATGGTTTCAGTATAGCACGGTCTTAAGCCAGTTCCTTAAAACTTAATTTTCAGAAATACATACACAAAATATGTGACTGAAATTGTTTTTTTCCCCAGGAAATCAAAATTATGATTTTTTTTATTGAATTACTTTTTACGTTAAAATAATATGCTTAAAATTCTCTGTGATTTAGTCATTTGTGGCTTTTGTCACTTGTTTGTGTACTATTTAGACTCAATGGGTGTCTGAATACTGATAAATAAAGTATTTATAAATCAGGGTCATTAAAATTAGATGAAAGAGTATAAAATAATATGTAATTATTTAGATAATGATTTATATATTTTACCGATTAATTTATATAATTATTTTAGTGAAAATTGTTTATATTTTAAGGAATGGTTATTGATATTTAAACATGTTTTTGATAGTTTGGAGAAAAAATTAATGGATTGTGTTTCCTTCCAACTTAAAAATCAAATACAAAGTTGTCGAGATTTTAGGCTTATTTGGGTAAGGGTAAGGGTAAGATTATAAATCATGTCTTTTAAAGAAATTATTATAATATTTGTTACATAGCAAACATCTTTTCCAACGAAATTTTATTTAAACCACGATTAACAAATATTTTATAAACTCGATTCCCACGCTATCCACACATCAAAAATCTAAGTGTGAATTTTTTTTGACATAATTAGAACTTTTTTTGAAAATGTTGATTTTTTTGCACATTATTCACAGCCAAAAAAAATTAATAAAAATAAAAAATTATTATAAAATACATTTAAAAAAGCAAAATAATTAATACCATTCAATCAAATTTCTTAAAAAGGCGTGTTAAACCCTAAATGTGTTTGATTGTTGTTTCAGGAAGTGTCTTTACGTGGAGGATCTTTTAGCAAGTTACCAGAAATGGACCCTTCAAACCGTATGAATTCCTATCTTTTAGAAAAAACAGGTGAGATCGTTTTTGGAACTTTTACAAAATATATATTTTTAAATTTAATTATTTATTACTTTTTTTTAAACACTTTTTTCTTCAAATTGCCATGAATTGTTTTTTTACATATTTGTTTGAAGACTTCACGATTAAATGTTTTTTTTTTATCTTAACCCTCCGAGCGTTAGACCCAGTTTTTTTTGCATATTTTGTGTCTTTCTTACAATAACCTTAAATTTTAAAATTTTACAATTCATAAATTTTTATTCATAATGTACTTTTTTCATTTAGAAATGTTTTCAAGACCATCCTCTTCAAAAATAAAATAAAAATAATTCGGATTTTTTTTAAAACAAATATTTTATTTAAAATAATTTTTAAAAAATATTATACAGTAAAACAACCATACACATTTGCTCATTTCCATGCCGTTCGGAAGGAATATTAATAAGTCAAATCATAAAATAGGGTTTGTTGTTATACTAATTGAATTTCTTATCTTTACTGTCTAGATATTCGACTGCTACGGTATTCGAGTCGTTCCCTGTCCTTGCCTCCCACGTTGATGCCGGTTCTTAGAGATACCGACCCGCATTATATGGATATGGGTGGATCAGAAAATCACGGTATTTACTAAAATGGCAACGTTTTATTGAAGTTATATGATACAAAAGCATGTTTATAGAATCTTAACACTCATAAAATCTGTATCTGCTTTGTGGTGAAATGTTTCACCATATTTTTGGGATTCAGTTGAACCGTTATTCAAGTATTGTAAATAAATACTTAAAAAGGGGTTCAACCGAATACTGAAAATTTAGTGAAAATTTTCATTACACAGCCGTTGTATCTACTAGAATTCATATTTTTTTGTTAAAAAGTCCGAGGAAACATCATCTAAGAAAACATAACTTTCAAAAACTGTCTATGACTTTTTCATGCAAGTTTTAGACAAGTCGGTATAAGAAGGTATCCATACTGCTATATAGTAAGTAGGAAAGATGCGGACCCTGATTTGCTGTTTTGCGAGGCATTTTAGCAAACTCTTCTGCCTTCCTAGGGTTAAAATTAAAATCGAAATTTCGACTTACTTCCCTTTTAAGGAGTAGTATGTAGTAAATTCACACTAAAAAAGCATTTTAAAATCGATTATAAAGCCTTGAGTGAATCAACATTTTGAATTTTAGATGTAAGTACTTTCAAGATCAATAAAAATTATTAAAAATGCATAAAAATGCCGAAAAATTACTTTAAAAGGTTTCCTTCTTTCTAAACCTAACACAGTTATTGTATATTGACTTTTTTGTACCAAGCTAAAACCAAATAAGAAAAGTTTAAATTATAAATAAAATATGTCATTAAATTTATTCCATTTTAGAGAGTAATTGAAATGTAGATATTTTTACCTACATTTGCATTAGCACACGTAACATTGACATTTTAAATAACTGTTATTTTTCTTCGACTAGAAATTAAACCACACGAGCAACTTCTCATCGATATGCGAAACTTGTATATGGAAAATATGTTGACAGGAAATACTGAATCTGAAGAATCTCAAAGTCAAATGTCTTGTGATCGGTATGCTTCCATGACATTAGGTAAATACTTCATCTATACAATAACTATACAATAGAAATATATTTTCAATAAAATTTGAGGCATTTTTATCTGGTCATTTAATAAAAATAAAACCGATGTATTTCTAAGGAAAACAATATGCATATTTATACAATTTTTGTGTGTGTGTCGAACAGGTTCTTGTTTTTTTACGTAACTATATTACTTTTACGAAACCAAATAGGAACATCCATATTAATAACGTTTCAGTTAGAAACAACGACAAATTGTTAGTACTCTCTTACAAAACAGTACTAATTCTATTTATTCTTTTAGTTCCCTTAATATTCCATCTCCTAATTAGTACAATGTTCTGTCTATTTCAAAAATAGCAAAACGATCTTGAACGTTGTATAATAGGTGTACACTTTTAGAGGGGCACAATATTCGTATTAAATAGAATTTTATTTTTAAGGACGCAAATTTAAATGTCAGCATACATAGGAAGGGTTAGAGTACAATTCTTAAAAATGGGAGCAAAGTGGCACTCAAAATTTCTCATTTTTGCACGTTTTAATAAATGAACTTGGTTATTACATCCCTAGGTGAAAGAGTACCAAAAGATCTCCGAAACCTTCTGAAGAAGGGTCTGAGCACCAGTCAGCAGGAGCTCCTGGACCTGATGCAAGACTTCAAAGAAGGCGAGAGCTCCATATCTAATGTGGAGCAGCAGTTCCAACTGTGGACGGAGAAGCACAGCTCGGTCATCAAGCAGGATCAAGGTGAACCCAAGGTGAGGAAGACGTCGGTCTTTGCTCTGCCGTGGAGGAAGCATCCAAGGAAGAGAGTCACTAAGGTAACTTGATAGATGCCATTTCTTAAAGCTCAGATGGTAACCACATAGAAACGAAATTTTAATTTTAGACTTACAAATTCACGCGCGTCCATGTGCACTCACAATTGGCTTGTTTCAACACTTTGTCAAAGAAAACAAAACAACCAATGAAATCGGAGTATTGAGAGCGTGACATCATAAGAAATATTCCCATTAATATAGAGGCTTACGTTTACAAATTCACGTAGTGTCGAACAGAAGACAGTCAATTCTTGTTGCCGTATATCCAGAGCATATCCTAGAAGGCAGGAGGTTGCAGTAGCTTCCGTTGGCACAAGGGTTTGGGCCGCCGTGAGGGTGTAAGTCTGACTTCTGCTCTCAGAGGGCTCCACCGCCTCAATTTCGACATGTCGCTGGAGGAAAGGACATTTTTCTCCAGATAACTTGCACCCATGGTATTACGCCCACAGGTCTTTCGGATTCACAGATTTAACAAGCACGCTCTTCACATGTACTCGGGACAACGCAAGTATCTGTGGCGGTCAGCACAAATACCCAATACTAGCCCTAGCAACGGAGTAACTACTTTGTCGTAGACGGTTTAGTATTGGGCTAGCCTGCAAGAGGTTCCTTAATCAGAAATAATAATCATAATCTCTAAACTCAATGAATAGATTACGAAATGGACATAGTTAAAGTTTCAATTTAAAATGTACGGTCGATCCGTACCTCTTCATGTTCATGCCTTACCCGGGATTCGAATTAGGACTTATTGACAATCCAGGGTCAAAATCACCATTACCGGATGGGTATAGTTATATCATCGGCATTAGTTTTAATTATTTGAATAGATATTTGGCATCCCACTTTATTCAAAGAAAAGTTCCAAAACGTTTTGAGAGCAGCATACCTTCCTACTGGGGCAACTCAGCTTGAATTTTCGTCCCAAATTTAGAAAGCTGCCCAAAAAAGATTTGAGACCAGTCAGCAAGATTTCCTAACCTGTTTCACGTCGACCGTGAATGATGCATACCAGATTCACCTATCTACGGATAAGCACTACTCGGTCATAGAGCAAAACCCAATGGCCAGGATGAAGTTGTCGTAGGTGTTTGTATTGGTATAGGGGAAGAAGAATTTCATTAGGGGGAAATGTGGCTAGTTAATGTTATTTAGAGGCATATCCATAGTAATTCGAAGTATAAGTTCTTTTTTCTGCTGTTTTATAATAATTTATTTTCAATTAATATTCCACAAAACCCAATATTGTGACTACTTGAGAATTATATCCCTTCAAGTTCACATAAGAGAGGGGATTGTAGCAGCTAGGATAAAGCAGCTTTCGAAGAAGAGGATCTAAGTTGTGATATGCAATGTTTATTTTGTTAACAAAGATGGGTATGCATAATATCTAAATTCAATGGATAGATTACGAAATGGACATAATTACGCTATCGTTTTAAAATGGCCCCTAAATTAAGAATTATGTGAAGTTTGTGTGAAAACTAAAAATTCAAAAATAGATTGCTTTTTGACTAGAATGGTCGTTATTAATCTTGGTCTTTACCATTGCTCAATGAGAATGAAAAAATTAAATTAATCCTCTGAGGGATACAGACGTATAAACAAATCACCTGTCACGTTTTCCAGCTGCGCACACAATTTTTAAAAAATATAAATTTAATAATATCTATAAATGTTAAAATTTGGCATATGGAGGAAACATTTGTAATCATCTGCAACAGAAATATATATTTTTTAAAAGCAAACAAGTGAAAGCGTTTGCTCTTCAGTCACTTTGCCTATCCCTTAAAGGGTTAAATGTCAATTGCTAAATTAAGAAATGCTTCACTTTATTTTTTCCCCAACAGAATCCCAATCCGAATAAAGACTACCCGAAAACAAGCATAGAGAAGTCAGAAGATCAAGAACCGTCCAGGAAAATATCGGATATTAGTGCCTCGAGTAACTCCACATGTACGACTTTTATTCTTATTACTTTTAAGAGTAATACAAGTTTTAAAAATATGTTTCATCAGGAAATTTTTGTGACTTAGAATAATTTAGAGATAAAAATTTTAAAAATCATTCTTATTCTACAAGACAATTTTTACGGTTTTAATTTCGTAGTTTTATTTCTATTTAAATTGTCAGAACACACCCTTACAAATACGTAGTAAATTTTCTGAAATCTTCTCACAGAAAAATTATAATTTAGTGTGTTTTACAGACACCAGCTCTAAAACAAGTGACAGCAGTTCAAAAGTAATCTCGCCAAGAGAAGAAATGAACTACAATGATAATGTAAGTTTAAGCTAAAACTATAGCTTCACTAAAATATTTAAGAGAACAATTAAGGGGGAAGGGGCGCGCTAGACCGCGGCTCTCCAAAGCAAAGTGCCTCAGTGTTAATCCAATGGAGAAAAAAAATATTTTCTAAGCCACATTTCTCCGGCTGTATTGAGTATTTGTACAAGCAGATTTTTTTTATGTGGTTTATGTAGCTGATTTACAGGTCCCAACAATCCCACTTTTTGAAATTGTTTCGAATATTTTTTTAAATTTTGAATAAATAATTTGACATAAAATATTTTAAGCAATTTCAAAAAATGGGATTATATAGACCTGTAGTTATCTACATATATCATTAAAAAAACGTTTGTAAAAATATTCAATACAGCCAGAGGAATGTGGCTTAGAAAATATTTTTTCCCCCATTGGATTAACACTGAGGCACTTTGGTTTGGAGACCCGTGGTTCAGCGCGCCCATTCCCCCTTAACAAATATGATTTTGTTAAAAAAAATATGAATATTTTTTTTAAAGTACTTTTTTTGCTTAATTTTTTCTTTTCTTTAGAGTTTCGCCGTGGGGTACAACGGATGGGTATCTACCAATCCCTCTACCCCCTTTTGCCCCCTCTATCCGAAAGATAACCCCCCGCCCCTTCCCAACAGGCCACCGCCCCTCTACCCGATTGTGTGTCCCTTCAAGCCTACTCCTGTACCTAGGAGGAATCTGCCCGATCTATGGACGAAGGAGGGGAAGATATGTCCCAATAGATATGATAAAATGGTTGGTGTACAGAAAAAAGGTAAGTACTAGTGTATAAGACGTAAAAATATACAAGGCACATAGTTTAATAAAATAGCACAAAAAGTTTAACTAAGTGGTCGCAAGTGTTGCCTTTAACTATATGGAGTAACGTTACTCTAGATGCTAGAGTAAACTTGCACTAAAACGGAGTAAAGGTCCATAACAAAAGCGGAGCAAGGTTACACCACAAAAATAGAGTAATGTAACAAATACAACAAAATTAGGAAAAAAAATGCAGCAAGGTTGCGTTTAAATGTACGGTGAAATTTTTACTGCTTTTATCATAGTATGACAAGTAGAATCTACATCTTTGTTTTCGTAATCCTTTTGTTTCACATTTATGATATCTCATGCGCTGCAGTGTGTTGAAGAGGGGAGGGGGGTTACACAGGGTTTTGTGGGTAATTCCTCATATAATTTGAGTTTAGTCAGCTTTCTAGAATATCAATTTCTAACCAAAAATTGGCTGTAAGTTACACAGTTTATAGGACTTAATCTGCGCACCAAGAAAATGTTAAATATCTCCAGAACTATACTCGGTCTATTTAAAAGGCTAGACTCAGAAAAACCAACTAAGTAATTGTGTGTATGAGAATTACGAAACCTGGTTACCGTAAAATATTTACTGTATCATAAATAATCAGAGGTAAAGAACTCTCTATAGTTACGCCATGTATGTGTCTTTGGGAGAAAGAAAGTAGGGTAACGAGTACAGTGATTGGTACCCTCACAGTGATTGGCCCCTCATTCATTATTGAAAATAATAAGATGTTAAAGCCCAAAATAGGTGTGACAAAGGTTTTTAAAATTCCCGCCATTAACGTTTGTCATGTTGGCAACAACATTTTGGGCTTTAACATATTATTTTCAATAATGAATGAGGGGGCCAATCACTGTGAGGGTGCCAATCCCTGTACTCGTTACCCTATAATTGAAATAAAAATTTTAATCATAAATACAAGTAATTAATCGAAAATGCTTTAGATGAAATACAAAACTAATAATGTTTTGTAGTTCATTCATTCATTTATTTATATTTCATTCGTCTCGATTTTTGAATTACCTTAAATCCATCCTAAGTAGTGAGACTAATTTTATATTTTGGAGACTTTGACCGCATGATACAATAACATATGCTTGCAATATTTTATATTGGGAAGGTTTGTGTTGCAGGTTTTAAAGATATTCCTTACTATGTGAATTATAGCGTAATTAGTGTTTCTAAAAAGAATGGCTTGAATGACATGGTCGAAAGTACTACTTCGGAAACAACAATTACAGAGGTAACTCTCTTTACTGATAATTTTAAAATGTATAGCTTAATCGGAAATATTTCCTACAATATAAATATGAACTTCTGCCCTTTTCATGCATAATTTCAATCTTACTTATCGCTGTCTGTAAGAGTTGCAATATAGACGTTCTATACTCTTAAATAAGTTTACTTTTAAAAGCTAAAGGTTCAATGGCAGATTTTTATTGTAAAAGCGATAGTAAATGTTAAAAATTGAGAATGTTGATCAGTTTAATTTGGGCAGAATCTAAAACCATATTCCATAATCTAAACTAGCTAGTATATGTTATCATTTAAAAAAACATTTTTTGTATTTCCTTTTGTTTAATTAATATCCGTTATCAGTTAATATATTTTAGTCTTAATTTAAATTTAGAGTTTTAAAAGTACGAACAACCTTAGAGTATTGAGTTTCTCAACATAAGGCATGTATGACCTAAGTAGAAGACCTAAAGATAGACCTAAAAAAGTGGTACCTAAGTTTAAAATAGGGAAAACCGGGGAAGGTTGTCCATGTTTTTCTTTTTGATTGTATATTTTTTAACATTTGTTTGAAGGAAAAAAGGATATCCTTTTATCTACAAATTAGCATAACTATTTTTTTCAAAAGTTTTTAGCAGCAAGTGATTAAATGTAAGTATGTTGAGTTAGAAAACCTGCCCCATCGACATATTGGCTAGTATCTTGACGATTAGAATTTTAAAGAGGTTTAAAGTAATTTTAAAACAAATACATATAGTTACGTAGAGAAAAGAACCACCTTTTTGTTCCCTCTAACATCAAATAGTAAGTTTAATAATTGCACGTTTTATCTAAGTTTCAATATAAGCATGGAAACTTACTCAACGTTGAAATAATCACAAAAACAGCTGTAACGACAACATGACAACACCTACTAAAGAAACCCACATCACGTGTTGATTCATAAATCAAGTTACCAGTTGGCGCCCTCTAACGTCTCATTTCCAATATAAGGCTAGGTGGAAACTTACCTCAGTCTCCCCTAACTGGATGTGATTGATTCGATTATTCTCTTACATATTTCGTTTTTTTCGTACATTATTTATCGTTACATTTCCAGTCCATAGATTCAATAATATTTTTTTGTTTTAACTTAGTCTTCGAATTATAAAGAAATCTTTCCAAATAATGATCAAGACCTTGATGAATATGAATATCCTTCTATGCAAACGGATGAAGGTAAGTATATAACAGTATATCACAGGTAGTCTATACAGAGCATGGTTATTATAGTTTCTTTTTTAAAATGACTGTAAAATGAGAGTATTTGATTAGAATTATATGAAATTTCATACATATACCAAGGATTTCAAGGATATCCTTGTGGTTAAACATAGATAATTAATTTTTACAAACTTTAACTCAGATAGTTTAATTTTTTTTATTATGTAACAGTTTATCTATTATTCAATTTGCTAAATGATGGTAATAAAGATCAATTCATTTATTACCAACTGTAATAACTATTTTTTAGTATTATTGTTGGGGCACAATAATTGTATTTTTGACAGCTAACTAGTGAAGTTCACTAGCAATAAGCTACTTAATTTAAACTGCAAATTAGAAAATTAAATAATTTCATGTCAGATACAGGAAAAATTAGCAAGTCTCTTATAGAGAGAAATGGAAAATGTTAAAACTCTTAACTCGTGTAACTTTTAAATAGTTTGAAGGATGCCATAAGAAATGTATTTTTCCAAGTTTTAATCAAAAAAAAGTTTATTTATTGATAATAATTTTTTAATATTTTTTAGAAGAAAAACCGCAAATACGTATTTTTAGAAGATCTGCATCTCTACCGTCCAATTTAAATTCTGGGGAATTTTCCATTGTATTAGAAAGTGATCATTCTGGTAAGTATAATTCGTTTAAAAAACTTTGAGTTACGACAAATAATAAAATAATTGCAAAGTTAGCTGTTGTTAGCAATTTAGTTTAGTACTTTTTTTAAAAAATAAAACTGTTTAAATATCGTACCAAAGCCATATTTTTAAATGATGGTAAATAATTATAATGAATGTCAGATGCTAATTTGAAAAATATTCAAAACTCAAATTTAGATTTTCGATAACATTCTTTAAGTTCTTAATGATTCTTTAGCGATTTTTAAATATAACCGAATAATGACTCATTTTTGAATATTATTAAAAACTTCTTTAGCGAATAAAAACGTTAACTTTTATGCATTTTTCTTTTTCATGTAGCTTAAGTTGCCAAACATAAATTTTTCAGGACAGTAGTCTTCATTTATCGTATATGTTGTTTATTTGGATGAACTTAAGCAGAAAGCTTATTTTAGCAAAATCTTCTTGCCAATCGCCGTTAATTAGTTAATAATAGCGCTTCAATGATTTAGATGTATACGTAGTTATCTGACCAACTATAAAAACTAAACTCCTCGGCGCAACCGCCCATTTATGGGCCAAGGCCGGCCGTGCCCATTTCAGCTTACGTGACCTAGGGCTCTGGGGTGATAGGTATATGTCCCGGTAAGGTGGTCAGCTTCACGCTGAACCCCCAGTGTTAAGTTTCCAAGCATCTTATCGACCCACTAAAGGGATGAAGGGATGGGTCAAAGTCGCCTAATCCGGAACTCGATCCCCGGACCTGTGGTGTGGAAATGCGAAGCACTAACACTAAGCCACTAGGCCTCTATCTGACCAACTATGAATTGATAATAAATACTAAAAGTGGATATAATGAACGCTACTTAAACTGGATGCTTAAAACAGAGGAGTAAGTTATTTGGATTTGTAATTCTATATTTCTCTTAAAAAGAAAATCATTTAAAACATCGATACTTTATCTTCTAAGATATATAAAATTATTAATTTTTATAGAATTCTTTTTTTATTTTCTTAGTTTTAGATGAAAGTTTTGTAAAACCTAATGTTCAAGAAGACCAAAATGCATTTAACTGCGAGCAATGCAGCAGCATGGTGGAATCATTGAAAAGCAACGTATACATGTCTCTGCTGGAGTTTCGTAAGAAAAAATATTTTTATTATAAAATTTTGCTTATGGAAAATTATAGGTCAAAATTTATTCAAAAAATAAATTAAAATAAAAAAATATTTAAAAAATTAATTAACTTAATTACGTATCTGAAAAAAAAATCCTATTTTTATTTGAGCAGTCTGATTTTAGGCAGATTAAAAATCCTACAAAGTTTTTGAAACTAAAATATTTTACGAATTTAGTTTTTGTAATTTTAATTAATTCATCTGTAAATTATTGATTTAAATAAGATAAATAATGTTACATTACTAGAGAATGACTCAATTTCCTAATGCTAATAAATTGGTGCGTATGCCAGAGCACATGTAGTGCCATAGTCATCTGAATAAAAGATACATTATCTCATTTTCCTATAGAGAGGGAGAAAAACCGAGGATCTGAAGGATAATACCGAGGTTATAATTAACACAATCCACTTTATTGTTTCAGAGGGCAACTGTCCACGTAGACAGCAGCCTCGTGGCGCCCTCAGCGAGAGTCAGCAGGAACTACTGGAGCTCATGTACGCCTTTAAACGCGGAGAGAAGACCTTATCCCAGGTGGAGCAGCAATTCAAGGAATGGCACTCCAAGCACATGGGAGTTATATTCCCGAGTGCCATTAGCACCCAAAAGCAAGAAAAGCACCCGAAGCAGTCAGTTTTTAAGGGAAACTTAGGGCTGAAGAAGATCTTAGGCATACCTAAGAAGAAGACTTCGATTGTTGATATACGAGTGAGTATATGTACACCCTATAGCTATGTCCATTTGATTTAGTAAAGCTTTCAATTTTGGTCTAATCTAAACAAAATTGGAATTTGTAATTAATTTTAAGTTTTATGTCATCGCTACTTCAAGCCATCATACTTTATAGGTTCAATTACCAGCCCACGTCATATACAATATTAAATTTTTCCTATATAAGTTTGTATAGTTTAAGTTTGCCTCAAAAATTCTGATAAGGGGATCTTAGATAAAACCGGGGCCATAGATGGAACTCAGTTTATTGATTACCGTGTGTAATACATATTTCCAGCAAACAAATGGCAATATCTTTTAAGAGGTTTGATGTACACCTTAGCTGATAAGAAAGATAAGTATAAACCTGTATGAACATCAAACGGTTCAGAAGAAGATGCAGTAGAACCTCGATTATGCGTCCCTATTTTATCTGGAACTCTTTGTTAACAGACCATCCCTAAGTCCACATAAAAAAATTCGAACAAGGTAATTCTCGGTCGTTCACAAAAGAAACAAGGAAGAAATCTACGGCGATTCTAAAGCTCTTCATTATCGTCGGAGTAGAACCTCCGACCATAATGAATAATCAGCAAACTTCCGCTGTTCAAAAATCGGAAATATCTGTCACTTAACCCGCTTCCACACAAAAGTTGTGTTAAACAGGTAAAACGGCGCCAAACACAGCATTAATTCTATATTAAACATTTACATGCTAAATTGGTCTAGTTTTATTTATTTTATTTCGAAAATTCAATAATTATTACTTATCGTCTGCAAAAATTAATTTATATTTCAAAGAATAAATATGTAATATTCTTTGCTTTTAAATAGAATGAAAATATTTCATATCAACATACAAAGAATCTCGTGGTGAAATCAGCCGTGTCTCGCTCAATGTTAAGAAAACGCGGCCGTTGCCAACACCTGGAGCCAAAACTATTTGGCTTCTTTTCTATATTGGCGCTTTTACTTGGCTCCAATTCTTCCACCGATTTCATCGACATATAAATTTTACTGGACATACCAAAAAACTTAAGAAAATGGCGCTACTGTCAAATCTTTGTTAACGATTGATTTGGTTTCTATTCTTTCTTTTATTTGGAAAAACGAATGTTAACAATATGAAATTTAAGTACTATTTTTAGGAGTAAAAAGGTATTTGATTTGGTATATACAATTTTGTATTCTCCTTCGAAAATGCACTTATATTATTAGTATTTATTCATGTTATTATTGACGGTGTGCGGAGAAGGGGAAACATTTGGTTTTAAAGGAAAAATAAAGTGAATCCTTTTAAATAAAATTTTATTTACAATATTGTAAAAAAGAAAATCATTCTTCATAAATAATAACGATAATTTCTTAGTTAACGTTTCATTTGTCCGTGAAGTCCGTCGACACACAACACAAGAATTGACCATTTTCTCACTGTTACTATGATATGTACTATGTTCTCTTCTGTTACTATGATAAAACACAAATTAAAATTACTATAGAACTTAAAAAATAATCCAATTAATTAAAATAATAACTTTCCAGTTGTCTATAAGAGATTTAAACATAAGAAAATTTGAACATTGTGTATCATCTTTTGTTCTATGAAGACAAATAAAAGTTTTTTACGAATAAAAAACTTTTGAAATTTGATCATTTCCAAGAAATTTTTTCTGATTGAATGAAACTTTTAAAAAAGAACACAATTATTCGAAAAGTTCATAATTAATTATTTAATCGTAAATGATATAGCAATAAAACATGTTTAACTTCCCTTCCCGTACATGATGAATGCTATTCCCAAGTCTTTCGTTTAGTGGAAGTGTAAAATTAAAATTCCCGATTTCATTTTTATTAGCAAACGATAATAAATGTCGAAACGAAAATTAATATATTCGACGATTGATTTCTGCGCATGCTCACTAACCCTCATCATCAGTCTTGATTGCAGAAGTAGATGTGTGTTGACACTAGATCGCTATTTCCAGTTATATTTAGTTCGAAAATTAAATTTAAATTAAAAAAAATTTGACTTCTGCGGTCAAGTTTATAAAACCCGCCAAATGACGTCATTTTTCTTTACTGCGCAAGTGCTGGAGCCAAAAATTTGGCCGCGTTTTTTTAGATCCGTTGCCATTGGAGCGAGACACGGCTGGGTGAAATATATTTGACGCCATTTCAAACTGATTGAAGTCGCAAAAATAATTTTTTTTAAATTTATTGTCTAAAAGAATTAAGTTTCTCGGGCGATTGTTGCGAATGGCAATGGTGATTTAATTCTAATAACAAACAGGGCCTTTAGCTATTTGTAATTCAAACTTTTAAACGACAAAATTAACTATTTTCATTAATCTTCTTTCTCAGATTTAATAATTAGACTTTATCGTTTGCTAAATTTGTTTGAAGTTCGAAGAATAATGATATAATCTTTTTTAATAAATATTTTTTGTGTCGCCACAATTTCCCATTTACATTTCTTTCGAAATTTACTTATTTGTTTGTTAAATTAATTTACAGTTCAAAAAATATATCATTAGTACAATTGATGCTTTAAAAATAAAAGCGAAACTTTGCATATTTGTTTATGCCAAGTTAGAATTCTCTATGCATCTTTCTTCATACATATATAATGAACCATCAAAAGAACTCTATTGTGATATTACAACAATCCAAACTGAATTATATCACATAAATAAATATTCTTTCAAAAAATTTTATTTTTATTTTAAATAAAGTTTCTTGTACGTTTAACGAAATGGCAACAGTGAAAATATTGAATAAAAATGGAATTTGCATGTTATTTAAATGTAGATTAAATGTTTAGTTATTTAAAGTTTAAATAAACTTCTAATTTAAATATTTAAATGAAATTTGGAATGCAGTCTAATCTGATTTTTTGCTTTAAAATAACGTATTCCACTTGTCTGTGAGACTTGTGGATGGCAACAGTGAAAATATTGAATAAAAATGGAATTTGCCCATAGATATAATTAAAGTATTAGATTGGCTGATCACGTGACCTCCAATGCTAACGACGGGACGTGCATGGAGCCTTTTTAAGGGGGCATATTGGCCAGTGTTGCTGCCTCTTTAAGGAGAAAAATACTACGAAATAATATCATTTATTTCTAAATTTACAAAAAAAAAAAATACTAGAAAGGATTTTAAGTCACTAAAAATATTCCAAAATGCAGCTAGTATTTTTACGATATTTTTTTGTAATTTTAGAATAATTCTAAAATAAATTCTAAAATAGGGTACTTGACAGCATCGCTTAAATACCTTCCAATATTAATTAAATTATAGTTTGAACCCAAATATAACAAACTTATATATTTTTTTTGCAAAATAAATCTTTAAATAATTAATAAAAATCATTTTCAAATGGCTTTTTTTTCATCGGTACGTCACGTAATCACAAACACGTCGATTTTGCTGACGTCACTAGTATGTATAAACAAACCGGTGTGATGTTTTTTTTGTTTGTAATTAAACTGGTTTTAATCTAACTTTTTATTAAAATAAGAATTATATAGACAATAGGTGGAGGTTTTACAGAAGCGGATAGTTCAAATTTGCTTAAAGTAGATTCCAAAATGGTGTTTCAAAGTTTGTTTATATTTACTAGTGACATCATAGATACCACGTGACAGCCACAAAGCGTTTTCGGGAGTGATTTTTCGTCCTAATTTTAAAATTCATTTTTTCTCCTTTTTATGGGGTATTTGAAAAAAAGAAAAAATACGGGTCTAATATTTTTGGCATAAGAATATTTTAAGCCGATAATTTTTTTTTAGTCAAGTACTCTATTAAGTTAAAAGTTTAGTTATAAAGTTTAAAGAGTATATTAGTATTTTAGAATAATTCTAAACAAAAAAATATCGTAAAAATACGAGCTGCATTTTGGTATTTTTTTAGTGACTTTAAATCCTTTTCTAGTATTTTTTTTGTAATTTTAGAATTAAATGGTATTTTTTCGTAGTATTTTTCTCCTTAAAGTTACAAAACAAGTTACTTTTTTTGCCAATGTACCAGAAATAATCTACTTCTAAGCTGTCAATGTTCAGACCATTAATTTATTTAACTTGGCCTAAAAGATAAATTAGAATTTTTGCAAGCGTTCACTTATTCATGAAGATGATTCTTCAGTATAAAAGAGCTTTTAGAATAAATTCCTTCGATAAAAAGTATAGTTTATAAAGAACACAATTACTAAAAGTATGCAGAACTAAATAAATGTTACCTGTGAAGTGTGACAAATCCTTTTTTACGCCACTCTTTGCAATTAAGAATTACACAACAATTTGGCATCTTGTACGAGTTACTTAAAAGATACCGCAATTAAATATAGTTTTCTGCAAATGTAAGATTAAACAAATTACATAATTAAGAATAATCCAACATTGGACGAATTTAATCAAATATTTATGATTAAAGCCAGAAGAAAAAAATAAGAACTATGGGGAAACAATCGTCTGCAGCTGGATGCTAGAAACCCACATGACTTGTTAACATATGTGAGTCACCATTCAGGTTTGCCAGCCTACTCTTATCTGGTTTTTAGGTCTGGCGACAATTGTCATAGTTCTAACGAAACTTTAGCGATAAGTTGCCATATGTTGCAACCTTTCTCCTCTTGGCGATTGTCATGTTTGGTACGCTTTTAGCAGCTGCTGGACTATTGAATGAGCAGTCCATTCTATTTATGTCTATGAAATTTGCATGTTATTTTAATTTAGATTAAATTTTCAGTCATTTAAATTTTAAATAAACTTCTAATTTAAATTTTTGAATGAATTTTGGAAGGTTGCTTAATCTGATTTTTTGCTTCAAAATGACGTATCCCACTTGTCTGTGGAACTTGTGGTTCTTTCTGTGAAAGTGGGTGACGGACGGACAGACGGACGGACGGACAGACAGACAGACGGACTGAACGATTATAAAACCTTCCACTTTTTACGTTATAAACGTAGTGTGTAAGCTAAAAAAAAGGTGTTAGCACTTTCTTTTAGTCAAGGATTCTCACTTTCAGAGATAACTAAAAAAATAAATGTAATGTTTACAACTGCAAAACCAGCGCGGATTTCCGACGTTAGCAAATTTGAGTTCCGCGGACTTTCAGTGCTCTTCCGTACTATAAGTTTACTGTTTAATGAACATTCTCTATTATCTGGAATTTTCGATTATCCGACCTACCTCCGGTCCCAATTAGATCGGATAATCAAGGTACTACTCTGAACTTACAACGTAACATATTTAGAATTGCCTTTAAAAATTATGACTGATTATTTTCTCATTGTAGTCTCCGGATATTGAGCAGGATATATTAAGGAGGACTAAGAAAGCATCCGAGTCTTCAAGCTCAAGTCCGAAACGACTCAGTAAAATGTCTCTAACAAGCACAACCAGTAAGCAATTTTAATATTCTTCTAAAAAACCCAACTATTTGTTAGTAATACAAAGAATAATCATCTTTTTAAAAGCAAATAAAATTTAATTTTTTCTCATTCATGTAGCTATTTTAGAAATTGGTGAAAGTGCCCAAGAATTGAGATCGTTTTTATCTTTTCTATATTTATTTGATCTTGTAACGTTGGCTGTCGAAGTACAATGATTTATTTTATAAAATAATTTTGGAGTTACTGTAGTTGGAGCTACATCTATTGAAAGTTTCATTATTAAAATTATGTTTTGTCATTTTTATTCACTAAAATATCTTTTTATAGAAAATTGCCATTCACATAAAAATTTAAAATTAGTTACTCTTTTTTTAAATAGATTAACATTACAAATTTTGGAAATTTTAATATTCAATTATTAAAAACTGAAGGAATGTTTTATGTTACGAATAAATTTATATAAAGATACAATGATATTTTAACCACAAGAAAATTATTTTCTTATTTTTTAAATATTTTTTCTTGCAGGTAGTGCGTCTGAAATCAATGATACTGGAAAAGCAAATAAAATCTACGGGAAGAAATCTGAAGTAAGAAGATCTTTTAATTAAAGACTATATCATTTCTTTATTTGGGTTATAAACGTATAAAAACTCGCGAATATTTCAATTCATAGAAATGTCTTCATATGCTGTATTAATTGACAAATGTTGTGAGGATTAATCAAGCATTAACTTTAAAAATAGCAGTTCTTTTGATTGGTATATAATATAATGCTATATATATTTTAATTAAACTATTTAATGAAAGTTGTCGAAAGTGAATTTCGTATTGAAATGACATTTCTGTAAAAAAATTCGGCATTCCTAATTACTGTAAAAAAAGTAATATGTATTGCTGAAATATAAAACACCAAAGTTTTATATATCTTATGAATACATTATTAGCACAATCTATTATTGCTGTATACAAACAATTAAACTCCCTCCAACAAATATAGTAGGGTCAAGTGGGGTAAGTGTGATAGAGTTTCTGCATTTTTCCTTTAAAAAATTAGTTCTCTGCTTCAAGTAAATTCCAAATCCTAAATTTGGCAGTGAATTATTATAAGAAACATACCTATGTAGGAAAAAATTTATATGTTTGAATTCCAAATTTAAGTGAATAAAATTTGCATTTCAAAATCCATTGCTGTTTTATCACACTTACCCCACATAGGGGTAAGTGTGATTTTGATGTGGGTAAGTGTGATTTCAGTTGCAATAAGAGTTTTCAAGCCATATAAATTACCTAGCATACATTTTTCTTAGCAATTTAATATAAACCTAAATTTATGAGCATTTTACATCTTATTAGAAATTTACGGATAAGAAAAATAAAAAAATTTGAGAATTTTCGTTTTTGGTTCATGTTGTGATATAATAAACTTAGGTCAGGATGTAAAAGAAACAAACAATTTTAAAGTCAAAATACCTATGTGCTATTCAATTTTTATTATTAGTTAGACTGCTTTTTTTTACAGATTGTAATTTTCAAAATCTTGCGAAAAATACAGACGTTCTCTTCGGTCCATATTTGGACATGGGAGGTTCAAAACAATATCGTCCTCATCAATTATACACACGTCATCTATATTTGGCCATGAAAATGTCTTTGTTATGCTATCATATTTAAGAAATTTTACAGTAATCCCTTCTCGATTCACCTCATATTCAGACTGAACTTGTCCCAAAAAGTGCTTTACCGTGCGTTTTTTTAAAGGCAACAAGAATGTAGCATCCAGCAGAAAGGTCAGTTTTTGGTATTTCTAATTCAAAATCCTCTGGCATATTATGAAATGAAATGCCATTTCCTTTTATTCATTTTTAAATAATAATTTATAATTTAATAACAATATAATATTTTTTTTATATTTATGTATGTTTTGCACAAGGTAAATGTGGTGTTTTGGATTATCACACTTACCCCATGTCACTTATCACAGTTACCCACAACTGATATTTTGAGGGGTAACTGTGATTGTACTTCCATACTTCACAACATGTGAAATAATAAACCAAAACAGTTTTATATCTTTACCTTTATTCTTTTTACTAACAGAGAAAGAAAAAACAGCATGATTTTTATAAAAATATTACACTTATGGAATTTGGAAGAAAACCTTTCGAATTTGAAAAAAACCAGACAGTTGCACTTAAATTCAAAAGCT
Source organism: Oedothorax gibbosus (assembly GCA_019343175.1). Taxonomy (NCBI): domain Eukaryota; kingdom Metazoa; phylum Arthropoda; class Arachnida; order Araneae; family Linyphiidae; genus Oedothorax; species Oedothorax gibbosus. The sequence continues at coordinate 27,017,841 of CM033271.1, forward strand.
CAAAACTATCTCTAAACTATTATTTAAAGTCAATATTTCCTTTTAGTTTAAGTATAAGTGGTCTAATGTTATATATTGCAAACTTTCAGATTTTTAGAAGGATTTCCAAAGTTACAAGAGCTGTTTATCACACTTACCCCTTATCACACTTACCCCACTTGACCCTACTTATTTCGATCTAGTATTTAAGAGATCTGGAAATGTTAAAACCTTTAAAACTATTTTGTTTTAGATTCTTAAAATGTGTCACCATAATAACCTTTCTAAATGCTTTATACTTGTCGCGTAGAAAATTTAGACATGTAACTTTAAATTGAAATAAGTAACTTGGCCACTATAATCTTGTAACTGCGATCAAAAGTTTATTCGATTATTTTCTCATTTCATCTGCAGGCTGGTTCTAGTGGCCTATCTGTGGGTCCACCCTTCCCGAAACGCCCTCCGCCCATGCCCCCAGTGAAAAAGACAACACATGAGCCAAAACCTGAAATTCCTTTGGAGGGTCCAATCAAAAACCCGAAGCCTATCCCTCCACCAAAACCGAAATCCCTCTTCAGGCAAAAGACTTGTGATTTCGATGATTTGCCTGACTCTGTCATTCCCGTTGGGAACAGTACCTTGCCTGAGAATACTCGGACGGATAATAATGCGGGTGTGTAGCATATTGATTTTTTTTTTACTTCAGTAAAGTTTATGATGAATTCTAGAATTTGTTATGCAATGCCACAATTGAGGAGCCTATAAGCCAAGGGGTACAAGTGACGACACATTGATCATGAGAAAACAAGGTTAGTAGGGACTCAGGTTCAGGGAAGAAGCTGACATTGGAAGTTGTTCTTATACCATGCGCTATATAAGCACCATACAATGATTCACTGGAATAACTTAACCACCGCGTACCAATTGACTTCTAGACTCCTCAGATGATGTATTGCATCTTATGCCTAAATTAAATAACGTATAATGACAAACAATTTATAAGGTGAATTGTCTGAAACTTAGGATTTCTAATGGAATTTCAGTTCTTGCAAAAGTAACTTAAAAGTATATTCTCATGGTAGACCAGATCTTTAGATAGATTTAAAATTGATAAAATTTCAAATACTTAACATATTTAATTAATTTTAAATTGAGACAGTATGTTTGTCAGTTAAGTCACTTTTTAAATAAAATTTGATTAAAAAGGTAATATTTATTTATGTATTGACTTTTAAGTGGATAAGTGTTCCTCGAACTATGTGTCGCAGCGCTATTGTCTGGGCCCGATATTCTTGATAAGAATAGGTTGTAAATTGTAAAGACGAATTTTGCTATACGGTTAACTCCTCAAAAACTGTTTTACTATAATATTCATCATTAACTAATTGAAAAGTATTGCTTGATAAGATCTACATTGTTTTCTTGCAGATGATATGGATCGACCACCTTCACCAATTTACATAGATCCAAACCCGCGACAACCAAAGACAACAAGAGCTGGAGCAAAGAAACCATCAGACGCTAAAATTACGAAAATTCCAATTAAAGGAACTGAGCCAAACAAAACCCGCAACCCAGCCATTCGGGCACCCCAAGGATCTACATCGAAACCTGTCAAACCGCCGCCAAATTTGCCACCACACACCAAAGAACTTTTAAAAATGGCCAATCTTCTAAAATTCGACGTAGAGGTGATGTCCAAATTTTATATTCGGAGATCAAAGTCTTTTCCCAACCTCAGAATGTCCCAAATGCAAAACATTCCGGTTTATATTCAGCTAATAGACTCTGTCGTCGAGCCAAAATCGACTCAGACCAATCAAAATACCAATGTTAGGAGGTTTGACAATATGCTTTACTTTCATGAATATAAGGACGATACGCTTTATACTGAACAGTTTTTAAAGTCATCGTGTAAATAATATATTTCTTTTAATATACTTTTGAATATGAAAGTGCTTAGATAGTCAAAGAGGAATTTCTTATAAAGTCATCAAGAAAACAATATAAGAAATTTCTTTTGTTATATTTTGGCTCTAGTTTTTTACGACATTGTCTACATAATAGCAAGATTTATTTTGTTGTATTTCAACTTTATTTTTATAGATATGACGAAACGCTTCAATCAACTTAAACTACTTTGTACTTTTTCTATCTTGTAAATAATATAAGATCTTTATTTAGTTATTTTTTATACTACTATACTTATACAGATTTTATGATAAAATGCGTTCGACTACTGGGAACCTTACTTCCATCGATGCAATTACAAAACCCTTTTAGCTTAGAAATTTGGACAAAAAATAGGCAAAACCTTGCAAAAAAATGATGTGTAGTATATCTGTACAATTGGCATACCTTTTCTATTTGATGAGCTCAATACTATAAGTATATCTATGACGAATTTCAATTTTCAACTCATTAGACCTATTCTTTAAGGTACTCAAGTATCAGTTTTATAATACTTTGTTAAAGTCACACAGAAGTATTTTTAAACTAATTTTCAGCTTTGTAACATGGTTTTTAGTTTAAATATATTGTGAGGTGATTTACTAAGAGGAAAGGTGGTGTTGGTGGTGAATTCAGTGCGTTGTTGATGTAGAAAATACGAGGACGTCAAACACAGAGTCCAGCTGGAAGCTTCACTAGATTTATTCAAACGACACATCTCTCAGGCAACTCTTTAAAAAACTTAAATTGAACATCTTTAAACGATAATTTACAAGTATTACGGTTCATTATACAATTAAATCTCCTTTTCAAATTTTTACCATCTCTAAGGCTACCCTTTTAAATATCCTTTCAATGAGAAAACAAGCATTGCCAAACTAAAGTCCAATACTGCACAGGAAATTAAACTGGATTACGAGAACGACTAATAGAATTTCCCAACATTTAGGGAACCTTTAATACTTTATTTTGGGTGTTACTTATCATGTATATGATTTGAATTTCGCGCTATACTGTTTGAAAGGCCCACAGAAGCATTAAACTCCCTGGGGAAAAAAACTTTTACAACTTCTCTTAGGATATAGAGAAGTAAGCGTATCCCGATATTCAGCTTCGTAAGATGTTTTTTAAATTTAAACCCCAGGGCTGAAAATAAAAAAGGCACACGGATTTCGGGGGACTCTTAGTATATTATTCAGCTCATCAAATAGGTATTAAAATTTCCAGCTCTACACAATTTTTTGCAAGGTTAAACCCTAAATTGCCTAGACTATTTTCTTACTTATGTTTTGGTCATACATTCATAAATTTGATGATAGAACTATTTGATTTGAATGTCGACATTCACTGAATCAGAACATCCACCGCAATATTGTTTGTATACCCCTTAAAGCTAACTTTGTGGTTCGTGCAAAAGAAAAGACAAGGAGAGCATTCAGGTTTTACATAGTTTATTTTCCCCGCAAATCAGCAGGAAAACGGAACACATTTGTTTTTATTGACATAGAACAAAGACGTCACATTTATTAACACTGGGATCGTAGGAGCTACACGTTCTCCGCTTTTCAACATATTTTTAAATAATCCATCATTAATTTTTTTTAAAAACAACACTCTTATCAGTTAATAGTTTATTTTACACATCACAACAATTTTTTGCAGCCACTTTATACAGCGGAAAATGAACACAAAAAGAAGCAGAAAGAGCCGAAAATACGACATGCGCTGCAATCATAGAGTTTTGCGCTTGTTATTTGCGCAAACAGCCATAAAGTTGCAAAGTAAATATCGCTTTGCTACAGTAACACATTTTTTTACAGCAGCTTCATCATATTTTCCCCCACAAACAAAAAATAAATATACAAGTTTCCATCAGATAAACAAGCAATTTGTAGGCATTCTGCAAATTATTTGACATAAATTGAATTATGAATGTCATTTATGAGACGAATGCAATTCGCTTACTTTCTGTCAAAACAAATATTCTAAACCTCAATTAATTTGAATTCGAATTTTATCTTGTCAAATTTAAACAGCCTAAAAGAAGTATTACTTTTTCTTGAAAAGTTTTTTCTTAACAAATAGTTTTTTTTCCTTTTGGTTATTAAAAATCAAACTTTGTTTAAAGTAATTAAAAAAAAATATGTAGGAATGAGTTCAATTAAAATTATTTGCAGAGCCTATAAAATGCTCCATATTTCGCCGAGACGCTCCATCTTCGTCGAATTATTTATTGCCACTGGTACACTTTAGAAGGAATAACAAGAACAAGTTGCTAATGGTCATACCAAAAATAAACCAGTCCAATAGTGAGAGTCCAAAAGTCGTTCAAATAGATACCAAGAGACATTTCAACACACGTGATATAAAGTCGACTCGTCAATAAAAATAATATGCAGGTTCTTATAGGATCACAAAAGCACTAATTAGGCACCTGCACATTACTTACAATAATGAAAACTTTATAAAATTATTGCATATATAGTGGAAGCATTGTAGTTTTATTACTTTTTTTTTCATATCCAAAAAATCCATTCGGAAAAATTATGCAGAAAAATACAGAACTAAATTCCTTCTATTCTTTTTTTATTTTAATTTTCTTTCATGTCATTTTATAAGTAGTTTTCCCTTTTTCAAAAGTACTCTTATCACAAGAAATAGAGGTATTATGCTATACTGGGGTCACCTTTTACGAAGCACGAGGGAGATTTAAATATATAAAAACCTTTTTTTTTTTCTCTTTAGTCATTCAAGTTTTAGAGCTAAATTTTAATCCGCACTGGTTCAATATTTCATGAAACAAATAACATTGAACAACACTTACATGCTATGTTCATAATAGTCATTTACTTTTGTTCAGCAACAGTTTTTACCTTTTATGCATACACAATATGCTCCATACGGTATTCGCAAGTTTTACATTTTCGCGCATGCGCAGAAGGTGAAAACTGTTGCTAAACGGGAAGCAATTTAACTAGTATGCATATAACTATACACTAATGAGTAAAGCATAGCATTAAAATTAACACTTAAAGCTTATAAAAAAACATCCAAACTTAAAAATATGAATAAATGTTTGCAAACAGCGCAATTCATAAGTAAAGCATCAAACGATCAAACGCTTAAATTACAAAGCGTTCAATATACATAAATAAATAATTCAATATAAATTACCAAAACAAGAAATTATAAACAATCTGTACACTAAGTGTGTTCCACATATTGATTATATAATGAATAAGTGATTGTATACATGTGTATATATATGTATAGTGTTGGGTGTTTACAATATATGATTGATTAAGCATTGACGAAATTTCGAATAATTCTACTGATATACCAAGAGTACAAATGCAAATATTGCGGTGTTTTGTAAATGCAAAAAATGCTTAGCTAAGTATTGTAATGTTATTAAAAAAATTGCGCATTCTATAGGTGCATTTTTAATTGTTTGTTTTTCAATACTATATTTTTGGTGCTAATTGTGTGCCCGGAACTGCAGTAGTAAGCCAAATTAAATGTCTGGTTGAATTGAAATTTGGCAATTATACATGAAATCCTTAACTTACTATTCTTAAACTTATCATCAAAAAGCTGTTCATTGTAAATCATACACAATATTTTTAAACTTGTCCATTCAAAACGGATTTTAAAATTGTTTTTAAAACAAGTAGGCGATGTTAATTTTTTAAAAAAAATAAAGCATTTCAATTATTGTTAAACAATAAAGTTCAGTAAACAGAAAGCATTGGCAATCATTAAAAAACACGAAAGGCCAAAATAATAAATGTGTATAATCGTAGGAGCTGTGATAAGGAAATTAATGAAATCAGTTATTAAGCCTTGTCGCCAGTTAAGTGGAATATTTAAAAAAAATTAGTATCAATTTGAATGAAATTTTATATTTAAAGAATAATAATTGTTTAATATTTTTTAGCACAGCTCCCCAGTTCAAACCTAATGTTAGTGCAGATGTGAAAAAAGGAATTATACGACACATATAAGACAAAGCAAAACAAAGAACACTGAAATGTATACACATTAGTATATCACGCAAAAGGAAAGGACTTTGAAACCCCAAAAATGCAGCTTTTCCCCACAAGTTCAGGTGTGACTTTTTTTTATTGAATATATTGCTTTCTTTGGCGCCACATACTTGGCAGAAATAAAAACAGCAAAAGAGTTTTTGTCACAAAAGTTTTTTACTAATGTCTAGAAGCATCATATATCGTAAAGTACAACTTTTATTTTAAATGTATATTTGCAATTCAAAAATCCTTTTTTTCAGAAAACAAAAGCATGGAGGAAAGATATGAAAGCAAGCTCTGGTTGATAAATTAGAATAAAATATAACCCCATAATGTACTTAAACATTTATTTCTTAAGTTATCGCACTTTCGTCAAAATCTTAAATTTTTAAAAAATATAATATTGGCTGAAATAGAAATTATAAACGAAGCTACAAAGTTAATAAATTTAAATGAGTTAATTAAATTAATGACTGAGTTTTTCAAAGCTTAAATTGTGATACTTGGTGTCGATTTTTTTTCCCTCTGCAAATGAAAAGTTTTTTTATAGTACAAATAAAAAATCTGAAATTGCTGGTATATTGCTGAAATTTTGAAAAAAATCAGAGTGACACGTGGCAAGAAATTCAATCGATTTGTAGCTCTTTTTTTCCTTAAAAAAACTATTTAATAATAATAAATCTGATAATTTTAAAATCATACGCAATTAATCATGAAAGTTTTTTCTTGCAAATCTAGTAAAGTCTGAGGAAAGGTGAACGCACTAGAATACGATGAATTATTAGGTAATAAGTGACATTTTAAAATTACATATGGGGACGCGCAGCATTCATTTACTATAGTTTATTTAAAATCAATGTCATCTAAAGGTTACACAATGGGCAGTTGGCGAGAGTCATGCATCATGCTGTGGAAGAGAAATATACGGAATTAGTCATGCTATAGAGTTTACCTTCTATCTTTCCACCATGGTTAGGGATGTGAACGTTTACTAAAGGACAGTTTAGAAAAAACATTAGAATACACAACAAACTGGATAATTTCGCGACAGTACTTGACCATAAACATCAGAAGTTTTGTGTGTATATATAATTATATTTGCAATTTATATATAACAAATATGAAACAGCTCTTTTTTTTATTTCCACTTCGTTAACAACTGTACAGATGAAGAAACAACAGGAAACACTATTGCTTTGGTTACAGCGAGAAGCTTTTTTTTGTCGTTATTATTGTGTTTTTGCACACATAAGCATCTTTGTTTAAATAACCTACAAAACTACTTGAATTCCTAAAACTACTTGAAGTGTCACATATACAAAGAGTTAACCCCATTGTTGCACATTGACGGGCTATCATATTATAGCATAGCTGCGAAGATGCGACAGAAAAACTTGTTTACTAGATATATGTGTTGTTTAAGTATTGCTCTTAAGAGGGTCGGAGGGGTCTAGGCAGGGCCCGATAACCAAGTAGGCAAGCAAAGCCTGGTCTTACTTTATAAATTTATTTTTTGATTTTGCTTTAGTCGCATAAGTTTAACCCCTTCCTTCTCGCCTCCGTGAAAATGACGGGGTGAGGATTCGCCATCTATTTATCGCTCCCGTGATATTTTCGGGCTGCAGTGTTCATTAGAAATGCTTCAATAAGATTAGAAAAAAAGAATTAAATATACCAATTTCAACGAGATAAGTTTAACTTAAAAAAAAATTCAAGCTAAAAACGAATGAAAAATTAAAAATGAATTTATTTATTATTCATACACATATTTTTATATAATTTTCAGGGATAAAAAATACGCACTTTTATGACCGTTTTCTTGAAAATTATCCGATTGCGTAGGGGTCAATAGTTCAGTATTTAATCTGAAGTACTTCTATCAATAAATGCGACACATTATATTGATTTTTGTAAATTTCTTTTAGTAAACGATTTCAAGGAGACATGTTTCCTTTATTTTTTAAATTAGTTAAATAAAGATTTGTGAAAAAATTAGTTCTCTAGTATAGGTCCGTGTCAGTGCCTTGGGGTCTCCCGGATATAAAAAAAAAGGCAGGCTTCTCTTGTACTGAAGTCTGAATCGGGCCCTGGGTCTACATTGTATTTGGGTTGTGAGGTTGGAAGAGTATACGTAACAACAGGAGGCAGAAAAAATGTATAATAAATTTCAGTAACACACAGTTCCACAACGACATGATCATAAAATAACCAGCCACAAAATACAGAGTTATGTATATATATATATGTACGCATTTAGTAAACTTTTCAATATAAGATAAAAACATTTCAAGCGACACTCAGCGCCCAAAGTGGCGTTTTTTGTAAACTTCGTAGCACACAAAGCAAGTTTGTTTAAATACAATCTAATGTCACAAAACTACATATCGCCCATCGAAGATTATTGCTGCAAAGTGGAAAAATCGAGATCTGAATGAAACAGACTCACAACAGTTTCCTAAACAAGTTGGCTGGAAAGCGCTGTTCACAAAGCAATCTCAAGAAACTTTACAAAACTAAAATTATTTATTTCAAAACTTAAATACCAGTTGGAAAAATAATTATTGCCCAAAAATCAAGCTTACTGAACGATTTCAATATAATTAATGGAAGTTAGTTGAGTTCCGTTGAGTAATTTTAACCCACATGAAAATTAATAATCTCTTTATGCTAAGTGCAATAAAAATCTACAAGTAATTCTGTACCATTTACAGATATGACGCTGAATTATATGCACTGATTTAGAAAGGATTAGTAGATTTTATTCCTTTACGCTCGTATTGTTACCAATTTATTTATGAAAATAACATTAAAAGACATTGAATTATCATTCAATGTCAAAAGTTGTGTTGTTCCAGCGCATTTCTGACCAACTTGAAGCACTACAAACAGTGAACAAGAGAGAAACAAGAGCTCTTGAACGAAACTCTTCTGATGCAATCTAAGAACAAATCGTTGTCATAGAGCGCAGCCAATGCACACCTATGATACACTTTAAATACTATATCATACAGGCATTTGAAGAAGTGCAAGCAGTTCGAAGGACTCGAGGAGTGTAGAGAACTAACACCACAATGTCACGAAAGGAATTACAAGTAAAATGAAGCTGTCAAGAAAAGGATGATATTTAAATTAGTGTATTCGATTAGCATACACAAGGATTTTACCAAGTGATGCATATCTGGTTTAATAAACAACCATATATTTAAAATGATTGTCAAAAAAGTAGTTTTAAATTTAACTATTTCTTCAAAATAATTATTTAAATAATATTTTTTGCATAATTTTGGTTATGCAATTTATATTATAACATTTTTAGCAAGGAAAATTTTTAGTGATGGGATTGAAATATAAAAGGGCTTAGTATGCATTCTTAAAAATTATTTAAACGCTTGCTTTTCAAAAATCGATCTAAATATAAAAAAAATCTTTTAATCAAATTTTTTTTAATGCTGTGATAGATATAGGGTTTAGTATGTATTTTTTAAAAAATACTTTAAACGCTTCATTAAAAAAATCGTTAACTTAATAATAAAATAATAATCATGAAATATAAATTTGAAGTCTTAGTTCTCCACACCTTCGAGAACTTGTGCATTGGTATTGCTATAACTTTATGCACTGCATGAAATCAAAATGAAAGTTAGGCTCATGAAAATAAACGCTAGGTTAACTAGATGAACAAATATAAAGCGTATATCACCAATAAAATCACAGTGGCAAAGAGCAAAATATACTTATAAAATATTTTTTTTCATATTTATATTTTTAAAATTTAAAAAGGTGCCTTTTTGATAGGAATAGAAGCATTACAGGGAAGCAGCCCTCGAGTAGTAGAAATGTAACATACAAGAAATACATTATTCATGAAACTAATTGGTTAATAATTACAACTAACAGAATTTTTTTATAAATGAAATTATACATATTTAATATAAATACTATTAAATCACGTTTTTAATTTGAAATGTTACAAAATTATGGGCCCAGAAGCTGAAATATGCTTCAACGTTTAGGAAAAATCCCTAGGCTAATTTCAAAGTATTTTTTTTTAATGTCAGGAAGCCCATGTAATATGTCTTGTTGTACAAACTTTAAATAAAATAATATATAAATAAATTCAATATATAAACGAAATTAAAAAAAATCTTACATATAGTAATTCACATAATCAAAATTATAAGAATTCTTAAATGTATGATTGAATAAAAAAATCATTTTGAAATTAGAAATTATCTGTATAATATTTTGAATTAATCTGTAATTAATTTTAAACCAAAAAACTGAATTAGGTTAAGATAAAAGATGATTAAAAAGACAATCAAATAAACAAAAGTGGAAACAAATAAATGTCAAAAGTTTTACGTTTGCATGCTATGCCTTTTAGTACAACGTCTGATCCGTAATTGTGTTTTTAATTGAATAATTTAGACATTTTATGTATCTTTATGAAATTGTCAAATGAAATCATTAAAATCTTAAAATATCGTCACATTCAAAAGTATAATAAATAAAAATCACAATTTTTCCTAATCTAAATTAAATACAAATCTATGACTAAATAGCCTAATTCATAGAGGAACTTTATATTAATACATTTGTACACATATATTTTTTAAAATATAAATTGCATTTTTTGGAGTTAGGCTTTTAAGAGGGAATGGGCGCGCTGGACCGCGGGTCCCCAATCTCAAGTGCCCCAGTGTTAATCCAATGGCGAAAAAACTATTTTCTCTGCCACATTTCTCCGGCTGTATTGAATATTTTTACAAACGGTTTTTTTAAATAATAAATGTAGATAACTTACAGGTCTCTATCTTCCCACTTTTTGAAATGGCTTCGAATATTTTGTGTAAAACTATTTATTGAAAATTAAAACAAATATTCGAAGCAATTTCAAAAAGTGGGAAGGTCGGGACCTGTAAGTCAGCTACATTTATCACATAAAAAAAATCCGCTTGTAAAAATATTCAATACAGCCGGAGAAATGTGGCAGAGAAAATATTTTTTTCTCCATAGGATTAACACTGATGCACTTTGCTTTGGAGACCCCCAGCGCGCCCATTCCCCCTTAAACGCCATCACAAAAGAAATAGTAATTTCTCATTGTAAATACAATAACAAATTAAAATTCTTTCAATGAAGTTTCCTAAAAGTAAAGCTAAGTGTGATTTGTCTTTAAACAAATAAACAAAATGTTTGTATTAGACTATAGATATGATATAGAATAATTTACTCCTCGTAATAATGATATATTTTTATAGATGTTATAGTTTTATTAAATTTTATTCAAAATTATAAATTACAATGTCGAAATAAAACACATGTGACCACAATTATTACAAATTTGTTTAAAAATCTGAAAATTGTCGTAAATAAGTAGATATTGTAATAACATTACAATTGGCAACTTAAGAATGCGTCACATTTCTACTCCAGTTTTTTAATCGAAAATTCGTCTACATAATTAAATAAAAATTCTTAATACTTAAGTTTTAATTTTCAGTGTAGAGAAGTATTTTTGGGTCTTCAAATATGATTTTAGTTGCAATAATTTTGGTTTATGTTGCTATGTTGGCAAAAAAATTTAAATATTACAAATATATCATTATTTTGCAATTAATAAGTTTAAAACAATAACATTTCATTAAAACAAATCTTGTATCGGGCTGCCACATACACAAAAGATAAATTTACAAACTTAAAATACTTGGCTAAATACATGACCAGGAATATGAAACAATTGGCCATCATGAATAAAACACACACATAAACGACAATACATTACAAACGCAAAAAAATGACTCAAATACAAAACAGGCTCCCAAATAAGCTTCTACGTGCCGAAGGTGTGTCAAGGACAACTTAAAACTCGATCTATAATTACTGGAATTCGTTGTTGTTTTCAATTGTCGAAGGCCTCTGGTTTTCATTTTAATTGCGAATGCTTTCAAAACACAGGCGAAACGTTTTGATTCCGTAAAAAGCGGCGAGAAAGTCAAGAAAAAAAACTGATGCTAGATCCAACAGTCAAAAAGAGTTCAATACCAATACATTAAACACAGTGAACCAAAAGCTATCCGTAGAACACATTACGATTAACAGTTACAACGTCAAGCTATCCTTATAATATATAGATTTGCAATTCTTGATAGTTAAATGCTGCAGTTCGCTTGGGGTCGTGTATACAATGTCAATATATATATTCATTCATATATATAATAATAAGAAGCACATATTATAGTAGTAATGTCTTGGGAGGAAAAATGAAAACAAGCTGCTTTATATATATATATGTCTACGAGGGAAGTCTTTCCCGTGTTATAAGTTCTCTTTTCGAGCAGCCATCGTGTCCCACTTATAAAACACACACGCAGAAACGGAGGAAGAAAACAACAAGAGTTTTTTTGGTGAAGGAGGAGGAGGGTTGGTGTACAGGAGAGTAGCATCCACAGTGTCGGGTAGAATCCACCGTGTGAGGAGACACCTTTTAACCACAGATGAGGTGAGCCCGGTCGGGCATCAGGTCGAGAGAGAGGGATGCCAAGACCGGGGCCACTTGCTGTAGGACGCAGGGCTGGCCGTACACGGGGCGTTTGTCCTCTTCCTCCATACCTGAGTGAAAGCGCATTCCAATCTGCCAACACACAAACACGCATTACAATTTGGTTCACAACAATTTAGTACAAACATACATTCAATTTGCAAGACAGAAACAAACATTACTTTTGTTGTTGTGTTGTGACTAATCCTCCTTAGTCTGACGATGTCCAAAAGATAGAGGATTTATATCCAAGAGATAGAAAGAGACCAAGTCCAAAATATCGTTGATCAAAGATCTCTTTTGGTTACATTACTTTTACAAAGTAGAATACAAGGGGATAACGCAACCTTCTCGCTAAACCTGGTACAGTATAACTCGTATACAGCGTCTTTCGACCGCGATCTTTATGGAGTTATGACGCTCGCCAAACCCCGATATTTGCTTCGCTTTGATACAGGCTCGCTAACCTCTCCCTCCCCTAACTGTACGAACTCTTATATCCAAATATTCCCTAACTTAGACAAAATGTATCCTTAAAAATTATATACTTATTGCAATTGTTATGGTATGGGTTGGCAAACAGATGAAAAAAAGTACAACTATAGCATCTGATATCCAACTTTGCTAGCAAAATATATTTTTAAAAATTGGACTGTAAGAACTAAGTTGAAACAGACCGTCATAGAACGGACGGACGGAAAAGCTTACAGATAGACGGACACAAATATTCTAATAAAGGACAGACGGAAGGAAAAGCGTAAGGATAGACAATTATAAAATATAGGTTTTTGATGTCATACCTTTCTAACATTTTTTGAAAATCGGACTGTAAGAACTAAGTTGAAACAGACCGTCATATGAAAGATTGACAGATGAACGTAAAAGCGTTCAAACAGACGGACAAAAAGTAATAAAGATTATTCACCGATGTCATACCTTTCTAACAAAAAAGAATTAATTGAATACAAATTAATTTTGAATGCCATTAAAATGAGTTTGAGATCGTACAGTTTTGAGATCGGTTCGATAGAAATAGAAACGAATTTGGAAGGGGATACGGATAGACGGACATCACTAAGTATGTCGATACGCGCTTTTCCATTTCATTTTTATTCTTTCGAATTAAAAGGAAATTCAGATAAAAGATGTGTCAATGATATTCAAATAAGGAAAATATAGTTTATCTTAAGAACCTTTCTAAGCTAAAAATAAATTTTAATTTTAAAGATACCTCATTTATTCAGGATAATTCACTGTGCACTTTTTAGAAACAACTGGTACGTAAGATATCACAAAGCAGATGCCATTTATAGAGGGAAAGTATAATAATATATTCATAAAAGTTTATGCATAACAACTAAAAAGTACACAATCCATTCAAATAATAAAATCAAAAGAAAAAGATGCAAGTTAAATGAAAAAAGAAAATATTTAATAAACTAAAGTTTTAAAGCATATTTTAGAAAATGCAGAGCATGCAAATGAAATTAAGAATTAATAGACTGAAAGAAATAGCGGCAGAATAATTCTACAAAGAAAAATTGATAGACTACTCGATTTTTCTGTTTATAATATCTGCATGAGTTTGTAGTGATCTTGATGAAATCATATTTCCTTCACGATTAGAGTAAAACAAATTTGTTTTGCGTAGTTTAAGCCCAAATCTGAAAAATGTTGCCTTACCGTGTACTGTAATTCTTGGCAGTTGTAAAGATTATATTTCAGTGATATCCATTAGTGAAGGCTGCGGCAATCAGCGGCCCCTAGCGGTTAATAGAATAACTATTAACGGAGCTTACATTTTATAAAACTTAACACACAATATTACATCCTTACATTTTCACAAACACAGTGTGATAGTGAAAAGTTTGGTTTTGCCAGTTACGGAAAATTTTAGGTTTTTCTAATCATGTTCTAATTTTTTCTAATAATTTAAAATTTTGCAATATGTTGTTTTTAATGTACAACTGCATTTGAATGTAACGCAACGCGCATAAAAAACTTATAGAATGATACTTTTTATAACAAAACATAACGTTTATAATATAGTTGCTCCTTCACTTACGTAATTTATACACTAAGTAAAAAAGTAGTTATTTTGTAACATAAATAAAAAATAGTAATTATGTTATTTTTTTTTAACAATAAACAAAAGTTTAAGTGAAAGCGCGCTAGTATGTTTTGAGCGTTGTATTGGTTATAGTAATATAATTTTTTTTCATAATTAGTGTATTGAAAGCATAGTTTTCAGAAAGAAAAGGTTTCTAAACAGCTACTAATTAAAATAATAAAAGCGTTAAAAAGATAAAAGGCTAGTGATTAATTTAGAGAAATAGTTTTTATAGCAGTAACAAAAGAATGCAACAATTACTGATCGGCCTTACCTTTTTGTTTAACTAAACTAACTGTACTTCGGAAAGTTGCAAAATTAAAAAAAATAACTAAACTTAAAATAGATTATAAATAAAATATAAAACTATGTTTCAAAAAATAGATATTCAGCAATAATTACAGAGAAATAGCATGCGCATTGCATCTGCTTTGAGATGATTTCCAGAAAACTGGCATAACAACTTTTTACTATCAGAAGGATACTACAAAATACATTTACTTTAATACAAATGCATATAATTAACAAAATAATAATGTATAATACCTAATTTAAGATTTAAAATGTAAAATAGATGAAGTATTTATACTAACAATCCCGCAAATAATTTATGTTATTCAGGTGTAGAAGAGGGACAAAAATAGACCAATGTGGAATTCAAACAGACTGCTAATCTATACAAAATTTAAGTACTATTATCAAAAGGAAAATTTCTTTTGGATGTTTCTAAAGTTATATCTGTTGTTGTGAAAATATTAAAGATGGGAAATGGGAATAACATCCCCTTTGACTTCTGAATTCTGTAATAAATAGTCGTTCACCCCAAAACCCAAAAATGTCCAACTTCCTGAAAATGTATGTAAGAAAGGACAATCATTGGGAACGTAGAACTTTCTAACACATTTGTGAATAGGAATTCCATATGTTTTTGTGCTTATAACATTATCACAAAAAAAGTTCAATTCTATTTGTTAAAGTTTTTATTACTTGTGAGTTCGCATTTTCCAAGTTTCTGCACATTATTTTTCAGAAAAAATTGTAACAAATGCATTTCTTGAGAAAACGGTTACAAAAGACTGTTATGTCTTAAAATTAATGTTCTCAGAAGGCCCAACTTCTCTTTTATTCTTCATTTTTAGAAATTTAGGACAGTTCGAGTTCAGTTCAAAGATTACCCGAACAACCAAATGACAATGGACGATTCCATTCCGAGTATTCTTCTGTGGGTTTTCTGTGCCCAGGTGGTCAAAGGCTTTAAATAAATAGTTAATTTTATACTATCTTAGAACGTGACTCCTGTTTAACCTTATTATAGTTCCAAGTTAGCAACTTTTTGGGACATCTTCAATGGAGGAACAATCGCCTCGAGTTAGTTGGGTTTCGATTTCCGATTAATGTTATAGAATTTATCTTTCAAGTCATGTGGCAATTCAAGCCAGGCTTTTCAAGATTAGCAATGAAGACGCAGAAGTTTTAATTTTTTCTGTAAAAGCAGTTGAAGTCGCAAAAGCTGTCTACGTCAGCTTCGGACCTATCTAATTTTTGCAAATATCAAGGACAACAACAACATCATGTGTGCGGTTACTGTAGTTGGAAAAACTGACGATCTACAGATGGGTTGATGTTATATATAGGAAAAGTGGTTATTACTCACCCTACTGACAGCAATCGGTGGGAAGCCCGTGGGTTGGGGGCTGGTGGCTTGCACATAGCTCACACTGTCCTGACCGGCAGAGGTGTAGAGGTCGATGGGTCCGGGGGAGTTGGTGGTCGGGAAGCCGCGGCTGTTGGCGGGCGACGTGGGCTGCGCGAAACTTTGCGGCCCGTAGTTGTTAATCACTGCACAAAGCGAACATATAAATGAGGATTGTCTTTCTTTTTAATTGTCCATATGAAGAGTACAGGGGAAAAAACTTCATCGGCTGAAAATCTGTCCGTATTGAGGTCTGCTTGGCAAGTAGTGGCGATCGGAAACCGGTTTCTCCTTGGGTTCTTCTTCCGCGGTTCAAACGTCAGACTAGTGTCTGGTGTGAATCTCGATCATAGAGATAGCAAACCCGTGCGCCGCGTGACAAGAACCAAGGCAAAACTGGTTTCTTCACACCAGTTTAGGAGATGACTCGCTATCTTCGCCAAGCAAACCTGATGCAGACAGATTCCCAGTCGATGAAGGGGTTCTTCCCCTGTACTCTTCATATATAAATTAATTTTCACTACCAGTACAGGTCTTGGCCTCTTGGCTGTGCTGTATACTTTGTAAATTTTTCTAAACTATTTGTCGTGCCAAATAAAAAAAAGATATAAGGTCGTGGATAGCCAAATGTAAAAATCGGCTAATTTAGTACAGATCACCACTTTCTACTTCTTCAGCCGTTAAGGTGGTTACGACCCTAGGATGTCACCGAGTGGTCCTAGGTTCAAATTCTTGATGAGGCATGGATGTATAGCTGTGGTAAGACGGACCTAGGTCTGAAATGGATACCAGTCTTGAAATGTAAGCAATACATTTCTTTGTGTGCTTGTTGTTGTTAGTTGTGTTAAATGTATTCTCTCGTGTGCGTCGTATAAACGTACGGCTTGCTTGTCAATTTATATTTATTCCATACAAGGAAACACAAGACAATAACCAATTATAAGTCCTCCTCACGGGTTAACAATTTACATGTGACGGAGGCATTAGTACAAAGACGCGTTGTCGTAGTAGTCTGATGAACTACTACTTATACTACTTAATGCGACGTTGCGCAATATGAGAGAGCTTTCTTCAAAGAAGCTCAAGTTAATAAAAGCCATAACCATGGTTGAAATATAATTAATACTATGGTCTTAATCAAAATTGTTTTAAAAATAAGTATATTGCATGAATTAAAAAAAAAATAATAAAAACATGGGATACCTGAAAGCGCTTGAGTTAGCAATGGGGGCGAAGTCTGCTGTCCATTCAGCTCCACTGAAATCCAAATGGTACACAATTAGATACGACAGCAAACAAAAAAAATAGCATATATTAGGTCTTTTTTTAAACTCAAATAATTTATAGTCGATATAAAATGTGTTAATAGAAATTTCATAGTTCCAATAGTGGATTTGACGCAAACATTTGCAGCTACCTTCTAATTAGTAATGGGAGATTATTCCTTTCTATTCATACACTAAAATACACAACATGTGTAATGGTTTTCTTAAGCATTTTTTAAAATAAAAATACACAAAATGTCAAAATATTCATAAAAAATTGTTTATTCTAATCTACATTTGTACAAGGTACTTCAGAGTCAACTAATAAAAGTTTGAAAGCTCCGTACACAGAAAATAGGCTATGACACAGAAAATTTTCCGTTCGACAAAAGTTTACAAAAATACATATTTTACAATATAACAAACACAAAGCAGAAGAGCCCAGTAAAAATATTACAGCTGAATTTCATTCAAAACAAGATGTTGTCAATACCTTATAAATTATTTAAAATCAGAATGATAACTATAAGCTTTTTTTAAATGGGAACTTTTGACAGCTTTATGATCAAACTTCATGGTATAATTATGATGAATAAACTCTTTAGAATGATTCTAATGGATTGCTTGATGAATACTTGTGAGTTTTGCACTATTGAGAAACTACGACTCGATAATAAATATCACAGGTTATATTGCTTCAGAAAGTTATAAGAAATTTCACCTTATTTGCTTCACACTCGACAAAAAAATTCTGAATTGAGATGTTTGCCAAGCATACACTTTATTCCGAAGATTTTAAGGTATTTTATCGATTAAAAATTAGAATATAATTCATATTGAAAGGTAAAAGTATAATTTTCATACTGCATTATATTTTTACAAATTATTATTTGTAAATAATATATAAGTTTAAATACACTGTTAAAAATTTTGTGCTTGGTTTCACCATGATATTAGTTCCTAGTAGCTGCAACGGCTGTGTGGTGAAATGTTTCACCTTTTTTTCGGTATTTGGTTGAACCATTTTTCTGGATTTGGAAACAAAAACCTGAGAAATGGTTTAACCGAATACCAAAAATATGGTTTAACGTTTCACCACACAGCCGTTGAAGCTACTAGGAATCATATTTTTGGTGAAACAAAGTGCCTAATTTTTAACAGTGTAGTGCTGGTTGCTAAAACTTAACATTCATCTATACTTTATTTCATGATTTTTAATTTACTAGACTCTTCAACTTTTCTAAGTTTACAATAATTCTTACCTCTAAGAACATATCCTTGGGGTACCTAAAGTCCCCTCTTTATAATAAAACTACTACTAACTACTAATAGGTACTACTAAGGAACTACTTTGTAGTGTAAGTGTAAAGTACACTTTCACAGAAGTACTATTTGTAGAGTATATACACTATATGAAGAATATACGGACTATAGTCACTACATGAGTTTCAGGTATACCCAATAGATATTTTTAGAGGACTATTAGGACAGGGCAATAGAGGTTACACAGTACTTGTGTTTCTATGTGAAGAAAGGACTATAGTATAATTTGGGCTATTCAGAGTACTATGGCTACTACTTGATTGTGATCTTTCTATAGAAAAGGACTACAGTATAAGAAAGAGTAATGTTTACATATATGATTCAACTTTATACAATGACTACTGAACCGATTTAGGACTAAGAAGCAAAGCGAAAGAACTTATATACGACACAAAAATTCGCAAATAATAACTTCAGTTACGGAACAAAAATAAAATGAATTTACGACACGACACACAAATAAAACAACGTTCAAAACAACCACAACTTTCTTAGTTACGATATATTTTACACAGTAAAAATGCTACTGTTGAGCATTTGAAAGATTAGTGACCAAAAAGCAGCCGTTAAAATACCACCATCAATAGCACTTGCGGAAACCTCATGATATTTCAACTCATACTTTATAATACATTTTACCATTCCAGCTTTAAAATCTCCTGAAATATAAATATTACAAACCTTCCATAAGTATAAATTGTCGTAAAAAACTCATACCTGTACCCTGTATATTAGACTAGAAATAATTCGATTGTGATGTTTTAAATATAGTTGTTTTATATAGATATAATATTTACATATTCATTTATTTGCACTTACTACTTTATCATAAGTAGAAAACAAATACAAAAAACTATAAAAAAAAATTACTTTTAAATTTGCATAAATTTAGGAAGAAAAGTTAACTTTGTTATTAAAAGCTTAATTTTTATTTTATCGCAGAACTCTCATTCATTTGACATCGCAATTCATTTTCGAAATTAGAAAATGTATATTTTAAGTTAATCTGCATTAGTTTAGCATTAAAAGTCCCTTGAATATAGGTTTGGAATAGTGACAATACAGTATTGAACACCATGTAAAAATCTACAAAATTCTAAAAGAAGTACTTGTCTAAATTTTCAATTCCATGCAGAAAACTTTCGTATCTATTTTACACACTTTTACTTCTCTTCAGTGACATCTTCTTATAAAGTTTAGGTCTAAAGGATTCTAGTTCTAAAGGATCAATAGGTTATATATAGGTGAAGGAAAATTCTAAATCGAATAGGATCATATGCAAATATTATACCTGGTTTTTGCGGTTCAAAAATAAAAAAACTTGTAAGTTGTTTTTTAATCAAAGTTTAGTTTCTTTAACTTGTATATTTAGTGCTTTCATTTAGTTAAAATTCTGGCGCATTCAAAATTGTATGCAAAAATATTGGATTTGTAAGTTAAGTTTTGGGAATCCCATTTGATGTCTATTTTGAGAGTAATATTTTAAAAATAATTTTATAATTTCTGTCTTTGAATTAAAACTATTGAGAGAAGAACAAATAAAAATATCTTTTTTTAAAATTACAATTAGCATTATTTTTTTTAACGAATATAAAAGTTACGATCTCATAAGTTATTTTATTTTTGTATTGATTTGACAAAAATCTTTAGATTGAATTATTTTATCTACAGATTTATTAACTAATACGTAATTAAAAAAAAATTAAAGCCATTTGCAACTCCACGAATTTTATTCGAATACAAAATTACGAGGTATTCTTTTCCTCTATCAATTGCATAAAAATGTCTGCATTATATTTTAAAGGCAAATACTATAAATCTTTAAATGATATTTTGGTTTATTAATAATAAAAGTACTTCATTATTATCAACCCCATCAAATATATTTTAATACATAATATTCCAATTTATTTAATTTCTTTTTGAGAAATAAATTCAAGGTGTGTTTGTGGAGTGCAAGATACAAAAGTGCTAGTTAGGCCAAAGAACATATTTTAATACTTTCAAATGCTCAACTTTTCTAAGACAATAGATCATGCAAAAAATAGCCCGAGTTCATAGAGAAGTAGTATTCATTATCTAAACTACACTACAGTATCTAATAGTACACATAATAGAAGAGAATAGTATGGAAATAATAATCGATTCTGAGATAGAGAGTCTCCTACGGCAGCTACAGATTCAGAGTAATATACGAACAATGCAACTAGAGTAAATTCGTTACATTTATCACTAGAAATGATTAGCCAGCATGTTCTCAGAATAAGGCTAATTCACTACAGTCAGCACTAATAGTACTAAGTCTTCAATACTGTAAAAGAAGCATAATATGACGATTAAAGTATTATTTTGTTTGCTTGATTTGTATTTGAGAGTCTGTTAAAAAGTTAATAACAAAATAATAATGTTTTTGGAAGGGGCAATCCAAATAATAATATTCAATATCAAATTTCTAAAAATGTATTTTGTGTCTTTTAATCTAAAAATATATGTTATGTTAGTTAAATTAATATATCATGTGATATCAGTAGTAAAAGGGAGTTCTCAATTTTCAAACTTAAACAAATTTTTATATATTTTTATTTGTCACTTCTCTTAATATCATATTATAGGTTTTGTCATAAAGCAGTTTTAATATTTATGGATGCCCCTAGTTTTAGGTACAAATAAATTAAATATTTTATTGATGTACTGTTTAAAGACCGCAACTACACATATCATCAATAAAACATAAAATTTGATTTATTAAAATTATGTTTACATGTGTGTTAAAGGTAAATGTACAGCGGTCACTGTAAAAGTAATCGAACATTTTAAGTAAAAACCAAGTTAGTTTATAATATTAAAAAGAATAACAAAACTTAAAGGTTTAAATAAATTTAGTAAAGCATTAAACAAAGACCCTTGTGAATGAGATAAATAGTACCATTTCGTGGAAAAATAATTTTTAGACAAGTTAAAACAAGTGTTTCCGATTATGACCCACAGTTAAATTTTCGACAAAATTACTGTGTTTTAAAATTTAGTGCGGGTATAGAATAAGAATTTGATAATAATTATTTGGATGTAATGTTCAATCCGTATCTATTTACAAGTCATATCGTAAAAGAAATGACCTAATGCAAATTCTATACAACTGATAAAAATCATTTAGGCATCCGTTTTTAAATTATATTCAGCGGCATATTAAATTCGTGTTATATGTTTCGAATGAAATGTAGCAAATAAGAGTTTTTGAAAAGAAGAACGTAGTCAAATATTTCCACATCTGTGTAGTAAGTCACCTTTTCCGCCAAAATCAGCAACTACTTATCCAGTGACTGCTGCTCATTTACGATGTGGCAAAAGTAATTCTTTATCCTACAAACCAAATGTTGGCTTTGAAAGAATAATTTATTTGTAACACATTTTGGAGAGAACAAGTATTTTAAGCACAGAAGCTGAAAACGTTTCAAAACACAAAATGACAAATAGATCAACAGTATAAAATCCAAAACTTGAAGAGCAACAGATTACATTCAGCAAAAAGTGGGCAAGCGATATTTTTAAAAGTTCTTCTGAACAATCAAAACATTTTTAGTTCAGCGTAGCAAACATATTTATAAAAAAACAGCACATTATATAGGAATGAACCAGCAACACATTATACGAAAAACCATCCAGGTTTTGCAGCTTTATCTCACGTATAAATAGACTCATTCGATTAAGTTCCCTTTTTAACAAAATGGGACAGCAGTCATAACAATGGACAAGTCGAAGCAAAAATCAACAGTGGAAAAATATTCGACCTCCTTCGGCATTTGAAAAGGTATGGCAAAGTTAGCAATCTCACGACTACAATTAGAAATATTAATATAGCAAATGAATCATTTAAATTCGGAAAGAATAAGGTTAGGAATATGGGGAGGGGAAGCATGACCTTTTATTTGGTCAACACTGCATCTAAATAACCCTTTCATCTCATCTCCGCATTTAAATAACTCTTTCGTCGAAAACACTTCTTATATTTGCACATTGTATCATACTACAATATAGAAGTATTAAGCATCGACAGAATTAAAAAGAGTACACTGAAAAAAATTTTAGAAACTTTTTTTGTTCTGACTGAAATGTTTCCGAAAATATAAGAGACCTCCCATTATTGATATATTTCCGATCAGTTGGGAAACTTCCTTTATTTTCAAAGTTAATAACCTGAATGCTGTTGATGCGCAATTGATTTCATCGTATCACTGTAAAAAAGAAAGAAGAATAAGCGAAAAAGAAAAAAGTTTCCATTATGGCTCTTCTGTGGCCAAGTAGTTAAGGCGTTGTCCTTGAGATCGAACCCTCTCTGGAGAGCGGAGAGAGAAAGAGAGAGGTTTGATTCCTACTTACTTCCAGTTATTCTATAAACCGAATGCATATTAGGAAGTAGTGTATATTTTTTGAAATGTTTAAAAATGTTTCTGAATATTTCAGAAAACGGCTTCTTGAATACCCGGAAACGTTTTAAAAAATTGCATGCATCGTATAACTGCCCCATTTATTCAGAAACGTTTCTGAATTTTTTTACAGTGTAGAGCTGACCAAAATGAAAGGTCATAGTTCTTCCCTCTGCGTAAACTAACAATGGATGTCGAAACTGAACAAAACATTGCTACAAAATATTTTTGATTAGTTAAAATGTCAAAGTGAGATAATTAAAATACTTGAACTTAAAAAAAAAGTTACAACGCTACTAGTTTTTTTAAAAATAATAGTTCATTAAAGAAAGAATAAATTGCATATGTTATAAAGCTATATCAATTTTTCAAACTAAAAAACAAGAAATGATGCTTAAAATTATGCTAGTGTAGCGTCGAAGATTGTCCGTTTGCAAGTTTATTTTAAAAGATTATAGATTTTTTTAAACAAATGAAAAAGTTCTATTATAGTCTTAAATTTACGTTTAGTCATTTTGATTATAGTCTATAAGTTAAAATAGATTTTAATATTTATAAAGGGTTAAGCCATTATACTATTTTACCTTTAAATATTGCCGATTCTTTATAGATGGAGTATAGGCTCCAGTGATAACACATTGTTTTCTTATATACTTTTGCGCTATTTAAACTTTAAATTTATTATATTAATCCAGATTTCTATACGATGAAACAATAAAAAATTAAGTTAAACTATTATACAAGTCGTCGAATTATTAACATTACACAACATTACTTACTTTTAAAAACGCAAAAAAATAGCATTATCTAACTGCATATTAGATGTTTTATTTTACCAATAACGAAATCAATTTCGTACACTTCTACTATACCTGAATTATATAATATTAAATTTTTCTGAATGGCGAAAAACTAATTGCTGTGGAAAATAAAAATCTACGAAACATTTCTCATTTTTACAAATATTATTATAATATTACTATTGCAATTAATTTTATAAAAAAAATACTTAAGCATCATTTCTTGAAAACGACCATCATTAAAAAACTTTCATTCCTCGACTTTCGAAACTAATCAATGTAAATGGAGGGAACAAGTATCTTAAGCATAAAACGGAGCGGCTTTTAAGTTATAACCTAGTTAGAATGGCACCTGAATTGCGTTGGCTGAAAGCAGTGTTCAAAAAATGCAAGGCTAGCAAAAAAACATTTGTATTGCGAACAACGAAATACACTGCTTTAATTATGGATGGCGAGATATATATATACCATTCTAAACTAACTACAATAGATATTACGACGGATTGAACCTTTCATGAGAACCGAATTCAAGTTTTTCTACAAAACTACTTTATAATGGTAGAGATAGTTGAAACGGGATAATGATAAATTTATCGAATTTATAAATTCCTCTAAATAGTTTCTGATTAGATTAAAATTGTGTTTACAACGATTTTTGAGGACTAACTAATGTTTGTGCTGCTAATTCGACATTATTTAAATGTAGTAGTAAACCAGATTTTTTTTTATGGAGCATAGAAATTTCTTTTTGTGTGTTTTAAGATTTAGCAGCCGAAAAACTGAAATCGGATGTCATGATAGGTGTTTTGACAACTACAAACATGACGTGCTAATGATTAATAATAGCTGAATAATTAAATTTTAATAGTTTGCAAACATGTAATATTCTAACTAAAGATGTATACATAGTAATATTGTTCTAAATGACCAGTATTTATTCATGAAAATACTGATCTTTTAAAAGTATGTTTAATATTTAAAACCCAAACCGAAAAGCCCAACTGCCATTATTTTTCAAGTACTTATTTAATACAGATAATTCGGGTAAAAAAAAATCGTGAGTCTAAATACTTATAGTTGCTATTATTATTATAGTTTTTACTGAGAATATTTAAAAAAAAATGAGTGATGTAGATAGATGTAACAGTGACAAATGTTTAGACTAATGTAAGCATCACTTTTAAAAGTTCAGATGTTCATAAATGAATACTGTATCAGGAATCCTTTGATTCAAGCTTTCTTACATAGAAGAATATTCTCTAGAACACTAGCTTTTCATATACACTTTAGAACAACTACCCTCTACATAAGAAATCTTTTACAAGTGACTCAGTTATCTGATCAAAGGATTCTATCTAAAGTTCTTCAATAATCGTGCTTGAAGATTGTATTTTACAATTTCGAATTTCAACTATCTCAAAGTTTCCATGCAGGAGAGTCCG
This sequence comes from Oedothorax gibbosus, assembly GCA_019343175.1. Lineage (NCBI taxonomy): Eukaryota > Metazoa > Arthropoda > Arachnida > Araneae > Linyphiidae > Oedothorax > Oedothorax gibbosus. The sequence continues at coordinate 27,043,396 of CM033271.1, forward strand.
TGATTTGTACCCAGAATGGTTTTCAGGCATGTGATTGGCTGTTTTCGGCAAGTGGCTATTAAAATAGTCAATCATAGCTTAAGAAATGATTCTGGTTATAAACCATGGATTCTCGACAATTTGAATAATTACACCTTCCATAACAAATTAGACAATGTTCCTTCATATATTAACACTAAAATGTACACAGCAATTGAGTAGTATAAGTAGTAGCCACAGTTAGCGAAACCTATGTCTAAACGCTTAGGTTTTGAAAATCTGCTAGGACTCACAAATGGACATTCTAAACTTTAACCGTGTAAGGGTTGGACTCTAACTGGAGGTTTCTATTCGATTATTTTAAATATAATACGAGTAAGGAATCATGGGAATGTTGATGAACATAGTTCATCAATTTAACAATAGAGTTGGGAATAATGTTTCAAAAGAAGGTCAAAATTGAAATAACCATTAAATTATTAAAGAGGTTTTTTTTTTAATTACAGAAGAAATCGTAGTAGAAATCAAAGGAAAATAAATCATCAATTTTTTCTTTTTAGTAAATTTTTTCACGTAACGGTTTGCGCTCATCAAAAGACGAGCACTTGGTGTGAGTATGAGTTTTAAAATTAATTTTAAGTAATTTCATTATTTATCTCTTTAATTATTTGATATTATAAAATTATAAGGAACAATTTTGTTTTAAAATAAAGAAAATAAAGGAATCCAATACTTAAATATTCATAATGATCAATAAGTTTCATATTCTGGATTTTTTCCGAATTAACAATTAAATTTGCCAATCCAAATAATTTATTTATCAGTAATTCCTGCAACCAATTGAAACAAAAAGAGTGTCCGAAATCCCACCATCGTCTTCAATATATTTTGTTGTATTTTCTATCAGTACAGTACTTGAAAGATTTAAGTACTGAATCTTCAATGTCATGCATACTACTACTAATTGTGTGAAGGATTATACTGGAATAATTAGTTTTCACTGTATCATTCTTTCAGTTATCTAAACTAGGAAACGGAATATGGAAGTAATATTAGTTCGATATTTTCACTTTTTATGCTAGTTCTTAAATTAAAATTTATTTTGTTTGGTTTCATTCATTAGCATATTTCGGATTGCATTTATTGTAAGTTTCCTCAATATAGATTGTTAGAATTAAAATTTAGAACTTCGAATCTTCTCTATAGATTGTCTACTTAAATACGTTGGTATGAAAAAAAGTGTGTCTATGAGAATCAATGAATGACAAGGTATTCAAATTGGATTTGCGTCCCATTTTGATTGTCATATATTTCGTAAACCCTAACTATAAATTCCTAGTAAACTATAGGACGCCATCAGTAGTTGATATAGGGGAAGTCACAGTGACAAATTAGTGAGGTCTTAGGGTTTTCGATCATGCTGATCGATCATGATTCCAAACTGAAAAGATTTGATTGTAAGAGGCTGTGCCCTAACAAATTATAATTCGAACAAATTTACCAGTGAAAAAGAATTATTTTAACTAACACTTGCTGACCATAGAGACGAGTAAATTCGTCTCTTAAAAAAAATCCAAAAGTTTCTTCATCGTTCGATAGGGTTGCCAGATCTGGTTCATACCAGCCATTTTGGCTAAAGTTTATCTCAGGCAACTGGATATTATTTTAGAGTTAGCTGCAATAGTGACTTGGTGTAGCTAAACATCAAAGCAATTTTGAAAAATCCTATATGGCAAACTTCTGAAGCAATCTAGCTGATCAAGAACTCCCAATCAAACACTAAGATTAGGTTACGTTGAATTGTTATCACAATAGAACTAACTACACGAGGGTTATTATCGACGGGCGTCGTAACTTAGAACCGCAGTCAAGCGACAAGCTGACACATGCTACCAACGTAACTTTTAAGGGCGACATCCAAAAACTAAGACTTCAGGTGACAAATCGGACACTGCTTTCTATCGCTATCCCATTCTACCAGCAATTGGTGGCACAGAAAACACCAAGCAAGAGATTATTATCGCTCGACGAAGAGCACTGTCTGCCACAGTGGGGGCAGAGCAGGTGAGAGCAGCGGTTCGGATCGGCCGATCCCGGTCGCGGCTGCAGAGGCCCAGTCAACGGGGAGGGTGGCGCCCACACTCGGTCCTGTGGGGAGCACGGCAGGGTCACAGAATTTTTTGTGTGTGTGGACAACTAGTGTATTTTGACCCCCAAGCACGAAGGCTGAACAAAGATAGAAGCGCATTGAACATGGTTTATGTGATAGAATTACAATCCAATGTGGAATCATGCTTAGGGTGACTAGACGTACTGTATTTGCAGTACCCACTTTAGTTTGTAACTCAACTTTCTAGCAATATAAATTGTGCACAAATTCTGCGTTTAACCTTTTAGTAGTTTTTCTAAACAAAAGCAATGTAAATAAAATATGATTTATGATTATTTGATTATTATTTCATAGTCAAAAAGTTAATCACTGAAATAAATGTGGTTAGGCTAATCCTGCCGGTACAGTGGTTATGATTCTCGCTTGTCAACCAGTGGGCCCAGGTTCAAATCCCGGATGAAGCATGGATGTATCTCTGGGGAGAAGTTGAGTTTTCTCCTGAAATAGGAATCCCGTCACGAAAGAAAAACAGTGCATCCTTTTTGTAGTAATCGTATGTAAATAAATGTATTCCCTCTTGTATGAGTTGCATAATTGCATACCGTAGTTTTTTCCATATGTATCCAGCCAGAAACATACGATACCAACCAACTAACCAACCAACGGTCTGTTTTATTCCCTACCCAATGATAATTTTTGAAAATAATTAACGATGAAAGCAGGATATCAACGGCTAAGAAGGTCCATGTTAGAAGCGTGATTTTGCTTTGGTACCAAGGTCTAACGCGAGTACCCCTTGGTCCTTTTTTCCAGTTATTTTTTAATCAGCGAATATCCTACGATTACTTACCATGCAAAACGATTTTATCTTTGATCAGCAAGGAAGGGTAAATAGAGTGACGGAAACAATGTTAAAGAAATGAATTGTGAACAGACAAAATGGGAAGTACTGGAAAAAGTTTTGTATCCACACAGGTTTGTGGTAAGTTAAATACCATTTACCATAGGCGTGTAAAATTAACAAATATGGTATTCAGTGGGTGAGGGTTGAATACGTCTGATTTGTAAAATAACATAATATTTACTAAAATAGAACTATTAAAAAAATTAATTACATATTCATATTATTTTAATAAAATTTGCACAGAACAAGTCCATGCTTTTCTAATTTTGCGTGTTTACTTTTCAGTTTTTTATAAATTATTAATATTAATCAAAATGTCTGGGGTTCCGTCTTAATGATATTCCAATTTTCGGAAAACGGATAAATAAAAGGTTCTCTGTTGAACATTGAATATAATGGTAATAAGGTTAAAACAAAGATATAAAGTTAAAGCTAATGCAATACTTTTTCAAAATAAAGTTTATAGTCCTTAAAATTATACGAAAGAAACGTCGTACATAGTACATGACTGACTCTAAACAATAATTCAAAAGAAATGTTAATGATCGACTCTAAACATTTATACAAAAGAAGTTCTAAAATTTTTTTTTGTTAATCACACTCCCTTCAATGGCATTCTGCCGAGTTGAGGAGCAACCCCTTAAAAAAATGAATAGGTGTTAAAATTTCTGTAGCCTCAATATTTGCCTTGAAAGACAAAAACTTTAAAACTATTTTTTATAAAAGAGATATTAAACCATAAAAAAATTGCACAATCAAGGATTATTATCATAAAATCTCATTTGACTGCAGTAAAATTGTAGTGGATAAGCATGGACAGTTCTGTGCCAGATTAGGGAATGAGGAAGAGGAGGAATTTATAGCTGCAGAGCATGCACATTGCACAACCCCGCGACGTCGAGGGGCAGGCAGAGCTGCGGGCTGCTGAAGCTCATACCTGCGAAAGGGTAGCTGAAGCTGGGGTAGCCAGGGAAGCCTCCGCGACCGTAGCTGTACGCAGCGAATCCGGCTGTAGAAAGATAAGGGCATAGTTAGGTTACATTCATTGAAATACAAGAGTTCACGTAAGACAAAAATTACAGTAAAAGTAATAAGCATATTTTAAAATACATTGGTCACATTTGCTAAATATAAAATGAACTAATACTAAACTGAATATTTTAATTGTTAACAAGGGAAGTAAAGGTATTTTAAATTAATATAAATGAAGGGAACAATAACAGAGGTTTTGCCCTACAGTGGACCAAATGGTATAAATATTTTAATGCAATTTGATCTACATTTTAAATCCTGTGAACGGGTGTTCATTTGCAAATTTATTAAATAAAAAATATTTATCAATATAAAAGTTTTATAAACATCATAATGAAAGAATAAAACAAAGTATTGATAGAAAATATAATTTTAGTATCAAAGAAACTTTTTAAAAAATGGCTTTTGTGAAAACAGACAACAATCATGTCGCCCTTAACTGCACAAAAAACAAACACAAATGTCTCTTCAATTGTGTTCCTCAATTATTCAACTCTGCAATCAACAAAATAGATGACACTACAAGACCCCAATCGATTGCCTAAACAAATCTACACAATAACTTAGACGACAAAAGCAACACAGGGAATGACACAAGAATTATCACGCTTCAGGGTACCAGATTAATTTCCAAGAACGTTCTTCCAAAGTTCGAATGAAAAAAAAAGTGTTCGACGCGAGTATTTTCGAACTAAGAGTAATTGGGGGCTTCAAAACAGCCGCTGAGGACGCTTCTTAATTATGACCTTTCCATTCGCAAACTGTAAAAGTTATGTTTGTTTGGATTTATGAATGCAAATTAGCTGAAGTGTTTTTTGCGTGTTTTCGACGGAAATTGGGATTGATTTTTGAAGCATTTATTTGAGTCACAGACAAATTGATGAGGTCTGTGTTGTTGTTTGATGTGCGCATGGTGTTTGCCTTGTAGATTTTGTTGTATGAAATAAGTTTAATTTTCATACTCTCATGTATAGAAGTAATAAAGTTAGGTATTAACGTGATTTATAATTTATACGATTAAAATGTTGTAAACGATTTCGTTTATATAATTAAGTTTTTTACATTTGGTTTAATGAACTTTTTCTAATGTAGAAGTACTTATCCGCGATCAAAGAATAGAAGAATTATTGTAGAATTTTGTTGGATACATGCAAACTATGGTGTACAGTTTTCTTTAATACCGAAAGGCAAGGTTAATGTTCTTTTTCCGAGTTAGACCAGTAAATGTTCACTCTATTTAAATAAAATAAAAATTAACAAATCAGGAAACTTTCATAGTAACATGCAATATCGTATGTTCGCAACCTAAACCTTAAGGGATTATGAAAAATCGTGTGTTACAAAGACAAAATGGCTGAATACACTAAATTGAACGCACTTCGAGAAGCTGTCGTAAGAGGAACGCACAGCATTCCGTCATTCCCATCAGTCAAGGCTCCCAGGGGCCACACAATATCTGCAACAGAGGAAATTAAAAACGTGTACATACATGAAATATATACATATTACTTAAAATATATATTCTAAATCAATGCTAATTCAAAACGTTATTTTATTGATTTTGTGGTTTTTGAACATGTTTCGGACAGCCGAAATCCCAACAAAATAATAGGAAAAATTCCAACATGAGGTCTATACTATTGCAGCATATCCTGACAGGCAAAAAATAACGACATTAAATAGTTAAATAAAATTACTAAACCCCCCTGGATTCATTTTTAGGTAACTAAAACGGGGATTATTATATTAGTCGACATTATCAACATAACTGGCACTACGGCTCTTGAGGCTCTTAGTAAACAGTATTATTTGTTATTTTAGAATCGTTCAATCATTAATGGAGTATGTATTCTGAAACATCTATTCAACATGATTTATTTATTAGGTTTAACCTAAACAGCTTCAAATGTTTATGAATATAAATTGTAATTAATATTTTATGATTAAAAGATACTTCGAAGTTTTGTATAATTTATGAGCTAAAATATGCATTACTTTAATTCGAATATTATAAATTTCTTTTGAAAATTTAAGAGACAGAAAAATAATACAAATAAATGAAGGTTATATAAAAGCTTTTTGAAAATTTTTTATTTTTAAAAATAAATAATTTAAAACACATTAATAAATTATCATAATTATTATTTTTTCCATAAGATATTTAATGTTTAAAGTTCTTTGTATAGTAATTTCGGTTCATAAAAAGCATACATTTTACAACATTCAATTACAAATGATTTGATGATGAATAACTAAAAAGAAAATTTTATTAAAAGATAAAAATTGTAAAATAAAGAGATGGAAAATGTTATGGAAAGTGCATAAAGAAAAGGGACAATCCCGTCAATTGTTTCTATAATAGATTTACTAATATAAGGGATGGAAAATCTATATAATTTTCCCCTTAATTTATCTCATAATGGGCTTGTTTCAACACTTTGTGAAAGAAAACAAAACAACCATTGAAATCGCAGTTCGGAGCGCGTGACGTTATAAAAAACCAATGAGCTTGTTTAAACACTTTGTCAAAAACTGTGCTTTGAACTTGACCTGTGCTTCATTAGCCTACGCAGTTTTTAACCGTTTACCACTCGACAACTTTTTTTCAAAGGCAAATCTTTATTTGGCTGCACGAAGGGAAATGGTATCTCTGACTGACTCCTCGACGTAATTAAAAAAAAAAACTTTGTCTAGGAAAACAAAACAACCAATGAAATCGCAGTATGGAGAGCGTGACATCATAAGAAATATTCCCATTGAATATAAATTTTAACTTATCATCGTAAGATTGTTTAAATTTTTTATGTGATGCCACGAAAATATGTAAATTTAAAAGAGAGTTTGTAAAAAAAATATTTTTATGTTTATTCTTTAATGGAGATTGGACAAAAAGACACGACCATGCCTGCCGTGAAGTCACAGCTAAGTAAAACATGGTCTCTTATCCCACAAACAAACCACAATCCGCCTCAAACGAATAGTCCATTATAATGCTTTAGGTTTTTTTAATTTAAAAAAACTACTGTTTTCTTGGTCTTTAAAACATTTAGGTTTATGATACAAAGAGATGGACACGTTTAACGAAAGATAGTTTATTAAAGATTTATAATAATTTATTTCTCTTGCACTTAATAAGTTTGATTTAGTTTTCGAAGACTTAATTGATTTTTTGTGGTTAAAGTATTTATCAACACATTAACGATGTTTTCGACAGTGAAAATAGTTACTTCCCTCTATTCACAAAATAAAATTCTTTCAAACCTAAGATGTTAAAAAGGAAAATTCAGTATTTTGATTTACTTTAATAAGAGATTTGAAGAAAACAAAATGAAAGAAAGAGAAATAAAGTAAAAGAAAGCAATACAAGAAAGACAAAGGAGAAAGAAAAGAAAGAAGGAAAGGGGTGATGATGAGGGGCGCCCGGGCCTGCATGAGAGGGAAGCAGTAGCCTAGTAGCGCCACCTACCGTACGCAGCCCTACCTGCTCCCCTGCCGCGCGCAACGTTGCTGGGCATCATGACCTCCTTGGGCTGGGCCTTCTTGCACTCCACCTGCAAACACACACAACCATTACATTCATTGCATTTTATAATATAGATTACATTTGAAAGGTCGAGTTACAAAATTCATATTATGCAAATTACAACTAAGATATAGGGTTCACACAGTACGTTTGTTAGCGTCTTTTGACGATACTAAATTAAATTGGACGAAGTTGCCAATGAGTGAACTGGACTCTATATGTTAGATGTACTTTGGAAAATGTGAGTTTGCAAGCAGACTCTTCATTAGATTGCAATGTGTATGTTTTCCACTCCACCTTAAACAACTTAAGATTACATTAAATTGTAATGCATGTGTTGTTGCATTCCACCTGCAACAACACTCACATTACATTACATTAATTTGCAATACATATGTGCCTTGTTACTGTATACTTTTATGTGATTGCATTTCCTTATCAACAACACATAAATTACATTATATATTTTTACATTAGATTGCAATGTGTATGTTTTCCCCTCCACCTTAAACAATATTACATAACATTAAATTAAAATATGTCTTGTTGCATTTCACCTGAAACAACACGAACAATACATTACATTAAATTGTAATGTATGTGTTGTTGCATTAAATCTACAACAACATACACATAATTGAAAGTCCCATTATTCTAATAGTGACCAATGAACAGAAAATATGGTCTCTTACATCTGGTGTCAGTCCATGACACCAAAAGCGTTAATTAAATATACATCATAAACACTTAAAACGCGAAAGAAAGTCTTCTAGAAATACAGAAGTAACCTTATAGTGTAGAGGATAAGTAATCAGATAATAAGGAATGTATATTTGTTCGGCTTTCATCGTTAAGTGCAAAACAAAGACGACATTTACTAGGGATAAATATTGAACGCTACTCTAGATAATTTAATAAAGTGAAAGTTTGCTTAGGGAAAAAGAACTGTGAGCTCGTTAGAGTACTCGATAGTCGAAGACTTGGAGAACTCTTTCGATAACAATTACTTTGAAGAAAGTTTTTTTGTGTAAGAATTTTAAAAGTAAGTGCTATTTGAAACATACACTAAATTTGGTTTAAATTTTTAATTAGTTAAATTTTGGTTACGTTATTAGTTAGAGTGTTACCCTTTCATCATGTTTTTCATTAACATACACTTATGGCAACTATATGCAGGACCTGCGAGGTCCAATAAAAATTCAGCAAATGATATTCTGAAGTGGAGAAGTCTGTCTCCTTGGACTGGGGAACCCAGTCGGTAAGGCACTTGCCTTGCATACGAAAGGTTCCGGGTTCGGGCCCGGACATTGCCAAAAATAACTTCCGACCAATAAACGGCATATGCAACTAAAAGTTCCGACGAATAATAACCAGTGTGGATGAAGTGAACATTACATAGGCTCCTATCTCCCGATGATGCATACGATGTCGTTAATAAAATTTGCCTACTCAGGTGTCGGCTTGTCATCTGACTGTGGCTCTAATCTACGACTCCAATAACCTTCTTTTAACTCTACTGGGGCGATAATTCGATTCAACTTAACTGAAGAGCTACCCACATCCCACTCTTTAAAATTTTTTGTGACACATTTTAATTTTAAGAGACCCAATTACCAGGAAATCAGAGGCAAATTTAATAATGACTACCCTTCTAACACGATTTGCTTAAGGTTATGTAATTCTTATTTATAGTAGGCTTTGATGTTAAATCTAATTAGCGATCAAAAGTAGCAAACATATATAATTAAGGTTCTTCGTAACTAAATTTAAGCTGCCAAAAGGAAGATAATTAATGATCATTGATGTGTAGCACAATGTATTTTCGAGTCTCCTAATTCAAGCGATGCAAACATATGAACGTATATATTACACCGTACGTAGAAAGTTCATGTATTTGCGAAATTTTAATTGCAGGTGTGAGAAATTAAAACTAACCAAATTAAAATATGCTGCAAAATGTTAACTTATAAATATGTAATAGTTGGAAAATAAGTAGGTCTTAAACTTTTCTACACAAAAATGCCACCTTTACGACAACTATTTTGAAAAGCCTTAATTATTTTAAACAAAGATGATTTTTGCCCTTCAGAGTTAGAGAATTTAAATTTATTTTCAATGGATCATTATGTCAAGCTCCACTTAATTTCCACACTACGTTTATAACGTAAAAAGTGGAAGGTATTATAATCGTTCAGTCTGTCTGTCTGTCTGTCCGTCACCCACTTTCATAGCCCAAACTGCAAATGCTACGGACAAGTGTGACACGTCAAAAAATTCAGCACATCGAAATTAGAATACATTAAAAATTTCAGAAAAGAATTCGAAATCGAAGTACTTCAATTATTTAAAAAACTTCAACATTTAATGTTCATTTAAAAAACATAGGAAGCCATTTTTATTAGAATTTAATCACCATTTCCATCGCAACAATCGCTCGAGAAACTTTAATTCTTTTAGACAATATTAAATTTATTTTTTCGACATCGATCAGTTTGAAATGACGTCAAATATATTTCACTACGAGATTCTTTGTATGTTGATATGACATGTTTTTCCTTCTATTTAAAAGCGAGGGAATATTACATATTTATTTTTTTAAATAGATTAATTTTTGCAAACAATAAGTAATAATTATTGAATTTTCGAAATAAAATAACTGAAACTAGCCAAATTTAGCATGTAAATGTTTAATATAGAGTATCAATGCTGTGTTTGTCGCCCTTTTACCTGTTAAACACTGTTGTGTGGACGCGGGTTAAGTGACAGATTCTGTTACAAACCTACTTTTATCAATCGGCAAAGGGAGAAAAGGCAAACAGTTATTACCGTTCTAAAAGTTCGTTCATTCGAGTGACTAATTATTGAGTAATATTTCAAAACTTCTTGACTAAATAAATAGCGAATCTTTTGTTTGGGTTTAACATTTCATAAACTTTGGTATTTTACTTATTGAATTATAAATTATTTAAAAATTATGTCAATTGATTTCACATGCGAGAGATTTCTTAAAGTGATAGTTGCAAGTTTAAAATAATGAAAATTAGATTTTTGGCAGATAAAAAATGTAGGTCTTAAATGAAAATATTTTTTTATGTTTTAAGTATGATTAATATTGTACGTTTTAATTTTTACGATTGCAAATGGATTGAAGTAGAGTAACGAAGTATTCTTTACTTTGCAAGAAGTTCTAGGTGGTAGGCGAGTGATAGCTAGCAGGGGATGGAGCCCCCTATTTATTTAACCCTCTGAGGGATAAGCAAATTGACTGAAGTTTAAACTTGTTTTTTATGCAAGATATTAAAATTAAAATTTTTAGGAAATAATTATTTTTTTCAAATTATATTTCTGTAGCAGATATTTATGAATGACTCCTCCAAACATCAAATTTTAAAATGTAGTAAAATGATGAAATTTATAATTTTTTAAAAATTATGGGTGCTGCTACAGCTGACAGTCAGGTGACGGATTTATACGCCTATATCCCTCAGAGAGTTTTGATATTGAATAAACTCAATATTTTTCAAAAACTAAATCATGGAGAAATACAATACTTTGATAAGTTTGTTACGATGTCAAACTTATCTTCACATAAAAAAACCCTAGGTAAATCCTCTCGGTCCACCCCCTTAATAAAGTTTCCCCTTACCCCGCAACTGTTGAGAGTCAGCGGATCTCTCGAAAAGAATTCAAAGAAACTGCTATTGCATTTTGGAGAACGGGAAATCGACTGAATATATGAATAAATTTGAGGGAGGGACTCACACAATAGCCTTTTAAACTTTTCTCGACACTCCACTCCAGGGAGGCGAGAGGAAGATGGAGAGCCTTTGCGCGAAAAAAAGTGAAGTCGCCTGAAAGTCACCAAATCGATACTACTAGAGCCAATATATATCGGATCGATTAAAAGTAGACAGAGTCGCGACAACATTGACGATGTAGTAACCCGCGTTCACCAAGATCATCAGCTTGGAGAACGTAGGGAGGGAAAGTCGGTTTAGAAGGGAATCATTTGCCACTAAATTGCCTTGTCTGGCGAAAACAAATTCAGTTCACCAAATCATCAAAAATACTAGTTGTCATGACCTGTATGTATTAGAACGAGTCCATATTGATTTTCTTTAGATTCCTCGAATAAACCGCACTGTCTCATTCTCAAAAAAATTTATACGAAACATTTTATTTTGAACTTAAAAAAAAACTGCCATTAATATTCAAAACGTGAAGAATTGTGTAGTTGTGGATAGTAGTACAAGATCTAAAGTAATATAATTGTCTTCTCTTCTTGCAAAGGATTAATTGCCAACTACCAATTTTGTGTAGTTGTAGATAGTAGTGCACTATCTTAAGTAACATAATTTTCTACTATTTCCTTCATACGAAGAATTATTTTCTAACTTTATAAATTTTATTCTATGTTACGTTGCTCCAAATAATCGCGCTCATCGTTTGTTAGGGCTTATTGCGAAAGCGATCAACTGGCTTCACTTGACAAACCAATTTTTACATACATTTTTTTACCAAGCAGCCTCTCCGTGTTATTCTGAACTCCCTACTGCACTCCGACGGAAAGGCGCATAAAAATAAGAAATATCCGCCCGAGAAAAGAAGCAACAAAAAATCTGATTGAATCTGCCAATGCATAATGAGAGAGAAAGTCAGCCAAATGATTGGGAGGGAGGTAAAATTTAAATCCGCAGGTGGGAATGGACGCAGAGCTGAGATGCTTAGGATGAATAATTTTGGGTGTTTTGGTATGATAAATATTTCTTAACTCTTTTAGGAAAACTAATATATAATGCCCTTGTTTAAAAATTCGTGGAATTTAATTCATTGTAGTTATGCAGACAAAAAGGAACATATCCTGCTAATACAACTAATACATAATGCCCCTGTTTAAAAATTCCTGGAATTTAATCCATTGTGGTTGTGTAGAGAGAAAGGAACAAATACTTTGTGTTGATATATAAAATCGAAAAAACAACGTTCAAAAATGCAAGTAAAGTTTAAAAAAGCTTAAAAGTATTTAGTTATTTCTGGCCGGATTCAAATCAATACCTTCTTTAGAGAAAGCCTATGCATTCAAATAAAGACGTTTCTGAAGTAATTCCAGCCAACCAATCACAAAAGCAGTGCCAAGACATAATTCGCCAACTTTTTTTTAAAAAAATAAGTGATTGGTCTGAGGGTCAAGACTGCGTCACAAGTAGATGACAAACCGTTGAGAGGCCTTGTTTACAGGAGTTGTTGATCAAATACGTTCCGTAAGTTCAAAAAACCACTAGTGAAACGAAGAATCGAAAAAGACTAAACTATTAACCAACACAAATTAAGAACTAATTTGCCAAACAAAACAAATGAAGCCCTACACCTGACAACCAAACCAAAGGATAAAATTGTGATAATATTGTTGCGTGAATTAACAACAGAATTTGTGAATTTGTGTTGTTGATAGTCGTATTCATGTTCTTGATTTCATTGGTTAGTTTTTAATGCTTGGACTTGTTTAGAGTTCCGAAATAGTTCTATACTTTTAAGACCTTTATAGATTTTATTTGCGTTCTTAGTTATTATTTTTCTCTTTTATGTGGTTATTTAATTTGATAAGTCGAACGAGTACTAGGGATGTACATTTAACTGGGAAAACTATGTCTCTCAAGGGATAGGAACTAAATTTTTCGAAGTTAAACTATCAATTAAAAGAATCGCAGCACAGTCATTTAGTGGATTAAAATCTGGAAGGACCGTCAACTGGAACTATTTTTTTTTTGCTCAAAAGTATAATTTTGGTTCAAGTTCTGCGCTTTAATTAACTTCCCAATGCAAACACTTGTTTCAAAGTAGAAATAATTTTTTTTTCAAATCTTGATTTTAACCCTGTGTTGAGTTAGAAGTAAAAGTTTAGTCAAGTAGATAGTTTGTAGTATGGATTTTATGCTACGCCCAAAATTACCCTTGACGGAAAAAGTTGTCCCAATGCATCTATCTGCTGGAAAATTGGTTGGAAAACGCTATTTGTAAAACGTATGTCATGTTTACGTCTTTCTTAAGTTATTATTTTTAGCCGATGCTTGTTATCAAAAACCATCAAGTACGCAATGAAATAGTATTACAAACGTAAAAACTAAAAACATGTTACTGCATTCATTTTAAAAAACAAACTACAATAACGAACTGTTTTTTAAAGGTTATTAAGTGAAGCTTAGAACCCTTTTGTTATACAAACGAGTAAAATAGAAAACATATTTCTCTTTGTCATTGTATCCATTCAAAATCTGCTTTATTAAATAAATGTGTGATTTTGGAGACATATTATTAGGATATCCATTGTGATTTCACTGAATTCAATTTATAAAGATCCAAATGAAACATGTCCTTGTTGAATGCTGTAACATATGGTTTTTCTAATACTGTGCCATATGATTTCATTGAATTTTATCTTTGCTTTCTTAACAAAATATTTGTAACTTAATTTCCACTTTTGAAACTTTATTTATTTTACAGAAAGGCAGCTGATTTATTTGTACATATCATATTAAAGGTTACCGTGTTGTTTCGTGTGAGTAGTATTTAAACTTTAATAAACTTACCATTTTGTTATTGATTTCATGAAAATGAATTTCACAGACTTTGTCGACGACATCTTCATTTTCGAATGTTACGAACCCAAAACCTAAAATAAAAAAAAGAAAGATTTTTAATTATAAATTAAAGATAACTCTCACTTAGATATTACTTAATTGAATACGAAGTTAAGTGCATACAAAACTTTACACAAGAATAGGCATATTTTTGCACAAACATAATTGATAAATTTTACACAATTGTTGCTTAAATAAGCAATTAACCCTAATATTAAATAATTAATCTAAACTTTTATTTTCTTTTAATTTGGGTGATCTTTTAATTTAGGTAATAACGGTTATATATAATCTAATAATATCGAAAAATTCCAAGAAAATATCAGAAATATCATTGAAGTTCACAAAGAACATTTACAATTCTCCATGGGGTAATTATGATTTTAAAAAGTAATAACTGAGTAGTTATAGGTTAAGGGATTTGAGTATTAAGCGGGATTATTGTTACGAAGGAAACTTTTAAAAGTGTGTTGCTAAATTAAACAGTTAATTTGACAAAAACTAAATTACTACTCAAATGTTTGTAACTACTATACTTTTTACAAAACGAAGTCTTACTGGTAATTGTAAATGTAAGAAATAACGTAAATAAATTAGTATTGAATGCATGCATTTCAATCTTTTATAATGACTAATTTGAAATTATTTGAAAGGTGTAGATGCAAAAATCACATTCGTCAAAGTGTAACAATAGGGTCCGAGCCGTTCATTGACGACTTCATCCAATTGAAATTACGATTATCGAAAGTCGCCAATGAACAGGCCGGACCCTATATCTTAGTTAAACTTTCGAGAATGTGAGCTTTGCAGTTACACCCTTCATATTTGAAGCAGAGATAATTGTTGAAGTACAAAGCAAATGGAAGAATGCGTTAATGAAATTAATTTTGATATGTGATAATTAAAGCACATCGTTTTAGATTAACATATTTTGTAAAATATAAGCTTCGTTATTCAACTAAATAAAAAGTTAACGGTGTGAACATCAGTTTCGGTCATTAAAGCACATTGTGCCTTACAACCTCTTAAGGAATTACAATTGATCATTACGTCCGCCATTACATTTAAAATTATATTCCGGTGGTAAAAACTATTTCTTAAACTTCTCATTAAAGTGAGCTGAAGTAAAGAAAAGGTTGGAGGATAAATATGTTCTCTGTAATTAAAAGAGAATAACTTCTTCCAAAACCCTCTAATTACCAGGAAAACTATTCCAGAAACATCGAAAACATGTTCAATACGCAAGCGCCTCAATCAATGTAATTACAGGGATGCAGTTAGGCTTAGAAAGGAAGGGACATTAGAGCCCTTCGAGTATTGTTCGAATCGGGAGGCTCTGTTAATAGCACATAATTGCACATTTTCGGCGAGCGTCAAACTCAAAGACATTGCAGAATTAATTGTATGATCATTCCTAGAAACGAAAGCAGTTTCGAACATTATCGGGGGACGACATTAGCGACAAACGCGATTCTGAGTCTGAAGCCAACAGACGGTGTATATGGAGTTCGAAATAACGCTCGACGTGTTAAGATCATCATCGAACAAGATGGCGGACTCGCTGCTGTTTCCAGATGGAATTACTTAGCGGCTCGTAAATAGTCTGTCGTGATCAAGGTAGAGGGTGGGACACGGCAAATTAATTACTTTAATTATAGCTAATTACAAGCATGCAACTGGCAACTAATTTGGGGATGAACAAGCGCCGCTTTCCCTCTCCCTTCTTATCCGATAAATTCCACTGCTATTTTAAAACGAGCTCTATCAGAATGCTTTGTTAATATCATTGGTTATTTGTGTGCAATAAAAAGATAGAATTATTAAAATAATACAAACTGCTTTTCATATTGACACCAATATAACAAAGAACTTGCTTTTACTAAACAAAACTTCAAATATTATCATTGCATGATCAGATCATCAGATTCCCTACATGAATGGGAATATGATGAACTGTATATACAACCTCTTACAAAATACAAATACAATTGGGTGAAATTTACAGAAAAGTTTTTGTCATTATATGAAATAAACATAAGGTTTTGTAAGAGGTTGTATATACAGTTCATCAGATTCCCATTCATGTAGGGAATCTGATGATCTGATCAAGCAATGATAATATTTGAAGATTTGTTTAGTAAAAGCAAGTTCTTTGTTATATTGGTGTCAATATGAAAAATAAATTAATTAATTGTTCTAAATAAGAAACAAGCACATTTTTTAATTATGTCTAGTTCTTCTTTCATCAATCTGAAGAAACGTAACTGATTAAACTTTAAAATTAAATTATTTTTAATTTTAGAAACGGTATCTGTAAGTTTTTACCCGTTGGAAAAAATAATTTTATTAAGTTCATGGAACTCATTTATCCATTACTATTTAATCCTCATCCCCTTAAATTTTCACTTAGGATCATAAAAGTTGTCTGTAATAAAAGTTAGAATTTTGTTTAAGAATTATGCATTCATTTTCTCCAAAACTGTTTTTTTAAAGCGATGCACTAATTTTTTTAATTTCTAAGAACAGTAAAGCTAGGGTGGTGCAAATATAATTATTTTAATACATGTTTTAACGACGCGGAGCTTATGTATTAATTTAGTAAAATAAACGAGAAATAAACCAAGAACAAAAGAAAGAAAAAATGTTCTAAAACAAAACAACAATAGCGAAAATTAATAGAGTAATAAGACCAAAAACTCTTCATGTTTTCGGCTAAAGAAAATTAAAAAATTCTAGAAAAGTGCAAAAACCTGAAGTCACTTTGTTAATAGGGGTAATTATCCGAGTTCCTTTCTTTTGTTTTATCACCGGGGAAAATGAGAAAAAGGGTTAAGCACTAACGAGGTCAAACTTTCGTTTTATGTTTTGGCAACAAAAGAGTCAGCGACGGATATCGTCTGCAGCAATGCTCCCAGCGTCCTAAAACATGGCCGGTTTGTCGCACATAATGGTTATGGTACGATTCAACTTTTCAAAGTGGAACATTTCTGGAAATCATGGAAGGGAAAATGATTCTAAACTGTGTTTTAGTAGTCGTTCCTGTCTCGCATGCCTTTAAACTGTCCATTTGCATTATTCAAGAAAATGAATTCTTCTGCATTCTTTAAAGAAGCTACTTGGAATATAATCTTTTCTAGCTGGGGTTTTGATAAAACTTTTACTTGCATACGAGTTTTACTTTTTTAAGTAAAATACGGATTTGAATACATAATCTTGTACGGTTAATCGAGACTGGTATACATAATTAAAAAAAAAAGGTGATGTTATTTCCATGCAAGTTTTTTACAAGAGATAAAGTGTGATTTTATAAGTCATGACAAGTAATACAAAACAATTAGTTGCAGTAAAAACTGCTATTTATTTTTGCTAAGCACATGGAAATTCTCTATACGTTCTGTTTAATAAGCATTTAAAGTTCAAATACTTTATTTTACGATGCTATAGTTCGTAAAAATTACGATACTATAATTCGTAAGAAAATCGTAAACATGCATTTTTAAAAGCAAAACAGGGATACAATACACTGCTTTATATTTTAATATCTACAGTAAACGAATATTAAGTTCATATAACTTCCTGATGTCAAAAAATATCATTGAATGCCCACATCAAAGTAACAAAAAGGAAAAATGTCAATATGTCTATTGATATCCGAAACTCCTACTTCTTAAAGCAAATGCAAACAAAAAGTAGGTTAAAGTGATATGCAAATATGCCAGAAGAAAAGAGCTTGTCATCTAAATTGCTGTTACATCTAAGTATCGTGTAAGGAAACACGCTACAATGGGATTCCAAGCAAAAAAAAGCGGAAATTAGAGGTGCACGAAAAATGAATAAATGTATCACTTTGGTTTTTATATACTTAACCTTGTTAGGAATATATAATCCACACAAAAAAAGAAAGTGTTAATTAAATGAAATAGAAAGAAATTTAAATAAATACTGTTAAATATGTGGAATTAAATTATTGTGACAGATCGATGTTGTAGTGGAATATAGTAATTTGGCTAAATTAAGGTATTAAAAAATACTGAAATGAAAAATCTATGTTATTAAGAAAAATTGAAAAATATTAATAAGAATAACTAATTACTGATATTCACAGCACATTTGTACATTTTTCATCGGTTAACAGTTTTATGATAAAAACGTTAATGTTAATCATTCGTTTTTCCAAATTCAATATCATAACTGACTCTTTCAAAAATCTAGACAATTTTATTGATTTTAACAATTAAACCAAACAACACCTTTTCTTCAGCAAACAACCTCAAAAGTTTAATCACACCAAAACAGCCCTTTACACTCTGATTACAAACGGAATTGCAATCTTAAAAATCCCATTTCAACACACCTTAGAATAACGATCCATCGCACTAAAAGCGAAAAGGGCCATTTTTAACACCTTCGGAGAGCGCTTTGACGCTCCCTATGACTTAAAAGTTCAAAATCACTTCTATCTCTACACCACAACTGAGATTACTTGTCACAAACGGATCGTAAAAGAACAACTTTTAATCTCTCAATTTAAAAGGTCAACTTCGTGTACGGAGTTTTTAGGGTCTTAACTCTAAACGCACTTGATTGGGTTGTTTGACTTTTGTATGAAAGTAAATATATTTTTAGGGGGTTGTTTTTATCGTGTTAACATCTGCGTTCAAATATTTGCTCTCACTAAGCAGGAAGAAATGCTGTATTTTATTTTATTAGATCACAAAAGATTGTCAAATTGACGTTCTTAATAAAAATAAAGGTTGTAAAATTAATTTTATTCTGTAAAATTGTGTTTAATTTAATATTATAGTAATTATTATAAAAATGATCCTTATAAAGTTTGATGTGTCACTTTCAGAGAATTTGTTTTATGTTTTGTTAAAACATTTGCATTATCCCAAATCAAATGGCATAGTAGTTTTTCAAGCAATACATGCGTAACTTTAATCAGGGATGTTTCACGCAATTTTTTTATTGATACTATTTAGTTTGATTATAGTTTGATTTAGTTTTGATTATTATTTATTATTGCTATTTAGAACCGTTTAAGAAAATATTATTTCAAATATAGGTCAATTTATTCCTGGACAAAGTACATTTCATTTAACATACATATTCCCCATTAGGTTACACATGGTATCCTTTTGAAAAGTCACAATTTTAATGAAATTTCTCTCTCATACGAAATAGGCAAATTTTGAATTCAACAGTTCATATTATCAAACACTTTATAACATTTTGATCGGAAATGTTATACATAGTATACACCCTAAGTAAACACGAATTTTCTATTCTCGATACATGTCAAGAAAACACTTCATACAGGAATGACATGATACATTGTGAAACACATTAACCACCCGAATCTTTTCACGGTTGAGTTGTCATAACATCAAACGATTTTTTCTTATATCACTCCCCCCCCCCCCCTTCCTCTTTCTCATAATACCACCCCCTGACCTAAATGCCTCCCCTTTCTTTGATACAGGATCGTCAATTTATCACCGCCACTTTTTAAATGGCGACTATTGATGGCCAATGTGCCAAAGCCTCTCCTATTGATCGAGGCAGGGGTGCCCGGATGTTGTCGCCATTTGGCGAGAACATCAAGAAGATATCTTCAACGGGAAAGGTTATTAATTAAAGAAGTTGGCAACACGGGGTTTGGTTTGGTTGGTTGGAGGACGGTGCTTTATCTTTGTGACAATGGTTCGTAGAACAACTCCTTGATGATGGAAAAGTCAGAGACGATTAAGAGAGAGATTTGATTTAAAGCAGTAATATCTCTAATTTCTGCAGAGAAATTCGATTTATTGGAAAGGATAGCAGTTTATAATTTTAGCAATGAGCATTTTTAGTAATCGAGTTTTTAAATGCATACCTGGGTGGATGTGCCAGAGAAATATCCTGTCAATACCTACATTGGATCAGTTTTGTTCCAAAGCGTGGTTTCTTTCTACGTTTAACATCCCTAGTAGCAAATACAGTAGTACCCTTTCGACATTTTCCGATATCATTCTGACATTGCCCTGCCGGCAGGTGCTTCTATGATGTCGCGAGCAGTAAGGGATTTGTTTAAATTTTTCTTCCTAATGACCGCTTTTGGTGGATTACGCTATCGCAGATTTCGCCGAATCTGAAAGCAACTTTTTTTTGCACTTGTGGAAAGTTCTCACTACCAATTTTCTCCTTTTTCAATCAATACGAGCTCTCTGTAGATTTTTAAGTGTGCCGAAATTCATTTTTAAGGAAGGTTTCTATACCAATACGGTAAGGATCTTTTGCATGCTTAATAATCATATGACTTGCGTAACTACAATTTTACCTTAACTTTGATCTTGAGGCAATTTCGAAATTAAGAGGTAAGCACACTACCCCTATACACTACCGAGGGAGAGGACACATTCAAATAATCAAAGTATTTCAAAAACTATGTGGTTCGAGGCGGAATGGGACTTGGATCTCTGTTGCTTTGATTTATTCATAAGTAACCCTGCCTACGAATTCACCCTATAATATTTCAGAGGACATTCTACAAACGACAAGTGTGTGCAAGTGACATCCTCTGCAGTCCATAAGGAAACAACAAATCGATTATTAAACAGAGGGGGTATGTCACATCGATATGTCGAGACGATTGATCACACCAGCAGACGAGTTTGATAGTTACTTATTAACAAAGTATCGGACTCTATTATGTTCATTGAGCGTGTACAATGAAGAGGGTGGTCGCACAAAGTTCCAGTTTTTGACAGGGGGAAATTCATAATTATTCTTGGTGAGGCTTGACAATGGCCATGTTGGGCGGGTGGTATTGTTGGAAATTCGATTAATGCAGTTTGCCTGGATTGATTGGAAATAATAAAGCTCGTTTTTATTAACTAAGAGCAGGATAAACAACATGCAAAAAAGTTTTAACTTGTTTTGAATTTAATAATATTTCGTAAAAATTTAACCCATTTTTAACTGTCGTAATTGTTTACTAAATTTTAAAATTTACACAATGATATAATTCATTTAAATTATTAAACTACGTGCTCTATAGTGCGTACTGGGTTTTGATAGTAAGAAGCGTTAATTTCTTATGAATACTTTATAAATCGAGTGATATTTTTTTTCTTAAAAGTTAACTGTTTTGCTGATATTTACAGTTAAATGTAATGTGACATTACAAACATAACTTTTTTCTCTTCAAAATTTTGTAAAATATATTTACTTTTTTGAAAGAAATAACTCTTCATAATTTTTTTTAACCCGGAAATTAACATTACTTTACAATTTAACAATACAATTACGCAACATTTATTATTAAACATTTATTATATTTATTTTAAAATCTACTTGGCTCATTTATAAGAGAAAGATTATGCATGAAATAGATGAAACTAAACTATATCTAATGATCGAAAAAGACAAAACAATCAATCCTAATAAAATCCCTATCAAAGGCCAAACTTTCACAAAAAGAAAAATACTGGAGACCACTTTATCTCCCAGAAAAAGATTGTCCTTCAATTCAAGCAGAACTAAAACGTTGCAGAAGGTAAAGATACCATTCACTGACAAAAAAAAAAACAGCAAGTGGATAAGTTACAAATCAGACCACTAGGTGGCCTAAGGCTCTAACATAATGCAAAACTTCAATTTGCATATTGTCCACGTCGAGAAAGGGTTTTATGGTGTTGAAGAAATAATAAGGTGGTTGTTTTAACGTATCTTTTGTTTATGTCAAAAGCTGGTTTTTAAATATTTCTTTGAAATATATTTTTTTTTTAACTTCATGGAGATTTATTATACTAAAATATGATTTCCCATTGAACCATATTTTACCGTAAGGAAGAAAAACAATTTTGCTGCTAACGTAGTGCTAATAAGTACAGTTAAAAATATCTATGCAAACGTCGTAAATACCAGCTCATCTACTGACGTAAATTATAATGTGAAGCAAAAAAAAATTGAATTTTTCTCGGAAATGATCTTCGTATATGTATCCCCAATACAAAGCATAAGATTATGTGTGGGAGAAAAAAAAAGCTTTATTATGCAAATATTAAATGCTAAAAATGTTCCGCTGCAATGAGCTTAAGAAAAAAACCTGTTTATTTCGTTAGTTAATTCCTTTTCATTTTCCAAAGATGCTATAGCATCTTCGTCCTCTCCCTCTCTTTATGTAGCATTTAGTTATTTGGTACTAGTTAAAGAAAGTATTTTAAGACTTATAAAACAATCTTTTTTGATGTAAAATTAAAAAATATACATATAAAAAATACACCATTAGCAACCAATGTTTTTAATGTTTGGAGGAAACATGATAAAGTTAACTGTTTCCCAATAAGAGCCAATGCCATTGGAGATCTTGCCACAAAGACTGACGGGTGGGGGTGGAAAAATTTGGGGGTCTTTGCGAGTTGACCAATCAGAAGCCGAGGAAACAGCATGCTCCAGAGGACAATAGCGGTCCAAACTCTGCGAAAGTGACATTAAAGTTGTCGTTTTCGGTGCTTGACTTCTACTAAAAGGTATGAGTAATAAATCTAAGAAAAAGTTGGTCTTATGAACAACCTCGATATTGTGAACTTAGATTAGTAGATTTTCTAAGCATCTCTAGATTCTCTAAGCATTTTGCTATAAATAACGTTTACTTTATCCTATGTTGTCAAAGTATATTTTGAAGTGGAGAAGTTCAGCTGAGATCTTTTTAATACATTTGCTGTATCCATCCAAGGTTCACTATACCGAGGTTGGAATAATTAAAATATTTAAATGTTGTATCTTTGGAACAGTTTGACTCAAAAGTTTATGCATTTTAAAGAAATTTGTTTTATAACTTTTAAACGTTCGCTCACAAAAAAAATAGCAAACGCGAAGGATTGCGTCAAATAAAAGGAAAAAAAATTAACCACATTTGAATAAATATCTTTGGTTTCAGAACGAAACATCGAAAGTTAAATAAATTTATTCCGGTTTCTATTATTCATCGCAAGAATGTTTAAGTTTCATCTTTTCTGCATTCACACACACAATAAACGCTCCCCTTCATTTATCATGCAATTCTACTAAAAAACCTAACATGTGTATAGTACAGAAAAAAAAAATCAACTAATATTTTACATCTCATTCCGGATACTTTTACAACAAGCGGGCTGGCAACACCAGGAATAGTAAACGCTTTAAGCGCCATCTGGGAGAGGGGAAGGAAAGCATTTTCATAAAAATTTTCTCTGCCGCTCCTGACTTTTACGAGTACGCTTTCTTCATTTTTACGAGGGGGTAAACATAACTGGTATGACGCTCAAACACTTTTATTCAGCTGCTAAGTTTGATAGGGGTTTTGGAGTTTTTGGGTGTCCCAGGTGGGTTTTATTTCATAAATGGAACGGGTAAGGGTAACAGGCGTTGAGGGAATTGGGGCCTTTTCTCAATTTTATTACGTAACTAGAAATTTCGTTGTATTGATGTTGATTGGTTGGGAGTAAAAAGGAGGGGGAGGGGGTAGAGTGCTCTTAATATTATGGAATGTATTATCCTTGGGGATGCATGAATAAGGGTTGGGAGGGTATTAGTAAAAGTGCAAGACATAAATAAAGATTTTTTTAATGGTTATAGATAATGTTTATCGTTAACTTTAAGTCGTTTTTAATTATTATTGATGGCTACAAGTGGCGAAAGCAGGTTGATAAGACAATAAAATATGAATAAAGTGGTCGATATACAGTTTATTGTTTATATTTCAAGGCAATACGGAGCAGGAAGTTCCCTTTTGGAACTGAGAAAAATGGGATATTTGCGAAGATTCTGAACTCTAAGGATTAGAGACCAGCTGCTCCGTCAAAACAACGTGTTAATATAACAAATAAAAACATCCATTAGTCCAAAAGGGACTCAAATATGCAACACCTGTGTATAAAAAGCACCCAAAGTGGATAAAAATGGGCTTTTTTTATCAATATCCTAAAAAATAAACAATTACATAAAATAAACACTTTTAATAATTATTTAAAAATTTAACTTTTTCTTTAACAAATCCACCAGTAACATTAAAACTACACACAATTTCAGATGTCCACAAATTATTTTC
Source organism: Oedothorax gibbosus (assembly GCA_019343175.1). NCBI lineage: Eukaryota > Metazoa > Arthropoda > Arachnida > Araneae > Linyphiidae > Oedothorax > Oedothorax gibbosus. Next base: position 27,067,654 of record CM033271.1, read on the forward strand.
TCTACCCCTTACACACAAATATTCATTATCACAACACAATTCTTAAAAATAAGTCCTTCCTTCGCGCTAACTTCTCCCTTGTATATAACAACATGTCACGCTATTTCTATTCAAAAGGGGAAAGGAAGTTGCAATCGGAATACGGTCACGCTGGGAAATATCACATTTAATTAAATTTCGCCCCTGACATGCGACAGCGGAGTTTTGTCGTTTCGGGTCCCTCCCTGGTGTCTGCAGACAACTTCTATACAGAACGCTCGATCGGTTTCAAGAAATAACGTAACATTTCGCACTTGTTCTTGACTTGAAAGGAAGGGTTTTCGGATTTTGAAATATTTTTTTGAACATATTTTATCATTTATATGGACTACATAAAAATTATAGTTTTATTTAAGTTAGGTTTGGGAGCACTAGATAAAAAGAAACAAGAATATATATATTAGTTCCGACTATGTTTAAATTATAACATATAATTTAAAATTAAAACAACACGAAGAAATAAAGATGGAGATAAGGGGAGTTACCGATTTATAAATGAAAACTACTGTACCACAGTATTTAAAAAAATATTTGCTCTGTATTGAATTTTAAAATACTTTAAGATAGGTTTTTTCATTGAAAATGGAGATTCTATTTTGTATATTTGCTACATATTTTAAAATAAACACACTTAAGTAATAAAACCATTTGTACAAATTAGGTGCGGATCACCGCGATAGGAAGAAATAAAATCTAAAGGAAAGGATGGAGTCTTTCCTCTTTAAACTTTTAGTGGAAATTATGCTTAATAAACACGCATTTACCAGTAGCTGTAATATAAAAGCATAGCTATTTAACTACAAAATCTATAAAATCCTGAAATTGAAAACAAATCCGCTTACTATAGCATATTGAAAGTTACTTTAATTGAAGTAACATAATATTTTTCAATTATACTTTTCATTAAAATTTACACATATTATTTACTTTACTTTATAGAAGTTATTGCTTTCAAACATGAATATAATAAACAGATAAAAAATAAAATAAAAGACAAAACTCATAATAACTAGTATTCAAATGGTACCACAACTCCTCCATTCTTAACTTCAAGAAGCTCCAAATAAACACGGATATACAACTGGGTATTAGCGACAGAAGTTTTATCAGCATGTAGGGCTATATGAGAATCGGATTGTACTTAATGACTACAGTTTAATTTATGGTCTGGGTACTCTTTTCCGATGGGACAGGCTGTAATTATACGGCTCAGAAGACTAGTTTGTATTATGTTGAATTAACATGAAGGCGATGAGTGGATACAGCAAACTAGAAACTATCCTTTTTTCCATTAAAGAAGAGTTTCACATTTGTATTGACATTATTAAAATGTTCTTACGCCAAACAAAAAAAGAAACTGCTAACATGATTTTAGCGTGTAGGGGCTTAAACAAAAGTTGATGAAAAAAAAAGGGAAAAATGTAAACTTTACATAATACTTCTGTTTTAAAAATCAAAATTTAAAAAAAAAGTGAAGTTTGATAAAATATGTGAGACTTACCTAATAATCTTTAAATAGAATAACATCTAATGATAGATAAATAAATAAAGTGACATAAAATAACTTTTGTCATCAGATTTAAACTCTTATCTTTATTGTTGAATTTCCTTTACGTAGGGTGTAATAATGATTATAGCGTAAATTATGTCATTAATTAAATTTGTAAGCTTTGATATGTAACATTATCACGAATATTGGACATATGGCAAAGAGGATTACACTAAATAGTAATTTATATTCTATAGGAAAACAGATAAAAAAAACTACGCATTAAAGAGTATTAAGTACGAAAAAAAGTTAAATCCTTAAAACAACATTGAAGAAAAGAATTTGTTTCCAGGAAAAATAACGAAAACTTAATTTTATCTGTGTGCAAATGTAATTATTCAGAGTGGGATTAGTTTAAACCTGTCTCAGGTTACAACTTTTTTTCCTAATGTAACTTTTTGTAAGAAATTTGTGTAGATAACGAAGATTAGCAGTATAAATACTTGTTTAAACGTTTTTAAGATGTTAAATAAAGAAAAAGTAAATACCACGGATTTTGGTATTATAATAAAGAAAATGTTAAAAATGTCTTACAGTATTTCTTTAATATTCGTTTTTTTTTAATTTAAAACTTTTCTTTCTATTTGAATACATTATTTTATTATTATAGTAAGTCTTATTTTATCTGTTACAGGAAATGGTGATGAGTTATTTAATAAAAAAGTTTCTTATTTGTATGCTGGAATTTGTATTAAAACTGCTTAACTTAAATAAATATTGAATAAACGTTTTCAACGTTTTATCATTTTTAAACGTTAAAACGTTTTTGTGAAATTGACAAGACTTAAGATTTCTGAGATGGATAGAAAACTATTATTCGTTTTTAATGACACTGACTGTACATAGATTATAGGAAATGTAAAATGGTCTATATATTATTTAAAAAAAAATGTTTTTTTTTTACAGTTTGTTTAAAAAAGATGCCTACTTCGACAATTCGGAAAGAAATATTCGTTTCAAACTTAATTTTTTGTGCATATTTTATTGAAAAGTATATTTTATGTGTAGAAAATTAAACAAAATAAATTGTGTTTATATTTCTAATATACTTTATTTAAAAATATAAAAATGCCATATTCTTATATTTCAACTCTATTTAAAAAAAATCTTGCTCTTACCATGAATATTTCCACTCTAAAAATACACCGCACGGTCACTTATGGTGAAAATCCCGCCCAAAACTCATAAAGAGACGCAGGGTTGCCGCTTCGGAAGTAGAAATTCTGCACGATAAGGGCGATTTAACTTCTCATCCACGACAGAGGAAAAAAAATTATGCCATTCTTTGTTTCAAAAATTCTTCTCGAAGCGCGGGAAAAAGAATGAAGAAGAACGGTTATTGTCGAGGGATAAGTGAGCAAGAGTCTTAGTTGGCGTGGAATGGCGACAGATTCCGCTACCGGCCGCCATATTTATGGAGGCCCAAAAGAAGTCTTATCACGCGTTAGTGTTTGCCCAGTGTAGGCCATTATGAGACTCGAGTTTCGGCGTACCGGAATTTTCTATCCGGGTAGATTGAGATCTCAAGAGGACGCCATTTTTGTTTCGGAGACTAAAACCTGTAACCTAGCGAAACAAAATGGTTCCACTGAAGAGATTAATGTAATTAATTTATTTGATTGGACTAAAAAAGCAGAAAAGAAAAAAAATGTTGATTTGTCTAGTCTAATCCATTATAATCTATTAGAAAAAGTTTCGGTTTAAACTGAAATGCTTCTTATCTGCGTAACCAAACAAACCTATTTAAACATTCAAATACAAGTCTTGATTTCTTCAAAAACGAAGAAGACAGCGACAAGACATTTAACTTTAACTATAATTTGATAAATCATCAGTAATATTCAAAGAAGTGTCCAAGAATGGCTGACTGCTTTTACTTTTTAACATTTCATGGGATTGAAGCAGCTTTAGCATACATATGTGAAGTTTTATTTTAAAATATGCCATGGAATATACATATAAGAAAAGAACTTTTCTCTTAGGTGATTAAATCCTTTCTTCTATATCCTTAGTTTTGAATAAAGTTTAAACTTTAGTTGTTATTGAATACATGTTTCCAAAATGTATACATTAAAAAATATTTTTTAACAGGAGATGGGTAATGGATATTCACTCTCAAATTCTCATACATAAATGGGCTCGGGAAAGTGGCATAACCGACAAATGTAAGATTTTAAGTTGCAATGAGGTTTTTTCAGTTGATGTAACTATCATGTTTTCAATTTTGCCTTTTTTGCAATATCATTGGTGTTTTGATTTCACTTTCAAAATGAGAGATTTATTCGCCTGCTGTTTCCTATTTCAGAGTTTACTTGCAACTTGTGTGTGTTTTGATTTCTGTTATTTAATTAATCTTATCAGTTTTAATTCAATTAAATTTCAAGTATGCGAAGCATTACCAAAACGTCAATGTTGTCAGAAAACTCCAGTTTAGGTATGATAGTTTATCTTATTAAAGTAAAATTGTTGGACAGCAATTTAACGTGATTCGCGAACAGAGAAGTTAGTTCTACTGAGAGAAAAGTGTGCACAACATTCGTTTTAGTGAACTGCCATGGGCAAACTGCATTAACTTCCATATTGACTTCGACCATTGTTGCAAGCACTCTAACAATTAAGAAAACATACTGGATTTTTTTTTTATTTCAGATCAAAAATGGCACAACTCATCGTAGGGTAGGGTAGGGTAGGTACATATATATTCCAGCTTGTGTGCTTGATCAGAGACCCGCTTATAAGCCTTCGTCAAGTAAGACAGACACAGAAAGAATTTTTTACTGTCACAGAGAAAGGAAAAGTACACCCAGGGCGAAGGTGGGAATCGAACCCGCACCCGTTACGGCGCGCAGACTGCTATCGTAATGGTCTGCGATCCAAACCACTTGGCCATCCGGGCCCCACAACTCATCGTTGCGATTACTGCAGTTTACCTGCTCACGGCAGTTAAGTAAGAAAATATTGCATTTTTCAAAATAAATAAAATTTCAGGAGGGCCAAAAATTAAAACAATACCACTTGAATTGTTGCCACTCACGACGTGAAATATGCCCATTTTTCAAATATGCACAATTTGAAGATCTATCACTAATTACGTAAGTCTGGAGGATCCCGGGTGGCTTAGTGGGTTTTGATACAGCCTTACGCTAACAGTCTGCGCACTGTACCGGGTGTGGGTTCGATTCCCGTCTTCACCCTGGGTGTGATTTCTCTCTCTTTGTCAGTAACAATTCTGTCTTTATCAGTCTTATACTTGACGAAGGTTTATAAGCGGTTCTCTGATCAAGCACACAATCTGGGAAATACATGTACCAACCTACCTTCCTACTTGTAAGTTTGGATAGATATGCATAAAGTTTAGCCTGCAATGAACCGATACGCCGCTTTCCATAATGTAAGTGCAATATATGAAACAATTATTTCTCTTTTTTTGGCAAAAAGTACTTTTTCGCATACAGTGCTACATCCAGTCAAGGACACGACCTATCCAAAGCCCACCCAAAAAATAATAAACCAAGAGTAATTACCAATCCAGCGAAACAATCCAAGAGTACAACTTATCATCGACCTACATTTTTCCGTATCAAAACCCGCTTCTACATTTTTATCTCATCCAACAAGCCCTTGTTTCCCGCTTGGCGATTGTGAATAGTTATGGGAAAAGCTTCAAATAACTGACGATTTATGGGATATGATGTGCCCGATCCTTTGACAGATATCCCGAGTCATGAAATGGGCGGAGGGGCCATTATATTGATTTTGTATCAGTCCGGCCGGATAATGGATACTTGGACTGATTGATGCGGGAACTGACGCCAAGTTCGTGGCGGTTTTTTGGGGGGATGTTGGGGAAATAGGGATATGTTCTCTGTGAATTGCTCTTAGATCTTCACAGGACCCCAATGCCATAAATGATATTAAAGTATATTATTCTCTTGTAAAGGTAGTAAATTAATGAGATTGTATCGATATTGAAGTCGTATCGACTTGACAACTTATTAAGTTCTAATATACCTTAATTTCATAAGTAGTCTTCAAGGCGTCACAAAGAAGTTTAAGGTTACTCCACATCAATAAATAAGCTGTTTTTATTATAGCAAATATACGATCGGTTTCTATAACAATAATATTATTCAAAAAACGGTGAACTAAAGATGACACAAAAAATAGACTAATTTAGAAAAAAAAATCAACTTAATATATGCCTTTTAAAGCATATGGCTGTAAGAGCAAATTCACTTATTGGCATAATATGAAACTGAAATTTAAGTTTTGTAATGATTGTGGTTGAGTTATTAATGCAGTATAGATTTGTAATGTTCAAAAAGTCGTTTTTTTAATGAAACGAACAGATAAAAAAGAGAGAAACGAGTAATGTTCAGAAGTTAAAAAGCTTTGTCGAGCAACGATTGAAACCCTCCATGAAGAGTTAAATACTTGTGAGTGAATTTGTATTTCACATTTTGGATTTAAAAATAGATTTTTAATAAGAATTGATAAAACATTTTTAATTGTCATATCTCTTGACTTTTTTGTTATTCAAATTTATATATATTCAATAAATATAAATTTCACTAACTCAAAATTCTCTGACCACGCTCTTTTTCCAAAAACATAATTTGATACATTTGGAATAAACAAGAAGATACCTCAACAAAATAACAGAACCAAGCACATACTGCTACTAAACAAACCCAGCAACTTTTATGTTACTTTTTTTCGCCAAGTGTGATGGCCGGGCGTCATGTCATCTCCCCTCCCCCATTGATGATGGTACAAAGGGACGATAATGGATGCAAGAACTGGGCGAGGTTTTTGGCGAAAAGGGGTAAAAAAAATGGCGGGTATTAGTGTGGCTCTTTCTTTCTGAGCTTCTGTACCATTAACTAAATTGTATTTGACTTTTCGTATGAGATACTGTATCTGTTTCCCGATGTGGCTCTTAATATTTATTTTCCGATATGGGATTTTATTTACTGTTTGATATAAAATTCGAGCTGTTGGGGGTGGGTTAGGTTCTGTTTGAAAACGGGTAAAAGTTATGTATGCGGTAACTTTTATATTTTCATGAAAAGTAGTTTTGAATAAGTTTTGTCACCTTATAATGGTTTACCAGAGCCCTTTATTTTGGAGGTTAAGAGATATAATCGCCGAAGTAGTTTAAAACTTACGATGCAATAGTAGTTTGAAATATTTTATTTCTCAGCCGATAAAATTTCCATAGCATTATGATAATCATTATTGGTTTTCAAAGACATATAATTCCCATTAAATTTAAGAATAAGTACTTTAATATTAAAAAATTTTATAGAAGCAATTTAAACATCATTTTAGCACCCTCTTAAAAGCAATATAGCCCGAACAGTGATTACCAAGTACTGGTCATAAACAGTCCGTGGGAAAAGAGAATAATGAGTTAAAATAGAAAAACTCCAGCTATTCCAATACCAATATATTGTACGAATATATAATGGCTAATTTAAAAGGCTCGTATACGTATCTGCAAGACCAACCATCAATTACCTTTTAGCATGAGAATTTAAATGAAACGCTTGAGACAATTTACTATTTCTAGAACAATTTTATGACTGTCACCTAGCAATAGCACGACACTCTGGAAAGATATTATGAGGAAATTGTAATTATAATGTTTGAGTGTATCTGCATGCGAGTCATATTTATATGTCATTTAACTGTCTTTCCATTGAGTGTTAAAATTATGCCTAAGGTGTGAAGATAAATTGTTAAACTTATAGTTTTGAAAACACCAAAATGAGTTTAATTAGTATCGCAAAAAATAGAAAATATTATTTTAAAATTATCATATTTTTATGGATACATCTAAAACATTTTTAATGAGACTTTCTGATTGGACTACTTCCTCAATATTGCTCTTTAAATAAACTTAAGTAAAAAAGCTTCATTTTCAAAACTTTACTAAAAAATATTCTTTACTACACCATAAAAAAGCTGTCTATCACTGCCTTTAAGCAAGGTAAAAAGTTAAAATACGGCGCAATTCTTTACCAACAGCTTATAAACAGTGAAAGACTGAAGACAGATTTCGGACAAATAAGTGATATTTTTTTTATACTTTCTTAATAACCTTTATAGTTAAAAAATAACGCTGTCAGAGGTTGGCTATTTTTTGGTACATTAATTAAAACGTTATTTAACGAGCATTCTTATATTAATAACTCCTTACGATATAATTTTTATTTTTTGTCTCATTAGGTAATATATCATTAAGGTCAGTGCAAAGGAAAGTTAACATAACGAGTTAAGGATTATGAGAATTATAATAAATTGATTGGGATGTTAATTGAGGATCATTATCAGGTGATAGCCCTTCTACTTCGTAAAAATGTTTTAAGAACTTTAATTACGTACTTAGAACACTAAGTATTATTTGAAAACCGTTGATCGATAACGGTGTTTTTAGTTTCAAAAAAAATATTGAATGACATTTTTTAAAAATGTTGTATAATGCTTTTCAAACGCAAACCTATCATTGTGTAAATTATCTAGAACATCTGTTGCATAGTTTATGTGCCTATTCGTTACAAAGAAACCAACTTTGCTTTATGCAATATATAAAAGAATAAAAAACCAATTATAATAGTTTCTAATGGTACACTTCTACACAAGCTATAATTCTGTATTAGATTCTATATCCACAAGTATCTTTACCAAAAATGGCGTCGCCCAAGGGGGCTAACCACCTCTGACGCAGCGCAATCTTGCTTTATTCGAGTTGTTTGGTTCGTTATTTCCTGCAAATCCGCCGAGTCAGCTGTCGCGATATAAGCGTCATTTGTTAAGGTCAGCCGATTTGGCTATTTATCAATATTCTCCTGGCGCGTATTATCACTATCGGTAGTCTCCAGGGCTCGGGACGAAAGGGGTTCGAAAATGGATGGAGGAAACGGAACTAATGGGCGAGCGAATGGTTTAGCGATCATGGCTGGTTTTGTCTAGAGGTGCTGAAATGAATGGGAATGACCTAGCTATTTGTTTCTTTATTTTTCTTCAAAATGGTTTTTGTAAATTTTGTTTGCGATTAGTACTGTTACGGCTTATTTTAGCAAACCTTCAAAGAATCTTAAATAATGAATTTTAATGAACCTAAAATAAAGGTACATTATAAACAAGTTTGCTAAAATATTTTATTTTCAGAATAATATAGTAGAGGTACGTAAAGAGTTTCATTGTTAAGCGATATTGGACGGTATATGTATACTCAAAGTCGCAATATAATGAGAAGATATTGAAATAATATACGATGACAATGTAATGTAGTTTAGTACGACGTTTACAATACATTTATGATGGAAATTACAAGATACTTAACTTAAAAAAACTTGATTTACTAATAAAAATATTTATTATTGGTTGTATCATTAGAAAATAATTAAATTTAATAAAAGCAATAAGTTATCGAAGATAAATTTTTTTTATTTAACAAAACAGTTTTAGACGTTAATGAGAAAAAACAGTTTTCCGCGAGCGCAGCGTAGCAGAACCAAGTTTTTCCACTACAACTGTATCCATGTAGTAGAAACAGTTCTACAGATTACTGGTATGAGAAGAAAAACAACTTTTAGGGTGATCTACAGTGTGGGTATCGCATCTTGGAAGAACTTGATTTAGGATCGTAACTAAATTTGAATATTGTGAATTTGTAGCATTATTAAGATAACTATACTATAAATGTGTGACTTTGCATCTGTTTGTCTGTATGAAATTTATCTCCGTCGGAACCATAAAACGTAGATATATGGGAACAATGTAACATAATGCATAATCCTTTAGTTTACGATATGTTTAATTAATTGGTTAGGAATTTTTCCTTATGTTATGAGCGTTTGTGAAACATCATAAAAATAATAACTGGGCAAAAAAGTAAATATTATGTATGTATTTACTGACTATTAGACACTGTTTTCTTAAAATAAGTAATTAATCTAAAATTATATTTTATATAAACTTTTTTAGATTTAAATTTTCCTGTAATTTGAAATCAACCATTATGTTCCTAGAATAGCATTTACAACACATAATTTTTAGAACCCAAGAGGATTAAATCATAGTAAATTGCTCAGGAGTAATATTTAGAATAATATTTTTAACTGCTCAAAACATTTTCGAAATTTATTTTTTCATTCAAAGCATTCTATAATCAATTTTGATAGATAATTTGAAAAACAAAACAATGTCCTTTAAGAAACCCAAAACAACATACACCATTCAAATGGACATGTAGCATTTCAAAAATACGATTATTTATGCAAAAAACCTGGCTTTCAAACAATCATCATCCACTGCTGACTTCGCACACCACAAAAACCTTCTACAAACCCCCACAACATAATATCCCCATGCCAACAAACTTGCATAAATCTCTTCAAAGAACCCATGCAAGCATGTCACTGGATATGATGTATCTCGTATGCAAGGTGCCTAAAAGCTTGAAACCCCTAGACCTGATACCTAGAAAAGGATTTTCCGAACCGGGGGGTCTGTTTGAAAATGGATTAGAGCCCCTTCAGCGAAATAAAACGGGGATATTCGAGATTTTTACCGTGTGTGGGAGGATATGGTCAGATAGAGCTTAAAAAAAAGACACCCCTCTGGAAATCCCCATCACTGGGACACCCCTCTGGATATCCCCATCACTGGCTCCACCCTGATAAGGGTGTTAAAGAAGTAGTAAGTTGCTGTGTTTCACCTGTTTCTTGAACGGCTGCAATTATTTGAATAGTTTTCCAAAATCGAGGAGTTGTTAGGTACAGAATTCACTTGTAAAAGGTTTTTAGTTGAAACAACTTCTTTGATCTTCTATAAATGTTTTTTTAATTAAGCTCTCGGTTTTCTATTTTCTGGAATTTGCAAATTTTTAAGTACAATAAATATGTATTAATTATTATTTCTCATAGTATTTGTTGGTGTTTATTTGCTTGATACAAGGGATTGATTCAGGATTGTAGCATTGAAAATTTAAGATAGTTTATCGACTTCTTTATACAGGTGACATTGAGTACACAGGTGAGACAACAATCCCTTCATAGGAGGAAATATAACACAAACCGGTAACAACCGAGATTCCACAAAAATCACAAATCTTTCAAAATCCCTACCTCGTGCTATCTGGGCGCCAGATACCCAGCCAAGCGCGATTTCGTTTCAATCGGCCCTTCCATCAAACCCCCCAACCCCCTTCGCCACTTGTCGCCAAAAGCGGCTTTTTATCGCCGGGCTTTTTGGTGGAGATTAAGCGACATGTCATTGTCGTCCGTCATCCAGCAACGTCAGACACGCCACTGGACGGACGCCACTGCTCGAGGTAATCACGCCACTGCGTCGTCTCGCAAAGGTGGGTGGATTACCTTCAGAGACATATAAGTGTAAGTCCCGTAAATAAGGATTTGGAAGTTGTGGATGCAGGTTTGCTTGGGTAATAGCTGTTTGTCAGAGCCAGATGATTGTAGAGTTTCTAGCTTAAATAATGTAGAAGATTCTTCCGCATTATGCAGAACTATAGTTATGAATTTCATCAATTTTTAAAAGTTATAATTTTTTTAATCTTATCTAAGATTTAAGATTATCCGGTTTGGAGGATGTTAGAACCCAAGCCAAAATCGTGAGGCTTAGAGGAGTAGGCTGGATACTTTATGCACCGGTAAGGCGTGAAGAGTTTATTAACATAACAATTTTTATAAGTAGAAATGACAATTGCGGTTATAACTCAGATACAATTTCCGACACTTGATAGTGGTCAAAATTACACTCGTTACAGAAGTCCGTAGGTTTAATGTGATCGTAACTATTATAATTATATAGTAGCATCTAATTGAATCAGTTAAAAGTTCTTGTGATAATTACTTTTTACACACGTAACTTACACTACAGAAAGGGTAATTTTGCATGAAATTAGCTCATGATATGCTACAGAATCGTTTCCGTTATTTAAGCTGGTAACTCTATGATCCTCCGGCGTGTTATGTCCATTGTTGTTCCAACAACTACGAGACTTACGCTGCTTCGGTTCTGATGTTGAGAATGTGGATGTCGCTCTTACTTTGAAAAGAAGCACCGGGGGAGTCGACTCATTAATGTCAGATTAGGAAGGAGGTAAAAATGTCGCCAGCTTACTTTGAAAAATGAAATGTTCATTTTAGTTCTCACTTAGGCCTTCGTTGTTATTTAGTGGCCAACAACACAGGGGTTGGACTAATGGAATTATCATCCAAAAATGATGTTGAAGAATAAGTTTTTTGAATTCGTAAACAAAATATTTCAAATTTGATATAAATCTTGTGTTAAATGTTTTAGATTGTAAAAATATTTTTAAATTCGTTTGAAGTAAGTTACGCAGTTAATATTTTAAAATAAAGTACAAATTATAACATTTATAGAATAACTTTTAAATGAACGGATATTTTTTTAGAATAAAAGTTATGTGAAATGAGTATTTTTATAGTGCAGTTGTAGATTGATATAACTTTCTTGATATCATGGTTTCACAACTTAGAGTCGTCAACTGTTTTTTCGGGATTAGTCTGAGTTGTGTACTTTTCTGATGAAGGTGAGCCTCTTGAGTTCCCACGTAAATTTTATTGAATAAACTGTTTGCGCTAATAATCTATAAGTTATTTTCTTCATGAATCTTCTCATGTATTATGAGCAAAGTTGGAGATATTTTCTGAATAGTTTGAATGCCTATTTGTACTAAATTTTTAAAAAATAAATTTGACTTAGATATCACATTCTTAGACATTTTTAAATTTTTTGAAAATATAAAGTTTTTTTTATCGTTATAAGTACACAACTAAAGAGAACAATGACAAAATAAAAATAGTACATTTTCATTTTAAAAATACAAAAGATCTTCGGTACAAAAATACCTAGTTCCTTCATTCAGATTTTTCCTGAAATTATGAGTCGCAGGAGGTTAAAGAATATGAAATAATTTTATGAACTCCGTCATAGATGCTTTTCATTTTCAAAGATTTTACGAGTACACAACTTTTACAATAAATCTGTTTCATTCATACTTTTTGACATAAAAGCAGATCAGGATTTCATTTTTTAGGACAAAATATCCATAAACTCATCCATGTGTTATATGTAAACACTTATATGAAAAATCTATTCAATGGGCAAATCGCTTTGTTAGTTTGAGCTTACTGCAACTGGCCACTTTACTGGTTTTGAGTGAACTGAATTAGGAGAAGGGAATTATCGTAAAATATTACTAGGATATCTCATTTCGAGGAGAACTTGATAGCTAAAAATTAAGATTGCTAAGGCATACTGGGCCACATATCTTTGCATTTATTGTTCTTGTAGCTATTAATATGCATTGCTATTTACTAATGATACAATCTGAGTGGATTAGATACGACGAGGAAAAATTTTAAAATTCCAAGGTAGTTTGATACTCATTTGTAGAAAAAATAAACACGGGGAAACTGTGTTGACTCATGACAATCTACCAAAATCTATAATAACTCAAATGGTTTGGATGAATTAATGTACTACTAGATCTACACATATTATACTGAAGATACGATTTCAATTTTCGGTGTTAAGTAAGGAGGCTCTGATATGTGAGCTCACTTAATGCAGCTAAGGGACATTACACTATGTCGCATTTTGTACCAGCTCCCTCTTAACTAAGATTTTGTTTTTGGGTTTATTTACTACACAGTGAGTATCTAAGTGCATAGATTAAATGCAGGTCACGCTACGCATTGCACTATCATGGTCAATGTTATAGCTGTGTATAAAGCGTACTTTTGACAATATTCTCAGTTACTTCTTCGTCAAACTAAGCTTCGAATACATTTTATGTAACACCACCAAATCCCGCCAAAGAACTTTTCGCGCCAAATGATAAAAGCCTCTCCCCACCATAACTCTTTTTCCACTCCAGTTGAGCAACGCTTTAGAAAAGCAACACATTCTGCATACATCAATTCAAAAATAAAGGGTGTAAAAACATTCTAAAATATCCTTGTATCTCCATGTTGTAAACAAAAGCTACAACTCATATAAAATGACTTGAAAAGTTTGGGGAAGGGGGGAGAGGAGTGTGCATATAATAAAAATAAAACTTTGTTTGGCTTTTTACTGCTTAAAATATACAACAGGCACACCGATATTCTAAAGGTAGCAGCGAAATGCTGACGCTTCTTGAATTATGAGTTTTGTGTTAGAAGCAAAAAGCACCTCAGCGATTTTGTTACATAAAAAATTGCGCATATTTTTGCATCGTTTTTCAAGAGGGGAATAAGAAAAGATCGTAAACTGAGCTGTATCCATTGTCTCACGCTTTGCAAGCAAATAAGATGTTTGGGTTTTTATGATTCTTTTCATTTCGTAATACGCGTTCTTTTTCAGTAACTTTTTATTTTGTATTCCGTTCTTACTCTTTTTCTTAATAAAACTAGGGGTATGAAACAACACACGGCTTTCAATTTCCACTCAATAATAGATCTTTTATACGCAAATTTCGTATGTACGTTCTGCACGTGCGATTTTTTGTAAAACTTCTATGATTCTGTCTATATTAACTCGGATTTAGTTGTAGCTCTTCTCGTTTTTACAAAATACCTTTAAAGCCTATAAAGTTCTGTAACAACTACCTTTGAGTATGCGTGGTTTGTTCGGAAACATTATTACGACGTCCAACATGTACTAGGAACTCGTGTACCAAATTTCAAGTCTATAGCTCTTAGGCTATGTCCTCACTACGACAACAAACGCCACAAAGGCAACAAAAGCAACAAAATTTGGCGACCGCCAAGCGCGCCAAGCAATGCAATAGCATGGTGGTTGACTCTGCCAAGTCACCAAATTTTGTTGCCTTTGTGGCATTTGTTGCTTTTGTGGCGTAGTCAGGACATAACCTTATGATTAGAGCTGGAGAGTGGTTTCAGACAGAAAAAACTGACAGACAGTCTGAAAGATGAACCCATGTTTTAATTTTTTTTAGAATAGGCACCTTCCAAATGGTTTAGAAAACACATAATCTTCATTGGAAAACAAGATTTTCATTGTTTTTTTTAAAAAAATTGGTAACAATTGGTTCATTTAAACGATAAAATCGAAAAAAGTTTACATTTGTTTTAACACATTTTCATTCAAACGAACTATTTCTATGTTTTTTCCGTTATTTTACGAATTTTTTTAAAAAAAGGCTAGCCAAATAAGTCAAAAATAATAGCTTGGTTTATGTGTTTAAATATATGATGCGACTTCACATGTTTCTTTATTGAAAACTGGTAAAAAAAAACCAATATGTTATTTTCTTGAACTTTCCTATCTTTCATTTTTCAAAAGTTGCATGCTGAAAGGAAAGAAGGGGGGGGGGGGATATTTTTCATTTAAGGTGTTAATCCAGATTTTAAGTCGAATCCGTCGAAGATATTCAAACATTAAAATTGAAAAAAACACCCCGTAGAATTATTTAATGATATGTAATTCAGCAGGAAAAAGAAAGCGCCAAAGCTCTTTATAAATCATATCTTACAATACTATTGGTTAATAAAATGGAATAAATATAACAACGGACTATAGAATATAAAAACTTCATTCAGCGTTGAAATCTTCTTATCAGGGCATTATTTCAGGCATACAACCAGAGAAATAATACGAATTGCCGATTACCAAAAATAGAATACTGCAGAATGAAATATAATGAGTGAAATGTGATCAGTTAAAAAGCGGAATTTTCACACATATACATACAATTTCCTCCTTATTTAACATGGATAAGATTTTAAAGCAAAGAAACTAATATAAATTCAGACAATCTATAGCGTATAAAACAAATTGTGACATTCTAAAAACGAAAGAAAAATTACTTGAAAATGCATTTTCATATTTTCTTCTTAAATGCTCAAAAGAGTGAAAAGATGAAAAGAGCTTTGAAAACAACAAGTTATTCAGTCTTTTTGAAAACCATATTTGGAAAATACTCACAAGTGACGATTTATACACGAACCGTTACGATTTGAAAAGACATCACATTCATACTTATGGGGGTAATTTTTTGAGCAATGGAATTTCGTTGGAATGTAATTTCGAGTTAATAAAGTAATCAAAAAAGTCAAATAAATTTTTCTCTACCTCTTAAATATTTAACCTGAAGTATTTGACCTGATAGTTTTATCTTTTATCAAAAAGTCAGTCCCACATGATTTTAAATAAAAGTTTCAAGAAGGGAACAAAACTAATATAAAATGCATTGGATTTGCCTCTTTACTAAATCGATTCGACAATACTATGAAAGAGAAATCTGAATTTTTTATTTGGTAAAACTTTTATGTGTGTTCAATAAAGACATTTTATCTTATTTAGTAGAAGTCTAACTAATACTTATCCAATAAAATAAACTCTGGTTTCTGATTAGTACATACATTCTTTTTTAGGACAATATCTCATAATAAATTATTATTTATTGAAAAAGAAAGTATAATTATTTACAACATAAAAAATGTGTAATTAAAATAAAATCATTTTGATATTCTTATCAAATTAAACAGCTTAAAACATTTTGAAACATAAGTGTTTCACACATCAGCACAATAATTGTCTCTATTCATATACTTATAATGCATAATTAAATGACAATTATCAAAATGAATTTGTAGGGATTCTAGTTTCCATTCATCAACGCATATAAAAAAGGTATTTGGAAATAAAACAAACTTTTTTACCTCACTATTTATAAGATATTTTGAACAAAATCAGAAATTGCGAAAAAAATACTATTTTAGTAATATATTCATTATTTGCATACTGATAGTATATTCATAGTCGATTGGCAAACTTAAAAATTCATGGAGGCATAGCTGTAAAAAAAAGGACTCTTCAGTGTCAAACGCGCCGTTCATGCTACAGAATCTATCGTTCTCTTCCCTTTTGGACGTCTTTTAGGAAACGCAATGCTTCATTGGAAGGCTCAGCTCCCGTCTTTAGGGCTCTATTTGTTTAGGGAAATCTTTCAAATCAAGTTTCTTTCTGCTTGAAAAATTTGATTTGGAAGTCGAAGGGGCTTGGAATTGGAGTTCAAAGTGACGTAAAAGTATATTTTTTAATGTATAAATGTATATATTCCTTGCACTTTTCTTTCTGGGTTTAATAGAACTTCAAGGATCTGTGCATAAAAAGTGAAACTTGTAAGGGTATTTTTTTGTAGCTATGATTTCAATTTAAATGTCGGATTGGAAAAATTGCAGTTTGAAATCCTTTGACTTTTCAGAATTGTATGTATTTTATAGTTTTTAGGTTTTCGAGATACCAAATGATTTAATTTAGTGTTTGATGGATTATTTATATTAAAATTGAAATTTATTTTTTAATAAGTATATATGTTATAAATATTTAAACTAAAAGTTACGTTTAGGGAAAAATTTAATTAATTTTGCTAGCACTTGAACAAAAAATTCTTTACCTAGTTTTTCAAGATTAAAAAAAATCATAAAACCTTGAACATTCTATACATAAAATCTTGAATAATACATTTCATGAGTATAAATTTTTTTTTGCCAAAATATGTCACAATTTTTTAAAGAAACGAATCGTTATATTACATAAATAAACCTGGCCTTATAAAATATAACATGTTAAGATGGTTCTTGACAAATAGCTTTTCCATTTTTTTCTATTGAACACAACGCAAATACCTTTGAATGTAAAAATTTCCCGATCAAACATAGTAGTATAAAAGGATAAACTGATGGCACATCAAATGCCGTCATAAGTTTAAAATACTCAATCACAAAAGCTACTTAAACGTGACACCTAGCAGCAAAGGTACAATCCAAAATATCCGATATTTGTTTCTATTGAAGGAAATCGGGGTACACTTCCACATCTAAAGTTATCCAATAAATGCCGAATAAATTCTATTCTAAAAAAGCAATTTGTTGCTTCGTTATTTTTTTCAATGCCTTTCAGTCCAAACTCTAGCGCCTTTTGAATAGAAATAGCAGCAAATGGACATTGTTGAGATTTTTTCCTCATTTCTCGTTTCATAAATCTGTTGTAGTTTATGTGATTTTATAGTCTCTTTATGTGTTTATATTAAAACAGAAATACAATAAAGAGGCATGGGAGGCAGGAGAAGAATGGAATGTCCAAAAAGATTAATGGCAAAATAAATCAATCGTTTTCTTCCAAAGTAAGCTAATCAAGAAATTTTGATTTTTGAAGTCCTGTATGGAAGAAATATTTGTTTTTGAAAAGGAATACCATCCATTTTTTCGATTAAATTCCTATGTGTGTTGTAAAATTGATATACGTGGGTGGTAATGTAGTAATATAAATTTCAAATATCCGTTATTGTATGAAATCTATTGACTGCAGACTGATACTTGAAAAGAAAAGATTTTATAAATTAGTTGGCTGTTAACATTGAACAATTACAGACTGCTACATAGCCTACTACAATTTTTTTTGTAATATTCGTAGACTAAAGTTCTTTTGATTTTCTAAAGAAAGGGATAAACCTCAAAATACTCGCACTATATTTAAAAATTCAATTCGTTTTCTTGCTATTTCTCATATAAGGTACTTAAGCAATAACTTAAATCACCCGTTTTTAATGAAATAATCCATTTAAGATATAAAAAAAATATTAGCAGTAGGCAAAAAGTAGATAATCTAGCAACTTTTCAGAAACAAAATGCTTCTATTTTTTTATGAATAAAGCTACTTTCTTAAGGAATAATCAAATACCGAAGAATAAGAGGTCTCTGCTAATGATATTTTGATGACCGGTTTTAGCGTAGATTCGATACTCTTGTTCTCTAATGGCCCTATCCATCATTGAAGGCTCAGCGTTGAATATCTAAACTTAAGATTAAAGGAGGCAGAGCTTGATCCTCATAGTCCAACTCCAAGAGAACTGAACATCAACCGCCGGTTATAGTCCTAGCTTTATATTTTCAATTTGCCACATAGCTACGAATTTGCTGATACAACCTTTGTATTTTTGTGTGTCTGTCATAAATACAAAGGTTCTAAACGATAAATTTGGGACCACTATCAACTTCAATCGGGATTTAGTATACATTGGGGAAAAAATATCAGATTATAAGCAAAGTCCAATATATATTTCGGCTAAAATTTGCTGATACGACCTTTGTTTTTATCACAGACATAAAACCTAATTGGAGTAAAGGACAACTCTTAAACAAGATCTTTGTACGATTCATATTTTCATCAAAACCTAAAAAATCGTGCCGAAATTAAGGGTTAATCAAAATATATCTGACATATTGGCAGATGAAATTGATAATACATATTTCTTTTATGATGCGTTTTCACACATCCAATAAATTTGATATTACTACTGACTTCCATAGGCCTTTAATAGTCTCTGAAAGAAATTTCAGTGTACTATATGGTTCCAATAGATAATTTTGGTCTAAACATACTGACATGATTTTCGTTCTTATCAAAGATATACAACCTAATTGGGATAAAGGACAACTCTTTTCAAGATCATCTTATGGTTCATATCTTCACAAACATTTTAAGGGCTCACCAAGACGTCAGCACAATGGCAAACAAAATTCCTACAACCTGGCCAGTGCAGCGTGAACATTTGATAAACTCTCCAACCCCAAGTAAAGAGGGGTGTCTTCTCAACCGAAACCTTCTTTCATTTCAACGACTGCCCCTCCCACCCTTCATAAAACGGTACTCATCTATTTGGCCATCAAAAAAGGGTTACGAGACAAGAATGCAAAGTACAGGTTATGAAATTTCAATAACGATTTCGGAGATTTTTTTTATCTTTTGTTGCAAGATAGGAGCCCTGCATATAAATAATTTATTAAAAGCAAAGCGGTTTGGAACTTAGCAGTGTCTCTGGATCATTGGGTATGCTGGCGTTATGGAAATTGCGTTTTCTCAGTGTATTCTCCAGCGTTACGTTTTCCTATTACGGTTCGGTGGGCGCGTCTATGATAACACGAGTTTTTGATATGTTAAATCCCAAGAACTTGAAACGTCAAGATATATTTTGTATAAGTAGTGAAGTTTTATTTCTTGATATGCAACGACAGATACGAATAGATTTTGAGAAATGGTTTAAGTATTAGTTTCAATTGAAATGTCTGTAATGTCAAAAATTCAGTAAATCCCAGTTTCTCTATGAAGAAAAACCCAAATATTTAGGGGGCAAAAAATCGTACAAATAGTTTAAATATTAGTTTGATATTTACATTAAATTTTATTGTTATATGAATAAAAAGCTTTTATTACCATGCTACTGACAATTGTAATTTAAAACATTCAGTTTTTATCTAGAAATGTTATATAATTTGTATTAAAATGAAACTTTTATTTTTGGCAGTTTCATGTAATTTATAAACAAAATTTAAAATTTTGGGTATTTATTCACACGAAATGCCAACAAATTTCAGAATAACAATAATATTAAATGAAATTATACAGCAATTTTTATCTAGTAAAAAGAAATCTTAGAAATAAAAGCATCTTAGCCTTTATAAAAATATTCCGTTTAAAGCTTTATCTTATGTGTGTTTCATAACGCATTAAACATAAAAACTTTTAGATAAAAATAAACTTTTAAAATCTGAGTTTCCACCACAGGATACGACTCTTTAAAAAAGAAATACAGCATAAGTTACGCTCATCGTTCCACATCTCAAAAAAATTTCAACAGCCTTTGCATAAAAATAGTGCATAATAAATTCCAATCTAAGCGAATACAAAAACAAAAAGCCGACATAAAGCAAACAAAATATCTATATTTCAACTCTCCACACACGATCGCAGTCAAAATGCAAAAATTCAGAGATTATTCCAACACCATCCAAACGACATACATGCATAAAACCACCCGGTCCGAGATTTAATGCTCTAAATTTATAGCCTCGTTCCAGGATTAAAGCGGGGACGGCGGGAGGGATGAAGTGGACGATATAATTCCAGACAACCCTCCCTAAATTTCGCATTAAAACCAAACGATAGAGCAATAACTTCCCGATTTATCAGGCGTAGCGTCGGTTCAACAAAGATGTCACTGACATTTTAGTTAGAAAAGTCTTTTTTTTTTAAATATTTGTATAAAGTTAAATTGAAAAAGAAATTCATATCCAGCGAGATTACGTTAGGTTGAATATCTTCGCACTAGCGTTACACGGGGGATATTTTTAACGTCGTAATTTAGAGCCATATAGTCAAACGACGAGCCGACACTTGAGTATAGGCTCCCAACACAACAGTTAAGGTCGACATCGAACGCATCGTTGGGACTTCGAAGCATATTTACGTACACTCCCTCTATACGGGGACATTTTTGGCTGTATGGTAATCCAGAGAGAAAAAAAATACGATTAGTAACGTGTCGAAGTATTTTTAAAATGAACTTTGATCAAAGAGAAAAAAAACTACAATGCGTTGTGTCTGATCTTTGAATACTAACCACGAGCTCTTTTAGGAGGAAACACTCACCACTTATTTTAAATTAGGTTAGGGAGAGGTATACAAATCATAAAATGATAGTTAATTATATTGTGCACAATGCTAAATGAATATTAAATTAACAGATTTATTTTAAACTGCAATAAATGTCTAAGTAAAAGTCCATATGTTAAATCTTTTTATATGTTAACTATGCGTTATGGTTGTTTTTGAAAGGAGATTTTAATCTATGTTCGTTTCGAAAATGCCACACATGGTTTTTTTAGAAATTAAATGACAATTTTCTATCCTTAAGTGTAATTCCACCATAACTGAACTGTCCCTTTTGGTAGGGGTAGGCACATATATATTCCGGCTTATGTGTTTGATCAGAGACCCGCTTTTATAAGCCTTACCCTTTTGAAATAAATAAATTTAATTCAGATAAAAAAGTGACCTACCAAGAAGTACACCAAATACCTATATTGCACTTTTCACTTTTTACATAAAATAAAGCGTCACCGGACCACGATACAAAACTATCAAATATAAGCTAAAACTCTTTTAATAAGCTGAAAATAGGCAGCCGACAACTTAAAAGGAGCAGTCGAATGTTAGTTACGGTTTTGTGAAACCACAATAGCTAAGGGCGGCTTCAAAAAGAATCTGTGACTGGTTTTATATTAAGGAAGAAAAGGGACCATTGTTTTCCCCCTTAAGGGATTATTAAGAATTATATTTGGAATATATGAGAGTGAGTAAGCGTCGTATAAGCATGAAACGGCAATGGCTTCTTTACAGAAGAATGAATGTGATATAAGACCTACAGCTGAAGAAATTTTACTCGAAGAATACTAGGATTAATATATTTTTTTAATTCTGGTAGATTTTTTTTTACAAATGTAGATTAAACATTTTTTTATGTATTTCTTTGACCGAAAAAAGGTATCAATTACAATGTGATATAATAATTATTTTTGGTAAAAGTTCGCATTACAAATATAAATTAGATATTACATTTTATTGAATTTTGTTCTAAAATTAATTCAAACATTTCGAGAGGCGAAATCGTTTATGATATGGTAAAACTTATTTCGAAAGTTAATTTTTTTTTACAACTTTGAAATAATTTAGGCTTTAAAATTATTATTTCAAGAGAAAAAAACTTAGATAAAAACTCAGTCGAATTTCCTTTGTGTCTTTTATTAAGAATGCACAACTTCAAGTTAAAAAAAATGATGGTTTTAAACTTTCAAACATGAGAGCTCACACGATAATTTACGCAGATAAGCAGATAGAAAAATTACTCCATCCATTTAAAATAATGAAGACGGGAAAAATAACTTGCCCCCAAGCAGTCAGCACCGAAACAAAACATAGCAATGAAATAATTTTAAAAAATATTTTAAGAATAATCTACAGAACAGAAGAAGTATTCTTAAAAATACTACGAGGGAGAAATAACCAGTGCAACAGTGCAAGAACGGTATATATCCAAAGATGGCAATTTTCATATTTAAGTAGTTTGGAAATAGAGTTAAAATTAGTATCTAAACTTAGGAGTTTGTAGGTAAAAATTAAATTTTGAATTAAAAAAATACATTTTCAGAAAAACCTCAAGTAATAAGTAATATCGCAGTGTGTATAGATGAGGTGCACGTTAAACTGCGTGGTTAAAAGTCCTGACCGTACGAACTATGTTGCTCTCTAAAGCGACTTTAATGCAACCAAACTAGATTTTCAAAAATTTAAAATTACAAATCTACCCCTATAGCTCTGACATAGTGAAATATCTTTGAAAAGAATGTTATTTAAAGGATAAAAAAAAAGTTTCAACGAATATCAAAATCCTTATCCGAGCCATTGCCTAAGACAGAATGAGAAAAAGAAGACAAAAAAAAGTACCTTAACATTTCCAAAAAGCGAGTAATTCCGAACGAATCATTAGTGTGAGTTACGGATCATTAGAACAGACTAGAGAACACATAAAACGGAGCATTCGTTCTAACTGGAATAACTAGAGCCGACTCGCCCAGTCACGGATACAGTGGGTAAAGAACATTCTACTTTTTGATTACTTCGTCTTTTCAAGGAATAAGATGTATATGTTTCTTTTGTTGGGATATTAGAAGCTCTTTCTAAAGAATTTAATATTAAATAAGGGTTATTTGATAGTATATATGAGAACTAGAGGGACAGAAAAAATATATTTAAAATTCTTAGGTTCACTTATCGCAAAAACAGATGAAAATCAAAAACAATTATAATTGCATTGATAACTTGAAATTGAGCAAAACTTTTTTTGTTTGTTAATTTCTATGATACACTTAATAAGATATTTATGTATAATTTTAAAATGGCCCAGTTACTACAAAGATTCTGATTATTTTATGCTGATTCTCAATTAGTGTTTTGAATAACTTTAAAATTCCATCTTAATAATTCTTCCATTAATGATTTTAGCAATGTATCTTTTGAAATAAGATTTGTTAAAATTAAGTACAATTTTCTTCAAAAAAATTGAGTTCTTAAATAAATTAAGTTGGAGATATTAATTTGTATGTAATGGAGAATAATCAATTTATTATTTTGTATACAAAGATTTATAAAGAAGTAAATAACTAATTTTAAATAAACCCAGTACGCAACACTTAAATATATTTTTCCTGTTTTAGAATACTAAACAATATTTTGATTTTATTTTTACACTTAAAAAGCTAATACTTTGGCACTTATACATTTTCAAAAATCCTAAAAACACTGGAAAAAAATTTCTGTAAAATCACAGTACATTTTGAGGCTATTTTCTACATCACAGTATTGTAATGTTTGTTTTTCAGCAAAGAAATGCTTCCTTGATGTACAGAGTCACGTGAGGAACTTATTCCAATAGCGTTTAAATATAGAAAATGGGTGAAGCCAATCACAGCCATTGAAGCTTACATTTTCACCGGTACCACACAATCAACTTTACATCACATGTAAATGCACATTCACAACACATGTGATGACATCACTTTTACCATTACATTGTGATGGCAAAACGGGGATATTTTTCACAATAAACCATTACGAAATAACTTTACACGCACACTTTTACCTGAAACTTAACAAACTACTTCCTTTAATAGTGCGAATTACCAATTATTCCTAACACAACGGATCACCACTCTAACACCACATTATTACCTAAAAACGTCATAATTACCAGACTCATCGATCACACTCAAGCCTCGATCACCCCCACAGGTATCAACAATCTTACAATCAATTACCATAAAGCCCTCTTTCAATGCTATCCCTAAATGAACACGCTAATCTGCATTAACACGGTAACAGGATTCATTATAAAGATGATGGGAATTCCCAACCCTTGCATACAAAAAGCGAATTTTGATTGTTTTTTGTTTTTTTGAAAACATTAGAGGAATAATGAAATTTTCTCCTATAAATGTTTTGAATTTTATTAGCTTACCTTCATTTTTTTTGTTCTGAAAAATACAATTTTTATTAGAAAGTTTTATTTTGATAGTGGTATAATCTGTACCACTCTTGTAATATATCTGCTGTAATGTTCTATTGTAATATTACTTTTGTAATGTGCTATTGTAATACCACTGTTGTAATGTACTGTTGCAATACTACTGTTGTAATGTACTGTTGTGATACCACTGATGCAATGTACTGTTGTGATACCACTGTTGTAATGTACTGTCGTAATATAATCTGTGTACTGTTTCAATATAATCTGTATACTGTTGCAATATAATCTGTATATACCACTGTTGAAACAAATCCAGCTGATGTAACCTATCTTCTCCTTTATGCCTAATAAAGTAGCATTAATACAATGCCAATCATAAATGTGATAACAAAATTCCTTTTTTCAGAAAAAATATCGAACGAAATTTTCTTACAAGCAAATTATTATTTCTAAAAAGATTTTTTAGAATTGAATTTCACTATTAAATAAAAGTTAAACTTTATACAAGACATAAATTTAAATTGACCAACATAACCAACGTATATGTTGAAGAGGTGGTAAAAAAAAGAGAATGTTTTCGAAATTTGTTTTGTTGTTACAGAGATTTAATTTCACAGCAATCCCCTTACAATACTGTTTATTAATATTATAATCCCACTGTACCTAAATGCAAAAATACAATCTGTACCACTGTTGAAACAAACCCAGCTGATCTAACCCACCTTCTCCTTCATGCATAAGAAGTGGCATTAATACAATGACGATCATAATAAATATAAAACTGTACTAGGTAATCTGTACCAAGTAATGGATCCCATCAATCAAGTACTCAGACACAAAGGGCGCTAAAACTAAAGATGAAAAAACCGCACCCCCCCCCCTTCATTATTGAAACATGGTCGGCGCAGGAAAGAGAGACAAATTTGCATAATGTAACTAGCCCGATCTTTTAACTTCAGTTCTGTCCTTTGAGGGATCGAGGACATATGGAGGAATGGTTGGACAACGTCTTACCTTGGTGGTTGGTTATTGGTGAGGTTGTTGAGTTAAAAATAGGGGACGGACCAGAATAAATATGATTCGTGATTTCGGTTGATAGGATGATGACTAGTTTTCTGTGTTTGGCGGAAGAAAGGATTTTATGAAATAATGAATTAATATGTTGTTGGTTTTGTTTAATAGATGAGAATTCTTTCTTGGTGGTATATTTTCATCAACGACTTGCAAACACTATCATACAGGTTTAAAATTCAATTGTAAGTGTAAAAGATCCAAAATTGTACAATAATTAGGAAAAGTCTTAAATGACTGTAGCGTTTTATTCTGATTTGATAAGAGTTGCATTGTACATAATCGAATTTAAAACATAGCCAGAAAAAATTCACACCTTTTAGACCCAAACCCAATCTCTTGACCATATTGAACGTCAATACAGTCACATACTTTTGATCAAATCTCACTAACTCACTAATACCTTATCGCGGAAAATATGACCATGCTCTGAGAAGTGACGTCTAGGACAATTATGACTTTTGAGTCAAAAACACAAAATATCCAATAACGTATTCATAACTGGTCTGACTAAAATACTTTTTATAACCACTAAAATTAAGGAACTGTTGATAAAGTTTTATAAAAATGTATCTAAAAGTAGCACCTTGTTATATTTTATAATATTATAGATGTTTCAAATATATGTATTTGAAATTATATTCAAAGCAAATAAATTGAGGATGTGACAAAATTGGAATTTCTGAATCAGATGTTTTCTTTTGGTAGACTGTGCAATTAAAACTCTAGCGAAAACGAAAAAAAAAATACTATCCAAAATTTGATTGTGACATTATATAAATGCAACCATACATAATAATCTCTTAAAATACATTTATTACTACTTTATAACGCAGTCTTAACTTTCTCCAAAAGCCAAATCACACAGGGTTCGAAAAAACAACCACACGAACCCTTCATAGTAGAACACAACGACAAACAAAGGTTGGTACAAAGAAGATGAAAAATAAATACAAAGAAACCCAGAAAGGAAGTGAAAAGAAACGAAACCACGATAGAAAAAAATGATTTTTTTTTGCGAAGGAAACAACCAAGCCAATATTATATATATATGAAGCCCTAATCCTATTTCTTTTTGCTGAATTTCCAAATAGTTGTGTCCTTTTCGTTTTTGAGTTTCGTCCGCTCTAACTGCATTATGTATGACTTTTTATTTGTTTTTTTATTTCCCCACCCCTGTTTACTTTATTTGGGGAAGGGGTTAACATTAAAGTACGAAGGGGGTTTGTTTGAGTTTTGGGATAATTTTATTGTTTCAGTTTTGTAGTTATGTTGAAAGTGGCATAAATATGGGTACATCTGTATTTTTATTTTAAAAAATACAGTTTGGCAATAATGTGCAAGAAATATAATATTAAAAGAAAAGTCAAAGATGTGACGTTAATATATTAGAGGAGAATTTTTGAAAATTAGCTTCCTTCTATTGACAAAAAAACTATATATTTCGCCAGTTTGAATTCGAAATAAAAGAAAAAGTAATACAAATTTAATGGCTAATAACAAAATAAACTATTATTCTTGAAACATTGAAAAGATATGACTTGAGTCCTTTTTCAAAAAATATTTTCTTTTAAAATAATTTTAAAAAATATTAAAGATCATTCTTTAAAAAAGCAATTTTTAAGTTTTTAACTCTGATACTAAAAGCAAAAAGAGTTAAAAACAAACATCACAGTTCATTTAACTTACAACATACATGCATAACAACATACTTAACAACATCCATGCATATTTAAATATCCGCCAAAATTCATACTTTTCTAAACAACCGACCAGTTAAAATTCGCCGGAACCCTAATAGCCAAGCAATTGCAAAAGATACATAAGTAAATAGACTGCAAACGACCTGCAGAAACCAAGAAATAACTTTCGCGGAATATTCATATTCCATCCAAGGCATTAGATAAAGCAATTGCTGGCTTTAAACTAACCGAAGATAAATAGGACAATTTCCGTCAAGAATACCTAATGAGCAAACAGTTCCCTATTTAAAAAACAAGCCGAAGGGAAAGTCTTAATCCATGTAGTCAAACATCATAAGCTTTCCTACAAGCGCTTAAATTGTTACATCCAATTACATACAGTGGCTGCGATGTTTACATGGTGGACCCAATGCATTAGAGAACCAACGAAGCTTAACTGGCAACCCTACTATAAAATTAAATGTGCTTTTCACATGGAGTGAATATTATTCTTAAAATAAAGTTAAATTCTTGCGTTTTGTATGACTATTTTGGTCAATACACTAGCATTTGGCAGCTGAAATTTTACACACACACAAAAAAGGCTCATTATATTTTAAAATTTTAAATCATGTTAAACTCTATCTGATCGAAGAATGGATGATTGGCTGGAACGTCAGCCTCACCTCTGGTACCGAATTCTGTTGGATGGAGTATAATTTCTGTTAGATGATCATAAATAATTTTCCTGCAGCTAGTTTGGCTACTCATTTTATCATATTGAGTAAAACCCTTGTTAAATTACTTGTCTTAAACAAGTGTAGTTAATTGGCTTGTTTCAGATGAACTAATTCTTCCAGCTTTCATTATTTAACATCCTTCAAGCGGTGCTCTGATTAGTGCTTTGTTCCCACGCAAATAATTTGTTTTTATTCATCATTTTTGTTGTTATTCAAGCCCTCAAACAAGTCCATCCTTTAATTTCCATTTTTACCCTGATGACATACCTTTTTTTCACCTAGATGTATTTTAACAGTATTTGGATGTTAATCGTTCGTTGACTGATCAAAATATACAAGCAGCCTGAAGATTTCGGAGCAATTGTGAGAAAATTTGAACAGATCATTTCGTTGGCTACTCGGGATTTTAATCTAGTACCACTTGTCCTAAAGAATTATACCAATGTACAAAAGCTTGTTGTGAAGAAACAGCATTGTATTGTTTTGAAAAAAAAATTAAAGTGGAAAAAAATATTCAATAAAAGCTTTCAAAACGTTATGAAAGAAAACGCACGAAATAATATAATTCTATCAAACTAATAGTGGATTTTGTGCTTAAGAACCTCTAGAAGCCCATCTAAAAAGGGAAAATAAGACAAATGGACAGTCGGAAGCTCATTTTATTTACGAGGCAAGGAGAGTTTCCCATCTCAAAAAGCTCACTGTTTAGGCAAACGTCCAAAAAGACGGATAGGATTTTGCTTCCCTGCAAATTGTTACGGATAAGCAATGGAGTAACTAGTGAAGGGTTTGTTATGGATGGTTTCGTTATTTAAAATAACATCGAAAGTTTTATTTGAATAATTTCGTACCAGAGACGTACTAGCATTGGATTGAAAATGAAATATTAATAGTGCGAAAATGTTTTTCTCGTAAAAAGTTTAATGATTACATAAAATCAATTTTTGAAATTTTGTTTCTAGGAATCGGTCTAATAGTTATGGATTAAAGGACGCCCGTTCAAGAGTTAAGTGTATGCTTTAGACACCACCAAAAATTATTTGAAGACATCAAACAGTTTCTTATCAGAATGCGTTATATAATTTAGATAGTAAAAATATTCGATGGATTTCTGAAGAAGATACATAAGTATCGTACATTAGAATGTAGATAATACAATTTCAATGCACTAAATGCATTTTATTTTTCTTACTTCATGCTACCTCATTAATGACGATTGCCAAGAAAATTTACCATGCGAAAATAAGCTTTAGGTTTTTAAAGTATACCTAAAAAGAAATATATAAGGCAAATGAAGACCATTGTATTAAAAAAATAAGAACGTTAATTAATTAAATTAATTTACATCGAAAACGAACTTTAAAAACGCAAAGTTAATGTTTTTATTCGATAAGGTAGGTGTTAATGGCATTCACAAATGGGTAATGAGTAGTTGATGGGCTAAACAGGTTTCTTAAAAAAATAAATTTATATAAATTGATTTTTATTCTAACACGCCTCGATTACAATCTAAAAGATAAAAGTTCACATACGTGCTTACTTAATTAAAATTGTAGCGGAATGTCTTTGCAGTTTAAGTTCGGCACGAACGATAATTGATTCACTCATTAAAATACAAGAAAAATATCAAAGATAACACTTCTTAATTAACGTGTGAACATCCAAAAGAAAAATAATTAGACGTATAAGAGTGAAAACTAAAATATCCTTAACTTAAAATAATTAATCGTCAATCTCTAGTTTTCCTTGTAAGTTTACGTTTTTCTTTATGAGTTTCTGTTAGGTTTTATTTATGTTAGGATGATGGTAATACATTTTAATAACTAGCTTTTGAATAAGAAAAATTGGTATTTAAGTGTCAAAAATGTTATTTTTCTGAAGGATATAGGCGTATAAACCCGTCACCTAGTTATAAGGTTTTCCAGCAAAGCACATAATTTTTTTTAAAAAAATTATAAATGTTTTAATTTTACGAAATTTTAAAATTTAAAGTTTTGAGCAGCAATTTATGATCATCTGATACAGAAATAAAGTTTCAAAACAATTAAAATAAATTAAATTTGCAGTTAAAAATTTTCAATTTTAGTCTTGTACAATGAAAACAAGTTTACACTTCAACAAAATTGCGTATCCCTCACAGGGATGAGGTGGAAGTTATAATGTTTTTTTTGGAATAATTTTTTTTTAGTTTAGGAAGGCAGTGATATAGTTTGTGTGTGTGTGATTTATAAGCTCTCAATTAAAAACCCTAAATAGGTTTGTCTGAAACTAACGTATAAATATACACCTAGCATAAAATCAAATTTTTTTAAATATATTTTTCTAAATGCTAAGAATAATGTGCTTGCTAAATGACAACTACAACATAAAAACTATGACACAGCAAAACTTCTTTAAAAAGAGCCTCAGTGATATCTCAAATATGTTTGACATTTTAATTTCAATGTGTAAAAATAGTGCCAAATAAAGAGAGATAACATCTACAACTCCCATTCAGACATATATTTATGCTTATTTTATTTTGCTCTTTTATAAATAGTGCTGAACGTAGAAAAGTGGCGCTTTGGCCATATGACTCAATAATTAGATGAGTCACTTTCCCACGTACGTAGTGTGTTGTGACAATCGGCCTCCGTTTGGAAAAACTTTTTTTTATATAAAAAAGGAATTTTTATTATCTTCGTTTTATTTATCAAATATAACATTGTACTGTTTTGTGTGGGAGAGAGGGAGGCTTATTGAATAGAAACGTAACTTTTTTTTAGGAAGTTGATATTATTTTTTTATGAATTTGAGTTTGTGTAAGTATTGATAAAAATATATTCTTTTTGACAAAGTATAATTTTTTAAGAAAAAATTTATTTAGGTTTTGAATCATCGTAAATTGAGTTATATTTACATCTAATAACCAATAATGATGTCTTAATAAAAATTGTTCGTTTTGGCGAGGTGTTTTCACTGCATTTTTTAAAAATGGTATTTAAAAATCAGTTCGTTTGGTTATGTTTTAAAGCTTATAGATAGTTTCTATTTGGTATGTTGATAAAAATATTTCACTTCTCTTTTTAAGTGTGAGCCTATTACTTATTTAGTCTTCGAAATACAAATTAATTGAGCAAATAACAAGTACTAATTTTTGCCATTCGATGAAAAATAGTTTGTTAATTTTGTGGTAGTTTAACTTTGACGTTTAAGTTTAATATAGAACTTAATGCTTTGTTTAGACGCATAGAATTTAGTGTAGAAACAGATCCAAGTGTTTCTGTTACATAGCTTTTTTATTTTGAAACACGGAATCTAAGGACTTTGAAAGCCAATGATTTGTATTACTACTACACATTTATAATTCTTCCATGCTTTCAGAATAAGTATTAAAGTAAATAAGGGATTAGCAATATTAATGGAACCGAAATGAATTTTAACAGTACTCTTCAGTTATCTTCGAATGTATATTTCGATTTATAATAGAAAATTTTAAGACAAAAAAAAAACATTTTGTACTTTTAAATTAAATCAAGTTATTAATCATTTTAATATCGTTAAGCATCGTTAAGTTTTGAATAACCAATTAGCAAAAATATCAGTAATTTATTTGAATTTATAACTAAATGTTGTTGTTTTTAAACATTTGGTTACGTTATTTTTATAATACTTTTCTGTCAGAAATAAATTCGAAACCAAAATGGGAAAATAAAACTCCAATATAAACCAGAATACGTAATTGTCTAACAAAATTGAGTTCAATTTGATTAAATATTGGAAAATTTCAAAGACATAACTATTTGTCCCTATCAACCCCATTTTATATTATAGGATCCCATACCTTTACGGTTGGATCAAAATAAATATTGAGACAGTCCCTATCTAATATATCACCAAGGAAATAAACTTTTAGGCAACATCGCCATAAAAAACAGCTCGGGTGGACGACAGATAACTGGAGTAAAATGTTTATGTTTGCAAATGATTTCCTAATAAATAGAAGGCTACCTTCTGTCTCTTCAAATTATATTTTTTCTTACTCCCTCTCTTAAAAGTCTTCCACTTTTTAGTTCCGCTTTATTTACCCCCTCTTCCACTTTTATTCGTCATTCTTCTTCCCATTTATTTTTTTCCCTTCAATTTTTTTTGAAACTGGAAGAGATAGTTTTTTTCAGGAAAAACTTTCGGTTATCGGGGAGTTTTACGCCAAGTTTATGATTCGTTGTTAAACTACAGATAACGTCGCCAAGAGTAAATGCCTTTAGACTCTAAATTTATTTAAGTGTAGGTTTTGTTACTAAAATAATTTATAATTTAGAAAAATGTCCAACAATCAAATTACAGCTTACATATCAAAGAAAACGAATACTCTGCATTTCCCTTCACACAAATGATTAAATTTTTAATTTAATTGTACAATTGTTAAGCTTTAAAAATGTAAAATAACATCTACAGCTACTTTAAGACTATTGCAAATTTTATAATACGTATATATGTATTTCTTGGGATAAAAGGGATCTGTACATGAATACGGAAGTGGTGTTTTGACCAATTGATGTTTAATGAGAAATCTACGAGACACATACAAAATGTATGGTACTCAGTATTTCACCTCAATCAATACATTTATTTTAAACTTCATAGAATATCCTTTTTTGAAAATAAATCGCATAGTAGCAATATACTAATTTTTTTTCATTCATGGTGCACATGTTGCCATTGAAATATTTTGAATGTTTATGGCGACAAATCGAAAACTTGGCGTAAAAAAAAACCGGACACTGCCGATTTCCAATTTTCGCTTCTTCCATACGTTAAATCCGAATTAGAGAGAATCGCACTCTTAGAAATCGCATTGATAAAAAGAAAAATATATATGGGGTTAGGAGAGAAGCGCCCGGGCCTAAATTAAGATTAATCCACCGACTAGAATGACAGGAAGTTCGTTTGGCTATCCTCTTCTCCACCCCTCGTGACGTCAATTGCCGATGTAGCGGAAATGATGTAGTTAGACTGTCCGTTCAGTTGTCGTTGCTCTTGGTCTGCTAGTGCTTATCAATTTGGAAATCTCTGTTCAGATAAACAACACCAAGCGGAAATTTTTTCGTTTGTTTGAACTTGATTAACGTTGTGTTTTTTGCTTTCATAAAGAATGTGAATTTCTAAGAGAAAATACTGATATTTTTAATTTTATTTTTAAGATGTTCGACTTGCGATATAGTAAAATCTACATGTAGTGGAAGTTTGGTTGATTGTTTTTTTTTCATATTAGGAATATCATCAATGCTCTAGTTCAGTCATTATCATTAGTGGGGTATTTAATGTTAAACTAAAATAAACTTTCGAAATAGAATGCATAAAATTTCTTTTTTTTATAAATGCTTTAATAGTTATAGAAACTAGATTCAACTAAATCTATCAGAGCTCAAATATGGTATAAATTTAGGCATTTCAAAAATTCGAACAGAAGTAAAATAGTCCATCAGACATTCCTATAAGAATTTTAGATCTTAAGTTTCTACAAAATTTAAGCCT
Organism: Oedothorax gibbosus; assembly: GCA_019343175.1. Lineage (NCBI taxonomy): Eukaryota > Metazoa > Arthropoda > Arachnida > Araneae > Linyphiidae > Oedothorax > Oedothorax gibbosus. Next base: position 27,101,176 of record CM033271.1, read on the forward strand.
TGATATCCGGAACTTAATATCCGTAATAAAATATATAACGAATATATTATAATAAAATATATTAAGAATATATTTTTGTCATCGAACGTTTCATCATCCAGGAAGAATACAATTACCTTCAACAACAGCTGGAGTGGACCAAATAATCTTGGAGAAATTAAACAAAGATCATTTTTGTAACAAACATCATTAGCGGTAATTTAAGAGAGCCAAATATTATTATTTTAAACGCTATAAAGAGGAAATATTAGGTTATTTTTATTTTGTATAAACGTAGATGATTCCTCATTACCATTCTGATTTTCAAGGGAGGGCTTTTAAAAGTAGGTTTTGTTTACCGTTCAATAGTTTTATTATAGTGGAAAATAAATACCTAATACACACGTTACAAACTCGATTAATACATTTTTGATAAAAAAAAAATCCAATATCGCTTTTCAATGATTTGGTATGTTTGAAAGTTAAGATATTCTCAGATAAGCCAGAATTCTAATCTTTTATTAAATCTAACCATATCTTCTTCAATGTAACAAAAAAAGCATTTAATCTACTTTTAACTTGGAAATGTTCATCAATCTTTCTTTAAAAAACCATTTATCTTTCATTCATTATTTTATTCTAAGGAACACCATTAGCATCAGAAGCAGCTGCAGTGTCTAAAACTATCTTTTGATATAATTAATAACTCTAGTTTTAATAAAAAAAAGACAAATAAGTTGAATAACTATATTTAACACAAAAGAAAATTATTAATAATAGATTGATGTTTGATGAATAAAAACTAAAAATTAAACACCAAAAATTTATAAGTCCCCTTTAAAACGAGACATTGGAAACTGTTTCGAGATTTTGGAAACTGTCACATTGAAACAATAGCTGGATCAAAGAATCGAATCTCAATGCTAAAACCTTATCAATACCCAATCCTAATATTCAACATTTCCCAATACATTTTCCCCACAAAAATTCTCATCAGCGTACCTTCAAGAAAAATCCTATCTACAGTGGCTTTTTAAAAAGAAACCTAGAATTTGGAGACTGTCACATTGAAACAATATCTGAATCAAATATCAATACTAAGACCTTATCATTTTCTAATCCTAATATTCAACATACATTTTCCCCTCAACACAACTTAAACCTAAAAATTCTCATCATCGTTTCTTCAGGAAAAATCCTTCCTTCAGCGCCCCTTTAAAAAGAAACCTAGATTTTGGAGACTGTCACATTGAAACAATATCTGAATCAAATATCAATACTAAGACCTTATCATTTTCTAATCCTAATATTCAACATACATTTTCCCCTCAACACAACTAAAACCTAAAAATTCTCATCATCGTTTCTTCAGGAAAAATCCTTCCTTCAGCGCCCCTTTAAAAAGAAACCTAGATTTTGGAGACTGTCACATTGAAACAATATCTGAATCAAATATCAATACTAAGACCTTATCATTTTCTAATCCTAATATTCAACATACATTTTCCCTCAACACAACTTAAACCTAAAAATTCTCATCATCGTTTCTTCAGGAAAAATCCTTCCTTCAGCGCCCCTTTAAAAAGAAACCTAGATTTTGGAGACTGTCACATTGAAACAATATCTGAATCAAATATCAATACTAAGACCTTATCATTTTCTAATCCTAATATTCAACATACATTTTCCCCTCAACACAACTAAAACCTAAAAATTCTCATCATCGTTTCTTCAGGAAAAATCCTTCCTTCAGCGCCCCTTTAAAAAGAAACCTAGATTTTGGAGACTTTCACATTGAAACAACATCTGAATCAAAGAATCAGATATCAATACCAAGACCTAATCATTACCCAGTCCTAATACTCAACATGCATTTTCCCCACAACACAATTTAAACCTAAAAATTCTCATCAGCGTTTCTTCAGGAAAAATCCTTTCTTCAGCCTTAAAGAACATCATTAGCATCATCATCAGCTGCATTGGGCCAAACTATCTCTAGGTATCAAAGAATATACGGCTGGGCGATCCGCAACAGAAGCATCGTTAGCGTTAATTAAAGAGCATCGAACGAAGAAGCAAACTCTGCTACCCCCTTATAAATTAGCGTTAATATTCATCGGAAAAGGGGGACTTGGCTAACGGGGCGAGCTGATTGGCTAGCTGAGTTCGAAGCTGATGTTTTGCGATAGGAATTTTAGAATTGAAGGGTGAGATAAAGTTATTTGTGGTGGTTAGTTGATGTACGCTTACGTTAGGTTAGAATTCTTTCTAACCAGGGAAGATATGTAATAATGTATTTGGATAAGGTTCGTAAGAAAACAAAGTAACATATAGCGCAATCGTTACGTGATAAACCTACATGTTTCCTTTGTCGGCAGTTCATATCTATTTTCTCCATGTATACGTATATTTCTCTCCGGTAAAACAGCCTGGTTGGAGTCAGGACCAACGGTGCTTAGCGATTTGCAAATGGATTGTTTTAATCAAAACTGTTTTTTATTCCAAGATTTACGTAGTTTAATATATTTTTAATCAAACAAATATTACAGTTAAAGAACCCGGAAAACTAGTCACAGGTTCATTCAGATTGAAAAAAGCATATATACCAAAAAAAGTAACATATTTTTAAGTAGTTTGTTTCATAAAGGTTTTCGTTATTAAAGAAAAGAGGACATTTATCTAAACGAAAAGAACATGGTAACATATCATGAACAATAACATAATCGTCCCGTGTTTTACATCCTGACTAAAAATGAGCGATTACGATGAAACCATCGATTTTAACATCGAGTTTTATGCGATATTGTTATAATGGAGAAGAAGACGTTAAATTAGATTTAGGAATTCATAGTTTTTTTTTCATTTTTGATTTTTAAGAGGTATTATGATGATGGGATTATGTATCCCTTGAATTGGAAAGATTTGGGGATATTAGAAGTTTCGCTGTTCGAAGTTTTTTGTTTTGTTTATTATGCGGTTATGGAAATGGAGAAATTTCAGTGTTCTAAATTGCTAATTTGGAACGCTGATTTTTAAAATATTTAATTTCATGAATCGTGAAATAAGTTGCGTTATCAAAATGCTAAGGTATTACGCTGTGAAAACTTTTCTAGATAATGAAGTTTTTCTATGGTAGAGTTGTTTTCAAAATGATAAAGTTTTAACATATTAGTAGGATAAACAACAATTTTAAAGTTAAGTTGATCTAATCATAAACTCAGCAAACATTTAATGGTTTGTTAAAATTAGAAGTAAATGTATTTACATTTTTTAATAATTTAAATAATTTATTTAATCTTTCAAAACCATGGGGTAAACCAGACAAATTTCGAATAGTGTGTTAATATTTTTTTAGGTATCTTTTCACTGAAGAACGATATGGTTATGTATATTGAAGTAGGAAATGCTGAAACGTTTAGAGAAAATACAATTAATCTGATTTTAAACATACCTCTATGTCTGTTGGTCTGCTTATCAAACATCAACATAGCATCTTCTATCTGTAAAGAAAAGAAACATTTTTTAAATACGAATTAATCTTGATTTAAATGGAGTTACATTGTATTAAAAGACACTTTTTTTCTTGGTAAATATTTCAATATACTATTAATGATACAATAAATTAAAAAAAAAAAAGCTTAATATATCTTTAGATTATGTTTAACCAAAATTTTATTTAATTCTAAATTTTCTTAAAAGAAATATTCTTTTAAATATTTTAAAAAAACTAAATTGACTTCGTTTTTTCTAAGCATCACATAAAGCCCTTACAAGGTATTCATTGATATATTTTTGCGTTGAACGTAACATAACTTAATAAATAAAACTTCAATGCATCAAAATACAAGTCCACTAGCAGTCAAATCAAACTTATCACATTAACAATAACAAACTAAGTCACCAAATACCGACAACATTTATCACTCAACTGACGATCAAACCCTAACAATAAACAATATCCTAAGTATATCTTAAATTCCTTAGATTATGTTAACCAAAATTTATTTAATCTAAATTTTCTTAAAAGAAATATTCTTTTAAAATTTTAAAAAAAACTAAATTGACTTCGTTTTTCTAAGATCACATAAAGCCCTACAAGGTATTCATGATATATTTTTGCGTTGAAGTAACATAACTTAATAAATAAACTTCAGTGCATCAAAATCAAGTCACTAGCAGTCAATCAAACTTATCACATTAACAATAACAAACTAAGTCACCAAATACCGACAACATTTATCACTCAACTGACGATCAAACCCTAACAATAAACAAATATTCCCAAAATACACCTCAATTCAAAATTCAAATCAGGTCATAAAGTAAAAGCAAAATCCATCACCAAATGATATCCCCAATACACAAAGACACTATGATTTAATGAAGCCTAAACTAACAACAATATTCATTATAACTCACAAATACGTGCAAATATTAAGTTAAACCATAAACTATTAATAATACCCACGGCTAACTATGTCAAACCGCACTGTTGACATAACTCGGTATAGTCAGTTTCAGCGAGAAAACGAGGTCGAATCATTTGAAATGTGTTTGCTTTGTCGTCTCTGTATTCGGGTTTCTCTGCTATAAGGCTAGCCACGTCGAGAAACGACTTTTACAGAAATTAAGAGGGGTTTTGTTAATGATGTTTTGGATATGGTTCAGTTGTTGAGGTAGGGAAATTTTGGGTTTATAAGGAAATTAGGAATGGATATTCTAAATTTTGTTATAAATGAATTAGAAAAGGTAGTTGTGTAATGCCTTGATATTTTGAACATTCCTGTGTTAATCAGTCTGTAATAACTCTTTAGGATTTTGGAAAACACGATTAAAAACAATACTATGGGACTTTAAAAAGCTAGATATAAATAATCGAGTAAACAATTGATGAATGAGTTCCATGTACTTTTTCAGTTTAAAAACAGATAGGTTTTTCAAGATTAATAGACTATTGACTATTACAAGCATGTACTAAAAAGAACATTTTAAAGTCACAAACTTTAAATTTATTTTTGATTTTAGGTATTTCATATGCCTTTTAGGAATTTTTGTATGAACATTGATAGAGTAAAAAATTAAAGTCTAGTGTAAGTATAAACAAAAAAACACCAAATTTATATAGGTTTTGTTTCGTAGTTATAAAAGTTTATTTCAAAATACTTGCTTTAAAATGAATACAAATAAGCAATATTTATTTAATATTGAAACAATACATGTTACATTTTAATTAGAGAATGCAAATCCCAACCGTCACAAACACCATAGTTATATCGAATCGGATTTCCCCGTAACATAATCCTTCACAGTAAATATGACAAGCTTAGAACTTCATCCCAAATCTCGAAAAAATACACCATGGCACCACGTAGTTACATACAATTATAAATGCAAGCGAAATACGAACTTAACATATCATTTCCCAGCCTGACACAAACTCACAGAGGGCATCATTAAAATTTACCAAACGTCATACGAAGATCGCGACCTGTAATTATATTCCCCTGACTCATCAACACCCACCGAAACGACGATATAATTAGGGGCTTATAACCCATCGACAAGACCTAACGAAATGTCCCCCTAATTCGGATGAATCTTTGTTGTTTGCGGGAGGCTTCGTTTTGCCCAGTGTGCATTGTGAGCTGCTACGCTACAGTGAATGGCTTAATTATCAGGTCTACTATGTAATAGTGGTTGTGTTAAAGCTCATCTTGAAGGATGGAAATAGGCAGGTGGAAGCAGTCAAACTAAACCAAAAAGCACTATGTAATGAAAGTTAGAATCCGATAATATGTGTTTGGCGTGAAAACGTGAAGCCGTCGAAAGTCGTCAAAACGTTGTGGGTGAGTCCATACAAACCAGGCTCTCAACTAGATTTTAATACAAAATGTAATTTTTATTCTTCAAGAATCTTTAAGTAAACTTTAAAAAAGTATGTAAAGATAATATGTGCATTTGTAGGTTTTAGTAAAGTAAACTAACTTGACCGCAAAAGGCAAAAAACGTTTTTAAAAAAATAGAACATAAGATTGCATTTTGGAAATATAGTTACGTGTGTTTGAACATGAATCTATAAACTGAAACAAATAATATCAATAGATCACCGAAAACCATAAATGAAGCATTCATTCCTCCTAACAATAGTCAAGCGTTTCTCTAAATAAAAATGTAGAATATGTTTAATTTATTCAAAATACTCTGTTAAAGTAGAAAAAATATAGAAAAGCAATTTTCAATCCGCGTCAATTGCGAGATTAATGTAACTGATTTGTCTCTTATAACAAGCCCTTTGCCTTCAGTGGGATTTCCATTCAATCCCGCGGAGGATTAGTTTTCGTTTCGCTCTGTGGGTCGCTCTTAACTGCACCCGTAACCTGCAGACGAAGTTTCGGTTTCGGAATGGCGTGTGATTAGAGAATGCGTTGATTGGATTGAAGTTTTTAGACCTGGGACTTTGGAAAAGATAATGAAAGATCCTGGATATGGTAATGATGTCTGGGGTCGGATGAGTAATTACAGTGGAGTTCGTTAAGGTGTGTTTAATACGCGAGAGCGTTAAAAAGTATTGGGACCTGTCACTTGTGAGTTTAAAAGTTTTGGTAAGGTTTAAGGTTTTGATTGCTTAAGATATGTGTATTTATTATTTGTAGTTTAAATAAGGTTTCAAATAACGTTTGCTAGTAGTGTTTTAGATTATATTTGATACACATTAAAACAAGTGAAGGGATATAAGGATGAATCGTAAAAATTAAGGTGTTATAGTTATATTTTAATATATTTTGGCTTGTCTGCACCTATACAGTATCATTTTACCAAAATTTGCTTATAAACAAACACAACACCATTGTTACTTATAAGGTTTGATAAAACATGAAATGATATTTTTAAGCATGAATATGTAAGATCGAAGGTGAAAAATTAGGTCATAAAATTTTCAATAAAAGATCTGCTGCAGCACTACATTTATTTAATTATTACGTAAGCAAACTTGCACAGAACATTAAATAACTTTTAAATATTTAAACTAATGTAAAAACTATTATCCATATAACTACATAATTTCAGATAATAACTAAAAAAATATTCTAAACAAAAGTACAAAATCATGTAGATGTAAGTAACACCTACATCATACTCCCACACCAAATCTATTCCAACAGCCAAATGCATTATTTACGTTACAATTGAACGCGTATCTGCTTCGAACAAACAACGCAATTAAGCAGCAAACGCAGAACCACGGCCGATATCTACGCTCTATAAACAACGCCACCGTTCTACTGCACAGAGATGGCAGAACTTTGAAGACATTAAAGAAATTACAACATGATCTGGTCAGTGTTTAGTTGGTTCTAGTGGTTTATGTGGGGAAAATTGATTTTTTTAGTGAATAGGTCGGATTTTGTTTTCTTGATTCGATTCCTTAACTATAAACTAATTACCAATTATTTAAAGAGTAGTAAAAAAATATTAAAACGTTGAATGGAAGATAATGATATCAATACAGTTTCTATTGCTACTAAGATATTTTTAGCTTCCACACTACGTTTATAACGTAAAAAGTGGAAGGTATTATAATCGTTCAGTCCGTCTGCCTGCCTGTCCGTCTGTCTGTGCGTCACCCACTTTCATAGCCCAAACTAAAAATGCTACGGACAAGTGTGCTATGTCAAAAAAATTCAGCGCTTTGAAATTAGAATACATTGAAAATTTCAGAAAAGAATTCGAATACGAAGTACTTCAATTATTTAAAAAAACTGCAAAATTTAATGCTCATTTAAAAATCATAGGAAGACATTTTTATAAGAATTAAAACACCATTGCCATTCGCAACAATCGCTCGAGAAACTTTAATTCTTTTAGACAATAAATTAAAATAAATTTATTTTTGCGACATCGATCAGTTTGAAATGACGTCAAATATATTTCACGACGGTTTCTTTGTATGTTGATATGAAATGTTTTCATTCTATTTAAAAGCGAGGAATATTACATATTTATTCTTTGAAATATAAATTAATTTTTTCAAACGATAAGTAATAATTATTGAATTTTCGAAATAAAATAAATGAAACTAGCCAAATTTAGCATGTAAATGTTTAATATAGAATTATTGCTGTGTTTGGCGCCTTTTTACCTGTTAAACATAACTGTTGTGTGGAAGCGGGTTAAGTGACAGATTCTGTTACAAACCTACTTGTTTAATTTGAGGTTTCAGCATAATCTAAATGAGCCCTCATCGACAGTAATCAGTCAAAAACTAATATTTAAATGAAATACATTCGATGAAATCTCGTTTCATTCGTTATTTTAATCAAAATTATTGGCAGATTTTACTGCATTTTTTGCATTTCACCCAAAGTTACTAGATTTGGAAAACTGCAAAATGTTTCACAAAACAAATATCTGAAGTAATCTTATGTTTTTCAACCCTTTCAACACAAGACGTTTTCTGAAAAATAAATTTTATAAAATTTAAGATGAAAATTCGCAAGTCAGGGTCTTTCGAATTTTAACTCATGACTGTCTAGTCTAGTATTGTCCATTGGCTCGTTTCAGGTAACATATTTCTTCCAGCTTTCATTTTTATCCCTTTGATCGGTCGTTCTCCGATTGGTGATCTGTTTCAACGTGACATTGATTCACTAATAGAGGCTCTTAGAAAGAATTTATTTTTATTCAGAATTTCTGACCTGAAACATGCCTATTCTTTCATGCTTTTCAGTGGAATGATAGTTGATAATTCAGTCTTGTTCTATGGTATAAATAAAGTTTTATGTAAGTCTATTCTTCTGCGATCTTTAGCTTTCCTCTGGTATAGAAACAAGACCAACTATTCTCTACAAGTAACCCTTACCTAGGTCTTATCTCCCGGGCAAGAATAAAAACGAGGGCCCAGCTTATCGGAATGACCCTTTTTTGTTATCCCAGGGCAATGCTATCTGGGAGTAAATAGGATTTTATTTGTTTTCCGGGAGGCCCGCCCGATTAAGGGAGGCCGAGGAACTTATTATTCCAACTCCATTATGATGGTCTATAAAGAAGAGCTTGGACGTATATTTATCAGGCGCTATCTGGAGGTCGGATTGGATCAAGGTTTGGCCGTAAGTTTGGGTTTCTGGAGTCCTGAAGTTAAGAAATGTATAAATTGTTTAGCATAATAATATTTTTAAGGTTAGGCATAAAAGAGTTGAGTTAGAAGGGAATAAATTTCATAGATATGGGACCAAGAAAACGTACGTCTTTGATATCATCGAAATATCTACCGTGGATTGTGGCAACATTGGTCGAATTATATTTCTCCCCTAAACTTTATAGCGTTTTACTTATTATTCTATAAAAAATGTACTTTATAGGTTCGAATACTGTTTGAAATTTATGGAATTGTAGGTCATTAAAGTGGCTATGAAATATATTTTTAGAAATTCCAAATAAGGCTATCAAGCAATTTTGTAATGCTATGAACAAAATGTTGCATTATTATTAGTTCATTATTATGTATTAGTTCATATTGTTATATCATATATATTTATTTTTAAAAATTTAATTACAAAGAAATATTATAGCTTAGATAAAATAAAAAAAATATCAATTTAACAGTTATTTATTTATTTACAAATACATAATATTTTCTAAACATATTAAAATAAACTCCATTCGGATATTCTTAAAACATCATTAAAAAAAGGCACAAATAATCCAATATGGAGACGAACCCTATGCTACATTAAACAAGAAATAGTAATAATTGGAAAGAAAGTACCAAGCAAAAACAGAGCCACTTTCAGGGAATTTTTACATCAGCACTAGCTAAGCCCCCGCAAAAACTCTAAGACCTAATGATAGATTCCTGGTAGGCTTGGTAGGGATTTGCGCTCCTCCAATTAGGGACCTTTAATTCCTGGAGTCATTTTTGTTCAAGGAGACAGCCTTACAGGAACAAATAGAGGAAGTTATTACATTTTACGGTAAGTTTGTAATTAAAGACTTAAATGATAGAGTATCTCTGGGAGGGGCATCGTAATTACACAAGAGGTGAGTTTTGTTTCGTTTAAAAGTTTTTTTAGTGGTGTAGTTTTTATTTACAGGAAATTCATTAAATGTTGTGGCATAGATCTCGGTTTACCGGTATAAAATCGTTTCATTTAAAAACGATGTATTAATATTATTATTACAAATATTCTTATACTTGTTACTTGTTTATATATTTAAAAAAAATATTATTAAAAAACTTATTTTATACAAAAAATGTATTAATTTTTTAAAACATATTTTATATAAAATTAATTTAAAACATTGGCCTTTGTTCATACTTTTTCGTTATAAACGAAATAAAATAAGCTATAAATGATTGCATTTTATAGATAAACTCAGAAAAAATTGTGTTAACTATCAGCAATTTTTTTTGTTTTTCCAGTTATTATAAGTTGTGTTAAAACAATACAAAAAACTAATATATATATATATATATATATATATATATATATATATATATATATATATATATATATATATATATATATATATATATATATATATATATATATATATATATATATATATATATATATATATATATATATATATATATATATATATATATATATATATATATATATATATATATATATATATATATATATATATATATATATATATATATATATATATATATATATATATATATATATATATAATACATACATACATACACACATGCATACATACATACATACACACACGCACATACACACATACACACACACACATACACACACACATACATACATACATACATACATACATACACACATACACACACACAACATACATACATACATACATACATACATATATATATATAATATTACGGTACTTTCTTGTCGTATGAAAAAATACTAGAAAATTAAGACTCTGACAGTTAGCATAATTAAAATAAGCATGTAAATTAGCACACTGCAACGTAAATAGTAGCCTACTAAAAATAATTAGTTGACTACGAATAAGAAGCCTATGTAAGGCGCATTTTGTAGTTTGTTAATACTCCAGAAAAGAGAAAATCACATAAAAATATTTCTTTCCACACCTCAAAGGCAAACAAACTAAACAAAATGCTTATAAGAAGCTTTTCAGTCGGCTCTCATCTTAAGTGGTACTTTAAGCTGCCTACGTTTTGAAACTTCGGAGGAAATATATTCTTTATTTATTTTAAGGACGCTTGATTAAAATTTCAAAGACAGTTCTTTTGTTTATCTTAATAAAAATGACACGGAAAATGTTTGGTACCCAATTAGATATGCATTATGTTTTTAAAGTTTTGTGGATGTTAGGCTAATTTTATTTTAACGAAAAAAATCATATCCTTTTAAAAAATTTACTGTACAATAAACGAAAAATGCAATAACATTCATAAATTAATGCATTAAACATAAGTTATTGTTGAAGTTAATGAAAAATAAAGTTAAAATAATGATCGCAATATTTCAAAAATTCTATGCATTATTAAACATTTGAAAATTTTATAAATAAAAGTATAGTTGTTGCTTATTCTTTAAAAACTCTGTATGCACGTGTAAAAAAGTACAACTATCTAGAGAAGTAACAACATGCAAATTTATCGAATTAACGGAGGGAAAAAAAACTCCTAACTATTTTGGCATTCATCGATTTCTTCCATCCAAGCGCCAAACTAACCTTAATTTCCTAACGCTATTGTGCCGCCATCTACCGAAAAAACGGCAAACTTCCAACGCAGGTATGTATTCCCTGATTACAAAATCAATATGCTAAATAAAAACGTTTTCTTAGACAGCATTGAAATTCAGAAAACAGCGAGAAAGAAAAAAGTTGACAAAAAAAACAAACTAAGAAGCAAAGAATATTTCCTTACCAAAAAAAACCTCCAAACTTTTTTTTAGATATCATACGCAAAATTTAAAACTTTTTTTTTACCGAGGCTCCAGTATCTATAAAATGTTTGGATAATGTCCCAGCAAGCATTTTTGTATAGGGAAAAGGCTGTTGTAGTGGATAAATTACAAGGTATCGAAAAACAAATTCTCCCCCACAATTTTTCCCTCGACAAGGCCTTATGAAGTTAATAAACACACGCAAGGGTGCGTTTGACACGTGCTATAAATTTGCTACGGTTTCCCCGTAATAGGGAAAATTCTGGAGCTAAAATGAATTTCTATACTCTTGGGAAATACTGGCCTCGTTCATGGTGTGTTTTATTATAAGGAGTATTTTTTTACAGGATAAAAACAACGGTAGATTCATAACGAATTTGATATGAGGATATTTTAATGTCGCGCTGTACGTCGAACAGTGGCGTATCTCCTGTGTTAACAGAATGAGAGAAGCACCCTTTTTAAAGATGTGAAGACATTGTGTCCTGAGATGGATAGGAAAATTGAGTGGAATTTTTAAGAATTAATATACATAAAAAGCTATCGATAACTTATGTTTCTTGTCTCCAAAATAATAGTTTCACTGTTTTTTTCCACTATCTCAAATATTTGATATGCTTTTCGATATTGGAGCTGTCTGTCCATTTATTAAAATGCCGATATATTTTTATTAAATTTATTTTCAAAACTTCAATCAATAAATGTAGACAGTTTTATGTTTCAAACCAAATTTTATAAAAAGAATATTTCGATCCCACTTAAATGCCATACCGTTGCTTTGTTGAAAAGGTTGTGACTAACAGTTGGTTAACATGAAGTAAATAGTTTTAAAACTATGCATATATTTTTTAGCTTCCACACTACGTTTATAACGTAAAAAGTGGAAGGTATTATAATCATTCAGTCCGTCTGTCCGTCACCCACTTCCATATCCCAAACTATAAATGCTACAGACAAGTGTGATACGTCAAAAAATTCAGCGCATCTCGAAATTAGAAGACATTGAAAATTTCAGAAAAAAAATTCGAATTCGAAGTACTTTAATTATTTAAAAAAATGTAAAATTTAATGCTCATTTAAAAAGTATAAGACTCCATTTTTGTTAGAATAAAATCACCAATGCCATTCACAACAATCACTCGAGAAACTTTAATTCGTTTAAATAATAAGTTAAATTAAATTTATTTTTGTGACATCATTCCGTTTGAAATGACGTCAAACATATTTCAGTAAGATATTCTTTGTTTGTTTTTTTATATGAAATGCTTTGGTTCTATTTAAAAGAGAGTAATCTTACATATTTATTCTTTGAAATATAAATTAATTTTTGCAATCTTTAATAACTTTTGAATAATTATTGAAGAAATAATTATTGAATTTTCGAAATATAATAAATGAAACTAGCCAAATTTAGCGTTTAGTTTAAAGGTTTATAATAGAATTAATATTGTGTTTGGCGACTTTTTTCCTGTTGAATACAAATGTTGTGTGGAAGCTGGCTGAGTGACAGATTCTGTTACAAAACCTAATGGACAAGTTGCATGAAACGCGAAATTCACAATATATGTGTTTTAATGGTACATTAGAAGCTGCAGATTCCGAATGTAAGGTTAAATATTCACAAATATGTTTAATTTCAACAAAAAATGCATTTGAAATTTGCCGAAAATGTACGTCACTGAAAACAGCTCTGACGTCAACTGTTATGTTTTTGGCGATGTTTCGATCTATGCTGTAATACACTTTATAAAATAGTAAACCTTACAATTTCTGCGAAACCTCATTAAAAGAAGAAGACAATATTATTTGTAACCAGTTCATATCAAGGAAGTTAAACAGCTTGTTCCAAGTTTGGTTGTTAGTTAAAATACACACACTAAAGCGCGTATGAGCTATTGCAGAACTATTGACTGTTGGATCTGATCGGAATAGTCGAGTGAAATCGTTCAACGTTTGAAGAAATTAACTGGAATGAACATGACATGTTTCTGTAAAATAGCATAACTTTTTTAAGAGTTTGATAAGGATGATAGCACGTTTCACAGTTTCAAAAGCGATACAGTGAAACGTGATACGAAATAACACGCCAAGAACAAAAAAAAGCCAACCGTGACGTCATCTGTTATGCTAAGAGAGGTTTAACAGGAGTGACGTATCACTAACTTTAAAAATGAATTTAAAAATAAATACATCTTTAAAACCAGAAATACTTGAGTTTTAGAGGTTTTTAATATGCTTAATCGAATAAATATGTTTGTGGAAAACGCTGTAATTGTCCATTGTTATAATATGAGCCGACATTGTTATAAAAAGTTTTTATTATGGGTTGTTATAATCTTTTTTTTTTTCATAAAACCTTTTGCTAAGAAAACAATTTTACGCTTTGAATATTACCTTAGAGATTATTGGATTTTTAACAAACGAATACCTATTTTTTTCTTTTAAACAGTGTTAAATATTAATTACCCTCCGAGTCTCGCTTTTATTTTCTTGTAGAATTGTTTTGATGATAAATGTTATTGCTGGACTATTTAAGCTACAAAAATAGGCAATTTTAAGAAGTTGGTTTAAATAATTTATTATTAATTGATTTTTCTAACAAAAATTGGTTTGATAAAAAATTTCGTTATCAGCCCATATAAAATACACCTATGCTTGAAAATGTGGGCGCGCTGGACAGCGGGTCTCCAAACTCAAGTGCCTCAGTGTTAATCCAATGGGAACAAAACTATTTTCTCTGCCACATTTCTCCCGCTGTATTGAATATTTTACAAACGGTGTTTTATAAAACAATAAATGTAGATAACTTACATGTCTCTATAAGCCCACTTTTTAAAATTGCTTCGAATAGTTTTTGTAAAAATTATTTATTGAATTTTAAAAAAAAAATATTCGAACCAATTTCAAAAAGTGGGATTGTCGGGACCTGCAAGTCAGCTACATTTATCATGTAAAAAAACCCGTTTGTAAAAATATTCAATACAGCCGGAGAAATGTGGCAGAGAAAATATTTTTTTCTCCATTGGATTAACACTGATGCACTTTGCTTTGGAGACCCGCGGTCCAGCGCGCCCATTCCCCCTTAATACAAACACAACTTAACTTTTCATCAAATTTGGTGTAAAACTTTGTCAAACCCTTGTGAGAAATAAATACAACCCAGCAGATATTCCCACCAGCCCCTAACTAGGACATGTACTAAAGAGCAAAACGGAACAGGGCCAAATAATCGGCAGAGCGATGTTTTTGTCTCTTTTATTTACTCTTCCACGAATAAATAGAGAGGTCCTAAAAGCAGCCCGTGCTTAACAGGGCCCTCGCATCATTTGCTGCAGAAAACGCTTCATTCTATTTAGATCAACAGCACAAGAGCAGATTTTTACTTCTGCTAATGAATTATCTCCAGAGTATTTTATTTAGTTTTATCTTTTTTTTATAATTTTGTCCTTTTTTTTGTCGCTTTATTCTTTTTTGGGGTTGTTGTTAACGTACGAGGGTGGGGATGTAAGGGGAATGAGATTTTTGTTATTTTTTTATTGTTATTATTTTTGAATTTTGGGTGGGGATTATGAGGATAAGTGTGGAGGTTGAAGAGGTGCAAAGTTTTTCAATTTAGAAGAGTTAAGCAACATATGCAATACAAATAAACTATATATTAAATACAGATGTTGGATATTTTGGATCATAATACGGCCATATGTGTCTTAATATCGTAATAGACTAAGTTTTATGTCATAGTTTAAATGCAAGAAAAAAAGAGTATTAATTGAGCAAACGTATAACAAGTTTTGGAACTTATCAATCGAACTATTAAGATTTTACTGAAGGCATACTGATCTATTACCTCTATATTTTAACAAAAAATAGTTAATTCCTAAATAAGTTTAATATTTTTTGTGTTTATTTCTTAGATTAATAAATACGAGTTAAAAATGAATTATTTTTAGTTTTTACATGTAGGCTCGTTAATGTCATACTATTTTTAATTTTAAAACTGTGATTTTGCAAAAATGCACGGATAGAATTACCATGTAGATCGGGTGTAATTAGTTTTTTGAGAAGAAAACAATTTATTTAAAGTTTATATCAGAGTTACTAGTTTTCTTAAAATATTATAAATATGTGAAGCCCCAACCATTTTTGTTCAATATCCAAACTTTCTCAAACCATAATGATATATATTTAATTAAATATTTCAAACAAGTTTCCTCACCTTAGTTTAGACCCAATAGAGAAAGTAAAAACTGATTTCGAAAATTAAGTTCGAATGTATTTTTTCTTCTATAAAAGAAACTTTTCCAGTTTTTCCAGATTTTTGAATTGCGTCTGCAGGATGAAGGACAAGTATACAGACATACGAGAAGTCGAAGTTGAAGTACATATTCCCTTCCTACAAGAAGATTCGAATAACTTCTCCTGGCGAAGGGGAGAGAAAATTTTAAATTGCGTTTCTTTCGCAGAATAATAATAAAAAAAAAGAATTACTTTGTTGGCTCTGACAAAGTGAAACAGCTGTACAACAATGAACTTTCTACTTTTAAAGTTTGCAGCTTAAAAAGGAGACAAATGCAACCTTTGAAGGAGCAAAACTAAACTAAAAAAAAATTAGAAAAAGAAACCTGTGTTCCATTCGCGCCCGACTTTCTCATTACTTTTTCTTGCCTTGACTTTGAGAGAGCTGATGGTTTTTCCCCGTTCTCGTATTTATCTATTTTTTACTTCAAATTTGCCTTTTTTACCCCTTAAACCGAAGTAATTTAAGCGCGGCGCGGTGTTTTTCATTGTAGCGTTGATTTTTCATCTTCTGAACTTAATTCGGAAAAGGGTTTTTAGGAACAGTGGAATGGCAACGCAAAAAATAAGCTGCTCGCTTGAACGGATCGCATGAAGTGATAAAATTAAAGCAGAGAGTTTCCGAGTCTTCTATCTTGTTTTTAATTCCATTTTATTTGGCTTTGTGTTTAGAGCTATAACAATACTTTTTCGACAATTGTTTTTCCTTTACGGAGAGGATTGAAGAGCGCCTGGTTGCCACCACTAATTGAGAAACTTTTTCTCTAACCGAAATCTCTTATAAATAAAAACGACTTTTCATGCAATATTCATTTCCGTTAAAGCTAAGGAAACTTTTTATAGTGAGAGTACGCAACTTTTTTTTGTCTACAAAAATTTAGTCTATTACTTTGGTTACTTTAATCATCGTAACACAGAAATGGCCAATTAATTATTGCTTACAGACGAAAAAAGTACATTTGTGGTTCTAGTAACGCTAAAAACAAATTCTTAAGATGTTTTTATTCGGACTCTAAGAAAATTTAAAGTAAATATCTTTTACAATGAATGTTTTCGTAACATTTTTTAATTAAAGTATAACATAATAAAATAAATTATAAAATTTAAATACTTCTCTGAAAATTAACTTTAAAAGACCACATCAGTGTCGATGGATTATATAGCGTAGGATATATTATTAGAGAGAAATACTAAGTTGGAGTAAATACATCAATACTCTTGTCTGGTGTCTAGGGAGCCCAAAGTTTATAGTGCTTAAGTCAACTGTTAATCTTAGACTATCCGAAACATATTTGCATAAGTAAATTAAAGATATTTTAAAATACAAGTTGGCAAAACGAATTGTACCTATCATACTTTTTTTTTAATTCATAGTAAGTAAGGAAATGGTTAAGGCATGTAAAACCTAAATTCTAGCAAAGCAATGTCAAAGAACCATCTTAGCATACAAAGAAAAAAACTCTCTACCGTAGAATATCGTATTAACCTCAGAATTGTAAGCGAAGAAGGATAGGAAATCCGAAGAAAGGCGACCAGCATCTCTCGAGTAAATTCAGGGCGCGACTTAATGCCTCCCAGTAGGCCCCAGCCATACCCCATTTTTCTCTCGGCACTTTCGGCTTCCATTTCACAAATCCCTTAGCCTACTTCACTTTAAACACTCTCACCCTCTTTGTTTGCCCCGGTCACGGATTATGCTGGACACCGACACGAGATGGCGCTGTGCATGGGGTCGGGAGGTTTGTGTTACTTGTGATGGATAGTTGTTCTTCAATAATGGAGTGCTTATATTAGTTTGTTTCCTGAACTGGACTAAAAGATCATTTGAATGTAATTCAAAATTACGAGGTAATATCCAATATGTAGCTTTACTGTAACATAAATTCGACAACAAAAAATAATAATTATAAAAGCCTTAAAAATTAAAAAAAAATTAATTTAACATGCAAATTTGATTTCACTATAGAAACTGGTAAAGTATTAGATTTATTTTGGACCAACCTTGCTGGGCCTCTGGCCTGTTGTTGGTTCAAAATTTTTGTATTTGTATTTGAAATTTATTTTACACGCCAAAGTTTAGTTTCCAAACAAAGGCTGTTCTCAAACAGCAAATTCATTTGGCCTTTGACTAAAACATAATATTCAATGGGCAGCTTTATAAACATTTTTATATAACATGTTGGTTATCCAATAGTCAAATTATGCACTAAGAATTTTGGAATAATTGATTTCGAAATTCCATAATACAAATTTTCCATTCAAGATATCAATTTATAAAAACGTTGATAAATTTTGTTTGTGATAAATATCTATAGAAAATTTTAACACGATAACGATAAAGTAGATTTTAAAAAGAGATACATAATACACTAGTACACTAGTAACATAAGTGATAGCTGAGTGATAAAGAACTCTCAAAAACAATTTAAAATTTAAAAGGGGTCGTTTACGTTTTTTCATATATCAGGTAAAAAATACCAAATTCATATTTCACAATTCATTTCTTCATCTAACAAGAATAGAGGTGAAAAGGGTAAATCGCTTCCTCTTCTTTCCTACGCGGTTTTCCCTCGTGGTTTAAACTTACACAAAGTGATGCAGTGAAAATAAAACTAAAGGAAAATAATAAAACTAAACAAAAAGGGAAGTTTTCACTCTACTTTCTCCATATCTCCTGGGTTTTTAAGTTGCAGTTGGAAAAGGTAAATTGATTAAAATGACGGAGCTTCTTTTTCGGTTTCGGACGAGGTTCGAAAGTTTTTATTAATGACGTGAGAGAGATTGAGCATGGAAAAGGTGGTTCCGAAAAGGGGCCAATTACAACTATTCGCATTTTTCTAAATTTTAAATGCGATTTATTAGTTTAATGAATTTTATGGGAAATTATAGTTGTTGAGTTTTTATAAAGATGGATAGCTCTAATTTTGTAACACAATATGAATGGCTTATTTCATGTTGGTTTGACAGATTAATTAGTTGATTCATTGGAAGGCTAGTTGTTTCAAAAAACTGTTCGCATGCATGTCTTAATAATGGAATGCTATTCAAAATGTTTGGGAAATATTTTTAAATAAGTGTATTTTGTTTGTGTTAAGAGAAAAAATGAAACTATTCATGTACTTTAAATATATTCTTGACAAACAATGTACAATTAAGTAAGAATTTATTATATCTGTACGTTTTTTCAGTTTGAAGATAGAGAAAAAAATTACAATATAAACCAGTTTTGTCTCCCCATTAGCTGCCGCTTCGAAATTGCTATCTCTTATATATTTTAATCTACGTTGGAAACTGCTTAGAAAAAACACGTCAAGTTGGTAATCAGAATAGAAAAAATTTCGGGTATGGCTCATGAACTAAAAATTATCATTTGACAAAATGTGTTTATTTCAATTCAACTATAATTGAAATTTAACATAAAATAGCGCCAAAACTAACCTTTACAAGCCCAGAATTCTGAGTTATAGCTTCGAAGTCAAAAATTATACATGAACGAAATCTAGAAAAAATTTAAACATAAAATTCATATCAAGCCTGATTAAAATCTATTTTACATCATTTCATATTAAATGATAAGATATTTTTATTTCAAAATTGTTATAATGACAACAAACTTCTTGCAATAAGTTTATTTTAGAACTCCATAAGTAATGAATGCAGATGAAGACATATCAGAGCATTTTATTTGGAACTGACTTATGCTAGTGCATTCTTCAATACTTCTGAAACACCGAGAGTATAAAAGCTGAAATTTCAGCGATACAACTAACCTAGATAAAGTATCGAAAAAATACTTTTTCTTGTGTCACGAAAAGAATCGGGCACAACACTCCAAATCAATGGTAAGGAAGTTGGGGGGATGGGAGTCTCCCAAAAATTGATTTTCCATCTGTATTCTCCAGGGAGATGGACAACGATGTATATAAATAAAAGACTAGATTGGAAGCGAAGAAAAAAAACTTCTCTCACCTAAAGAAATAGTAATAACAATAGGAATAAAGGAATAAAACAATCTGGGAGTGTATCAGATGTGCGGGCTGATTTTTGTTTGATAGAAAAGTAATGGGAATAATGTTAGAGCTAAATAGTAAGAAGTTAACTGCAATGGAATAAATCATTAAAGAAGACATGACAGTTTTGTTGGATAGACATTTTCAGGAGTTATGTTTGAAGAGTACTTACTATTGAGAAAAGCTTTGAAGATACATGTTAAGAGAAATGACTTGTGTGATATCAAATAACATGCTATGTATTTAGTAATTTTTATGAGTAAAAAAACATGTTTGTGTAATAAAAATCAATATTTATACAGTTTTACTATTAATAAAATCTACACAGTCAACTTCTACAAAAAATAAAATCCTCACATTTTAGAAGCTTAATTATGTAAGTAATTAATTATATTGCTTTTCGATAGCTTTAAATTTTAACGTACACTGTTAAAAAGTTTGGTGCAGGATTGCACCGGAATCCTAGAACATTCTAGCTGCCACCACCATTTGGAGCGTTGATTCACCACTTTTACGGTGCATCAAAGTTACGGTTTTACATAAAAATTGATAAACTCACGCTCTAAATAGAGGTAGCAGCTAGAAAGTTCCAGAAATCCGGGACAATCTTTAGCCAAAAATTTAACAATGTAAATTTTATCTTTAAACTTCTCAATCCCAAACCCAAAAAATCCAAGAATAATAATTAAACTTGCTCCTAACCATTAAAAAAATAGTTTAAAAACTTTAAGGATACGTTCCTTTATACCTAACACGAGATATCGGAAAAACTCGACGTCTTCCAATACGACTCTTTCAACAAGAAGCGTAATTACACCAGAGCCAGATTGAAAATCTGAAACAATCTCTCTTCCCTTCAAGAAAACTAAAAACTTAAAGAAAAGAAATATTTTCTCTCTAACTGATTTCCTGTGTGGAGCTTCCATCACAAAGCACGTTGATTTCTTCCTTTAAAAACTTACTTGGAGGATAGAAACAAACGTGCTATCCCAGTTTTCTATTGAAGAATTCCTTTCATTTGGGAGAGTAAGATAGAACGTCCAAATCACCTACTCTTGTATTAGAGCAGGGGTCTCCACACTGAGGTTCGCGAAGGAATTATCAGGTCACTGTACCGATACAATTAAAATTTTCAAATAATGCATGTGCATAGTTCAGATCATAATATTAGTTATTAGTTTTTAAAATGATTATAAAACTATTTATTCGTCCAGTTAACGACAGTATATGTAGTTTTTTTCATCCTACATGAAACTTTTACTTAAAATAACGGTTTTAAAATTTTCAGGGGTTACAGTCGATAAAAAAGCGTAGTAATGAAAGATCATTTAAGATCCAATGTATTGTCCCTTTTGTAGACACTGTTATTGGTCGGCCCCATCATTAAATTGTTTTCGTTTATTTTCACTAACTATGGTTTAATGGTAGGTAATGAGTTTCATATTTAGGATCTACATATTTTGTAATATTAATAATTAGGGATACCATAGGAAATACCGTGAAAAAAACAGCTTTTAAACATTAAATGTATTGAAAGTTTACTATAAAAATGGAAAAAGCAGGCAGTGGAAAAGTGATTGTATATACAACATAATAGTTCAAAATAGTTCAAAGATAAAGAGCTCTTAAACATTGAATCGCTCGTACAAACCTTTGTCAAAATATGCCGATACTTTTATTCGGTTGTTAAAACTACGTGCTTCTTTTAGGTGAACAGGTTTAAATATCAATATTTAAACAAAATATATATTTCAATAAGTTTCTTTATGCATTGACTGCCTAATTCGACATCTATCTATCTCAAGCCAGAATAAAAAATATATGTTTAACAACCGATGTGTGCCTCCAAAGAAGCATAGTTCACTGTCCCGATATACCCTCCACAATTTTCAAACTGGCCTACGTATACTTTCCTTGATTTCCCAACCCTTCGCAAAGAAATTTTGGTGACCCTAGCCTTAGAAAATGAGATCTTTCTTAAAGAAGTAGTCTTTAATAGAAGTGAAGTATCACTTTCGTGTACTGTTTTTTTTCCGCCGGTCTCTCTAAAGGTGCGATGTTTTGAAGTGGACGCTGCTCTAGGTGGAATTAGAAACACGGAATAAGACTTAGAGTACATTTTGTTTGTTGTTTAGTTTATGTGTTTATTTTTAAGTTGATTTTAGAGAAGAATCCAAGTATCAGTAGTTTCATTAAGTAATTGTTTCTTTAGTCGATGAAATAAATAAATTTTAAAGAAAGAGCAATGTCTCCAAATACAATAAATATCAATATATCATTATAAGTGTTTCTATCAAAAAACACCTTAAAAAGACTTATTTTTTTAAATTCAAATTACAAAATACTTCTGCTTAATAAGCATAGTTTAAAAAGATAAATTAAAAAAAAATCATGTAATTTATTTTTCCCCATCTCTCTTAAAGTGTAATGTTCTCTCTCAACACGTAATAAGTATTATGTAATTAAGTGTAATCTATATAATGCTTTTAAAGAAAATATCGACAAATACTTTTAAAAGAATATAATCTCAACTCTGAAGACAAATATTTTTAAATATCCAACTTCATTCTTCTCAATCATTAAAAAAAATGTTGGTCCAAAATGGTTACTCAATCTTATATTTTTTGTCATGCCTTTATTTTAATTTAAAAAGAAAAATAATAATGGTACAGTTATTAACATCTTCTTAAGAGACGTGACAAGATCTGTTATCTGAAATCTTTTTTAAATTGAAACATGATAAGTATCCTAAACTGCTTCAATTTTGAAAACAAATAAATTGTTTATGAAACATAAGCTTTTGTTTTTTTCAACACCACAAATTCAAGAAATTTAGAAAAATAAATAACTATAAAATGAACGCCAATAATGAAAAAAAAGCTGCTTTACTTTCTCAAAGATAAAACATAGTAATTATTCCTCAAAAGCTGCATTGCCAGCATATTTAAGTACGTCGTTTTCTACTGATTTTGTATTTGGCAACGAGGATTCTCAAAATATCGGAAAGAATAATGAATGAAAATCTTAATTTATCTTTTGTACAAGCACACAAATAGAAGAATGAACAGCAATTATTCTTATATCTTTTACCAACTTTCTTTCGAATAGAACATGGAACAAAGCGAATTAATGTGAGTCTTAAATGATTAAAAAAGTCTGACAAATAGATGGGCCATTGTCATTATTTGTTTCCCCCACAATCATGATAATTTCACGCCCCTTGTTAAACAAAATAAAAGATAAATGTAGATTGTGCTGGTAGTTGTCAAATTGGACGATGAGTTATTTTGGTGGTGAATCATTGGGTATTAATAAAATCTCTAAAATGCAAACATTTATCATAAAGATATAAAACTCTTTTATTTTATAAGTTTTCGAATAACCTAAAATAAAAGTCTGATTTTAACATGTACCGTGTTTTAAGACGTAAAATATTGATTGCATTGATAGGTAATTGCTCCCATGTTTTCTTTACAATTTTAAAGATATTTGGAACATTAATCTAAATGTACTCGAGTACTAACAGCGATATGTTCCAGTTTCGAAAGAATCGCACTCTTCTTTCTTTTATCACTTTAACTTTCATTTAAAAGTAAGGTCAAAATTTTTAATTTCAAAAAGTGCAATTGACGAAAACATGGATTAGAAGAATTGTAACACATATGGGGAGGTGTATATATTTTTAAACGTTGGAAGTCGAAAACTGTAAAAAAAATAAGTAAAAACAGAATATTACTGTTATTTTCATACAGGAGTGCAGGAAAGTTTTTGCACTGTGTTACTGTGTAGATGTGAAGTTTATGAAAAAGTAACTTAATTCGGAAACCAAGTCGAAATAATCCTTTTTGTAATGCATCACATTAAATACTATCTAGTATACCATAATCTCCATCGACTACTTCAGATCGGATCATAAAAAGGAATTGCATTAATTCCCTAAGATTCCCTACCATGGTGGAGTTTCCTCAATCCTGCCAATCTAGAAAAACTACCATCAAATAAGCAGCCTCGGAAAGTGCCATCTACCGTCTATTATCGGAATACTAATAAGCACTCTTACATCTTTATACTTATTTCTCTGGTTTTCTTAGACTTATTTCTCTCCGATAAAGTTTCTGAAATGACGTCAAAGCGAAGAAAAGATTGACTAACCTGATCTTGATGACACAACATGAGTGGAAGAAAATGGTTATGGATTATGTTACATCAATCGCGTTCATGTCAAATTTTAGCAAATATCGTAAAGGTTATTCTTATGGTTCATGTGGAAACGACAATTTGAACGGAAATTAGTCCTTTCTTGAAAAATCAAGTCTTTTAATAACTTAAGATAATATTTTGAGCAATTATTATTTTTTTCAGTTTAATAATAATATTTTTAAATAATGTTCTTGAATAACCTATCATAAACGGAATTCAATATCAGCCCCAGACCCTACCCGTCCCAGTAATTAATAATCGAAATAATTAGAACATGATTTCATTTAAATAGAAAAAACTCGACCTTAGTCAACATCCAGCCCCAAAACCCAACCCCTCCCATTAATTAATAATAGAAATAATTAGATCACGATTTTATTTAAATAAAACCCCCAACCTAATTCAACATCAGAAAACTAATTCTTGAACTATCGCCAAGCATGCCAACCCAGCATTCCCCCTATATGTTGACGCACAATAGCAATGACACAGGAAAATGAACAAGGGCCCCCTCTCCCCACCTTTATTAGACGCCGGGGTATTAACACAAGTGTGCAAGTGCTTATTTAGCAGTCTCTACTCGAAACAGGCAGGCACCGTGTATTATTATATCTTTGGGTCCGCACACATATTTTCCAGATATTACACTGGGAGGGGTAGGGTACTGGGGATTGTTGTTGAATATTTTAATTATTGTGCCTCTGCCTAACGAGATAGCGAGTTATTGAAGAGTTTAGTTTAGTTAATTGGGGTGCTTGTATTTGGTCTTTCGATAAGTATAAGAGAAAATGGGTAGAAATGAGTATACTGTGTTTAGTTTATTTTACCAAAAGTTATTATGTTAATGATCTTTCAAGGTTTTGGATTTCTAATAATTTCAAGTTGTCCACAATAAACTAAAATATAAGGGAGCTTAGAACTGCATTTAAGTTATTAATTACTTAAAAATTTTAAGCAAGTGAGTCCAACGTAATCACAAAACTAGTTTTTACAAATTTTAGCACTTATTTCAAAAACTTAAAACATTAAAACAATTTTAGATGGTCTTACCTCGTGAAAGTTTACTGAGCAAAATTTAACGAATGATTTGATAGATTGTAAATTGAAGAAAGTTTGTAAGTACATTATTTATCTTATATTTCCCTTAATATATTTCGTAAAACTATGTAAGCAGCGATAATTTTTTTCTCACTTAAATTTCATTTCAAAAGAGCATACAACGATTTCAAATATTTACACTTATTCAAGTCTTGTTATGAATTTTTTTTACAAAAAGAAGAAGAATTTTTCATATTCATAATTTCTAAATTCTATATTGATAGTATCTCTATTAAAGGTCTACGACTATCCTAGACATGCAAAAGTAAAGAAAATATTCGAAATCACATTCCACGTCGACTATGTCCCTGACACAATATTAATAACAAAAAAACAAAATCCCCATCCCTACGAACATTCAAAATCTCATATTTTATTTATGCTCACACATTCGGTTTCCAGTATATAGCTGCGGGTACTTTCAGAATAGAACAAAATACGACGGCGGTTTAGAGAGATAAAAAACAAAAATAACAATAAAAAAAGAGTAGAGCAAATAAAATAAATCGGAAACGAAAATAGCGGTGAAGAAGACATACAAAAAACGTTAAAACTTCTCCAAGAACAAACTTCAATTTGCCTCCTAGGTATTTTAAACTGCCGTGTACCGGCGGAGCTTTAGTGGGAAAATTTGTTTACATGACTTCGAGAAATATGGCTTCGGATAAAGTGTAATTAAACATCCTGTTTTCCGCAACAACTTTTGTTAGTCAGGATTTTTCCTCTTTTCATTTCTTTCTGTACCATAGCTGGTAAAAGTGCGTGAGAAGTCAGGTTATTATAATAAGCAGCAGGAAAATTAAAGTTGTTTATTGCTAAAACTTTGTTGTGGTGGTTCTTGATACTTCCGAAACAATAAAATAATTTTGCAGAAGGAAAATTATGAAGGTATAAGTTTACTTTTCGCGGAAGTTGGCTAGAGAGTCAGGGTTTTGTACTGCACTAGACTTCAAAGCAAGAGCGAAAGACTAAAACAAATCTGAATTGTACAGAAATAAATAAACAGTACTCAATGCATTTCTATCGCACGTTAATTCTGTATTCTATTATAAGATGTTATACGTTAAATCCGTCAGGTAGCGTTAGGCGACGTAGTTGTCTGACCTCGATTCTGAAGTACTGTGTTAAATCTTTGTGAAATAAGCAGCAGGAAACATTCTTAAAATAAAAACATGGTTGTTTCGCTTATATCCTAACAGAATATTACAGAAACAAATTTATAATAAAAATAAAGAGTTTTTTTTGCCCAGATGATTCAAAAGTTGAAAAAATACTGTTTATTTTAAAAGTAACATAGGTTTACATTCTTGCTACTGTATGTAAATGTAAAGAGTTTAGAAGAAACTCGTTTTAAATAAAAATTAAGAATATATCACTTAAATAAGGAATCATTTTAATAAAGATTATTTAATATA
This sequence comes from Oedothorax gibbosus, assembly GCA_019343175.1. Taxonomy (NCBI): domain Eukaryota; kingdom Metazoa; phylum Arthropoda; class Arachnida; order Araneae; family Linyphiidae; genus Oedothorax; species Oedothorax gibbosus. The sequence continues at coordinate 27,128,083 of CM033271.1, forward strand.
TTAAAATAATTTTTTAATCAAACAAGTTGTTCAAGTTTTCTTACCAAATTTCCTTAATATTTTTTTTATCTAATCATTCTTTTAAAATGAAAATGCAAGGCCAATATACAAACTAACAAGTTGCTTAAATTATACATTCATAAATCCATCTTATTAAAAAAAAATTCATTTTGGAATATTACATTATTTAGAATGATCCTTTACAAGATATGTTCGTTATCATAATTGGGAGCACATAATCTCTCTCTGATATTCATTATTAGAGGATGAATAGCGTTATAAATTTGAATATTAGGGGCTTTTTCAGAAATCTACCTCTGATTAAACAGTCTTATGAAATGGAGTAGAAATAAAGTATAATATTGAGATTTTGATTTCCAACTCGCATACAAGTTAATTAGTACGCAGTTTGCATGAAGAAAAGTTTTCTGGCTTGATATATGTTTCGTTGGAAGATTAAGAATACAGTATCTTGAATGCTTCAGGTTTTCGACTAACACAAATGGATAATTGAAATTTATTTTATTAATTTGACTCGCCAAATTATTTTGGACTTAGTAGAAATTCGAACTAATCATTTACACACATACTCTGAAAGATATTTGATTGAAAATCAATCTAAAATCAAGTGCATGATCTACAAAGTGACTTGTGATACAAACTATAGAAAAGTAAGTATTATGGGTGACTTTTACTTTAATGGCGAATTAAAAAAAATATTAGCCACCAAGTTTTTTCGAAATCAATATGTTTAAAACTTCACAGTTAGAAAATGATACTCATTCGAATACAACATTATAAGATATTTTTTTTTAAAAAATTTGGAATGATATTGTTTCTCTTACATGGAATATATGGTCTGTTCTCTTCTTACAGTTCACCATCTCTTAGAAAACACCTCTACAGAACTCTTACAAATATATTCTTGAATAAAAAAAGCTAACTCTGTTCGCTAATATTAGACTACAAAATGTTGTTATTGAATTTACATTAAACTCGAAATGTTATTGTACTCACAAAAAAAATTTAACGTAATACGTAATTTATCTTTCTAACTTAGCATAAAATGGGGTAACCTAATAAGACTTGATACGATGATCCTGTACTAAACTAAAATGTCGCAACAAAGCATCAACCTATCAGTTCATCTACCTCCGAATCTTCTGGATGAAACCTATTAAACTCACTCTGTCCAATGTCCATCAAAATCTTGCAATTACTAGCACTTAAATCCACAGAAGCACTCAATCTGAAGGTCCAAGAAGATGAAAGCAAGTCAATAAAAGAGTTTGACAAAATTGTATCTGATATTTTTAATTGGTAAAAGGGTCTAACATTTGAATAGGCAGCATTAAAGGAAAGTTGTTCAGTTGAATAAGAAGATTTATGCAACTCAAAGTCGTAGTACAGAATAGAGTAGTAAGTACAGAAATAAGAGTAAGTATTGGAAGTATACAAAGTACTGTACAAAATTCGCCAAAAAAGGTTTGTTAAAATTTTGACTTGTACGCAACGTTTTTTTATTTTTAGAACTTATTTCTTTTGAAAATTCGATTAAAAGTTCGTTTGTTCATTCACTAATTTAAAAAGATTAAAAACAAATTATTTCGAAGTATAGGATGTAATGTGAACTTGATTTATAAATGAAAATTTTCATTTATATAAAACTTATTCAAGTTTATTTTCTTAATAAATATAGCTACATTGATATTTCATTACATTCCTATAATGTTACATTTATTATATGGTTATTTTCCAGTCAATTTATTGAGGATTTCAAGAGAGCATTTCATGGAGACTAGTAGTAGTGAAATAACAAATGTGATCGAGATAAACACTTTTCTATTTTTCTCTCTCTCCATAAGCTTCCATCATCATTTCCAAACATATTTTACCAAAAATGTGTTCGTCACTTGACCGCGATTCCAACTTATAATAACCCTTGTGTTTGAATCCTCGTGCGACGTTATACTGTTAAATATTTAGTGCTAGGTTTCACCATAATAATAATAATTCCTTGTTGCTGCAATGGCTGTTTGGTGAAAAGTTTCATCATATTTTGGTATTTAGTTCAATTGTTTTTAAGGTTTTGGAAACATACCTGAGAAATGGTTCATCCAAATACCGAAAATTTGGTGAAACATTTCACCACACAGCTGTTGCAGCTACTATAAACAATATTTTTGTTGAAACCAAGAGCCAATTTTTTAACAATGTAACCAAATAACCAAATCAAACCAGATATGTGTCGATTGACAGTTACAGCTCCATCCCACCAACCGAACGAAGTGTGTCCGTCTCCCTAGACACGAGATCAAGCAAGCCATTAAATCCATGGCCTAAACAATGGATCATCCACTTCGCTTTTAAAAGATATTGTCTTCCATACATCTCGTGACTTGCGATCGCCTTCGAGGAAATTATCTCCTGGACGCATCCGTTCAAGATGCGAACGAAAGAATTGCTTGTTGAGTAAGACCAGCTACTTTGGAATTCACTAGGACTTTCATAGAAGCATACAACGTCCAATGATATCGTTCGGATATATGCTAAATATTATTTTGACATTGGAATATCAAGGTGAGTTCGAAAGATGATCGGATGATAAGGTGTATTGAAATTGACCGAATTACTGTGGCCTAATTTACAAAATACGAAATGTTGTGGGGAATTAGTATGCTAATATTCATTCCGATTATTTTTCTGCTTCTGTGTGGTTAGTATATTCATTAGCTAAAATATCAAAATTCAATTGTGGAATATATGTGTATGCCAAATGTTTTACTGACCAAAATCTACCCATTCTTCAGGGGGGGGGGGGGGGTGAGAGTTAAGTTAAAGGGTTGGCCTTTAGTTCCTCGTATGGAATAAGGTCTTTGGCAATATTATGTTATATATAAATTATGTTGTTATACAACCCATTGAAAAAAGTATTTGTGTAGAAGGGTTTGCTGCACGTTTAATGCGTCGACGTCAGATGTTCTCATTTCACTTACTTGTGGCGTTGAGCGCCCGCTCAGGTGTTGGCCTCGATACAACACGAAGCGACAATAATTAATTATGAAATCCTTCTCCAATAACCCGTGTGCAGTTCTAGTGATGAGTTAACCTTACCGCAGAGACACCCATTCTTAAAAAAGTCCATAAAAGTAACAATTTAAGAAACTATTTTTATAAAACGAGGGCTGGGGAGTCCAGTCGGTAGTGCACTTGCCTTGCATGCAAAAGGTCTTGCTTTCCATAAAAAAAGGTTCCAGACTCGGGTTAAGACAGTGCCAAAATAATGGCAGACCTATAAACGGTCAGTGCAGCTAAAAGGTTAAACGAAAAATACTCTGTGTAGAGGAGCATTAAGTACGGATGCTGCGTATGATTGTATTTAATGTCAACTCAGGTGTCAGCTTGTCGCTTGACATTTTTTTAAACTTATGACGCCCGTCAGCAATTGCCTTCGAGGATCTCTTGTGTAACGATGATTCAACTCAACTCAACCCAATTCCTTATAAAACCTACAAAAAGAACAACCAACACCTCTCCAAAAAGAGCAAAAATACACCATCCTCCAACACATGCTCCCGAAGTCATCTCTGAAGCATGTTTCCTAATGGGAATCAGTTTAAGAGGGGCATTAATTCCACGACGGGGGTTGTTAGAGCTCAGTACTAAGTTATTTTTAGGGTTCTTGGACAAAAGGGGATAAAGGGTGGTCACGTTTTAAGGGATGTCCATAAGCAGAGGAATTTGGCAGGTTAATTTCCTGATTGTGCGGACAAAGTTAAGACTTTTCTTATCTTGCTGGATTCAGCGTGGTTTTATTGGGGGTGCAAATCTTATTATTATGTGGTTTATTACAAGATTTTATATTAATTTTGGCACAGTTACCTATATGGAATGTCTGAAAATAAGATAAGTAAAGAATAGATAACATTCCGAAAGGATTTTTAATTATTTTTCTAACTTTTCTTTAGTGTAATACTATAATCTATTTATTCATGATTTATGTAATTGTGTTTTAAAGAAATTTTATGTTTGTAGCAACAAATTTTTTTCATCAAATAGCGGAAGTCATTAAACTTGCATTTGCTGTGGTACATCTTCTCAAAATTCTCATGACCTGCCTTCAGGTAAAATTAATGAGAAATTTTCTTTATAGTAATTAGGAAATTTCTTAAATTACTAAGTAAAAAATTAATTAGAAATATTCCATCGAGCTTTCTCTACGAACAATAAAAACAAGTTTTACTCTACCATAATTAAAAACAAAAAATCAAAATAATCGTTACACACTCAAACCAAAAATACAAACAAATCAAAGACTAATGACCACAGAAAAAGTCAAACAACCATTAAAGCAGTACTAACGGAGCGGATGAAAAAGGACAAATAATAAATAGTAAAAAGGGTCTCCAGCAAAAAATAGAAAGTGAGAGGCCTAACACTACCATATGGCATATTAGCATTCACTGTGAACTTCTGCTCATGACAGGGCCCATTCATGTAGTACGCCGTACACTGAGAAGGCGGGTTCCCATTTCAATAGAAAAGAAATACTCGAGACCCCAATAGGGTAGCGAATAATGGGGGAAAACGTACTCTTTCATATTGGGTGAAGATGTGACGTGAGGGATATTTTTTTAGGGAATAATATTATTATTCCCACCAGGGCCTAAAGGGGGAATTTTTTGGGTGCTGATGCTTAAAGGGTGTTGGCTAGTTTGATATTGGTATAGGTTTCGAGCTTTTATTATAACAACTAATTAAAAGATCGTACAAAAATCGATTGATAAAATGTCATTGTATAGATGGTTGGTACATGTTAAATCTGGGATCCATTTTAGTGTTCCGTGAGAGCTGGGGAGTCAAGCCGGTAAGGCTCTTGCTTTGCATGCTAAAGTTTACAGATTCGGGCCTATCATTACCAAAATAACTGTCGACCTTTAAACGGTCTGTGAAGCCAAAAAGTACAACGAACAATATCCCGTAAAAGGAGTTCACGTTAAGTATGTTTCAGAGTTCTGACACATCCCTTAAAAGTTGCACTACGTACCTATTCAGGTGTCGGCTCGTCACTTGACTGTGGTTCAAAATTATGACGCCCGTCGCCAATAGCCTTCGTGTAGTTGTAGTACGACGTTAAGTCAACTTAACTCAGTGGTCCATGAGAACCGCTAAATGAAGTAGTAAAGCATAAGTGTAAGACCGCGAATCCATGAAAAAAAAATCCTTTCTGACCTGAGTGCTTAGTCCCATGAGGGTACTTTCATCAATCTTGGCTTAATAAATACAAAGCAATACATTGCCGAAATTTAAATGTATTCAATTGATCTTCGTCATTCAATGTTAATAACCCTCCAGAACTGCAAAATAGTACTTTCACATCAACTTGCCATTCTATCCTTATTGCATAGCTCCTTTAATCTTCGCTTCTCCTTCTCACCCGAAAAAAATTCTCCGAATTTTCAAAATATATCTATCATTTTTTCCATTTCTCCATAACAATGTTCACTCGACTCATATGACTTTATCTATCTGCATACATTTTAAATTTTACCATATAGCTTTATTACTGTGCCACTCCATTTGCCTCAGCTAAAGAAAATGGTTTTTCTATACTAAAACCATCTTCTAATTTCAAATAATCCAAACCAGTAGTTATATATAGCCATTTATAACCACTCAGACAAAATGAGACAGTACGTGTCATTAATTTTTTGGGGTATTAGAGTGAAATATCTACCGATAAGCAATTTTCTTAAAATAAGGTTTCTCTTATTTTTTGCTATCTTTACAAGTTAGTTCTTGGATCTTCCATTGTTCTTAACAAAAAAAGTGCTCTCGTTAACGATTAACAAGGAAATGATGATAAGTTTCAGAGAAAATCACGCAAAATAAACGTTAGGATAAAATATTAAGGGATAATTTTCTTTTTTAACTATCGACATTTTAACAGACAACGTTAGTCATTTTTTAACTATAAAAAAATACGACCATTTCTTAATTCGAATTTATATTTGTAAATCATTTGATCTTCAGATTGCTATTTACCTGCAATATATTTCTTTTAAAATATATTTATGTCATTGACAAAAAAGTACCTTAAAAAGTCCTTAATCTGTTACTGACACATAAAAATGGAATTAGGAATATTAACGGGCCATCTAGATGTCGACTCAATTATTTTTGTTCCACTTATTTCCCTCTATCCGAAAATCGAATCAACTTTCATTAATATCGTATTATTACGGATACTTTAAAAGGAATGACAATCAGCGTAGGTGGTAAATGCAGGGTAAAGAAAAATGATCCAATACATAGATTAGTTTTATCAATCTCAGCGTAGCCCCAATTTTGATTTTGTTCGAATGCACTCACTATTTAAGGATGTGAAGGAAAATATCTATGCTATGTGCCTTTTCCCTGTTATTTCCCCTAGGCAGATGTATAATGTTCTTTATTTCACATAATTTGCGTCTAATGTTAAAAAAAATTTACTTGGCTTTGTTGAAGTGTTTACATATTTAATAATGGGAAAAAAACAGAAATCTTGCAAATAAGTTTAGGAAAAAACATTTTGAGAGTATGAGAACACTGATTTCTTTCAATATCAGATTGCTAGAACATCTAAGGGTAAGATACTAATAAATAAATAGCAAAAATAACTACGCTTCAATAAGTCATACAATTGTGTGGCTTTCTAAAAGCTGACGTCAGGTAAGATCCAAAACATTACCATTAATAAATTGATTATCAGAAATAAAAACTATACCATTTACTTTTTGTAAGGCAAACTAAGTTAGTTGTTCTTGCATTGGAATTTCTGAAGAAAGCACGAAAACTCTAAATGATTACGACTTTTGTGCGTTTTTAAGAATAAAACGAATAAACTAACATAATCACATAAGTGTGTCTCTTAAGATAACTGGAAAATTCAAAGTTGTATAGAAAAAAAAGAACACTAGTTCAATTAAAGTCGAATACAAAAAAGAGCAATAATAAAAATCAGTCGTTCTTGAAATAAAATGCGAATATTACACCCTTACCCCTTTTCTCAAATAAGCAGAGAAAAACACAAAAAAGGGAACATGGTAGGGGGGTATGATGGCGTCAGCAAAATCCATAAGTGCAACTGCGAGTCATATTAATGAAGGCAAATGCCGGTTGTGCCCTGCAGGCGGGATTGATGAAGTAGCTCAAAGATTATAATAATTCTTAATGATGAAACATCGGGGGCGGGAAAAGGACGGATAAATCTAATGGCGATGGCTTGATTACTTACGAGAGAACAAAATATCTGGAGAACAATATTTTCCAGCTTTTTTTGCCAGCACCCCCTAGCAAAATCGGGCTGGATCAGCAGAAATGGAACAAAAAAAAGGTCCTCTTATAAAGTTAAGAAGACGATGGAGATGCTTGGAACGAAATAAAGTGAAGCCGTTAGAAAGACGCCAAGTAACCCTTGTAATCCCTAACAAACAGTTCATTCAACGTTGGTTCATTATAAAATGCATCATTTTATTCTTTAAAAAGCATTGATTAAAAATCAAAAAATGTGCGTTAGCGCAGTTGTAGGCTGTAGCACGAGATATGAATTTACACCAAGATGGTAGTAATTACCTTTACAGAAGAAAAATGCGTAGTAATTGTAGTTTTTATTATTTACAGTCCCTGGACAAATTATTAGACGCACTGCAAGATTTCATGTATCAATCAATGATGAGCAAAATACCTTTAGAAGGACATTTGTGTTCCTAAACTTAAGATATTGAATAGAAAATACTATCTGCTATACTTAATACATATATCGACATCTTTTTAATGATATGGCATTCTTTGGTATGTTTTCATCATTACTAAAAATACAGTGCGTCTAATAATTTGTCCAGGGACTGTATTTATTTACACTGTCATATAAAAAATATCCATTTAAAATGACAAGAATATAATAGAGAATCAAAAACCGCCAAGTTGATGTAGTAAGCTTATGCAAACTCCACTGCAGAATAGCGCCAACACTTCACCCAGAGCGTTTATTTGGGCTTACTATAAAGCAATCGATGGCTTCACTTGGCGAACCGGATTTTGAATTGGTTTTTGACCGGCAGCATCTCTATCTTCTTCTCAACTCTATGGGTCCTCTGGTAATGGAGGTACATGAGACAGTCATTCGGAAGACTGGAAGGACAGCATGAAGAGTGATTTCGAGAAATGAAGATTAATAAGTTCGAATGGGAGTTACTTCTTTTTGATACTTGGGGATTTTTTTGCTTCATAAGAAGTGATTCATGGATTTTTGTGGAAGAATTTATCATTTGATGGACGCTGATTTTTTTTATTTCATTATGAAATGCAGTTATGTAAGAGGACGATAGGATTTTGACAGAGAGTATTGGAAACTTAAATGTATCAGTAGCAATGAATTAAAAATTTTGTGTATCTAGTGAAACAATTTTCATATAGTTCATAAAAAACAGTCATTTGAATTATGTAAAAATTCGTTGGATACTTCTAGTGTGCACTCGTAACATAAATTTTATAGAATTCGATTTAGGAATTTATTATTAAACCAAAGAATACATTTGTTGGTTAAATTTAAAAAAAACGATGTTGAATTTATATTAATATCAAAAACTATAACAAGATATTTTTATTAATAGCCTATTTTTTTTAAGGAAGTAATTATCGGTTTTAATTCGAGAAATCATCAGTTTTGAAGTTTTTATTAACAATCATTAGCCTCTACCAGAGTAACCTTCGTTTGAATCAAACTAATTTATCGAACTAATCACAGAGAAGTAGCTTTCTGATTGCAATGGTTAAAAAGATTAATTGATTCGAAATCGATTTCAGTCTAAGAAGTAAACAACTTCGTTTCAGTGCAGTAGTTTAGTTTTAGCAAAGAATTTATAAAGATTTGTGAGGAATTATCAGAGTCGTTTTATAAATCCCCTCCTCTGAAATGGAAGAGATTAGAACGGGTCAGCCCTTTATAAAGATTTACGACTCTTGCCGTTACATTAGACAGGCGAAATTATTTTTAAGCTTTTTGTTTTACGAAATAGGTTTTTTCTTTACCTAATACCAAATGGGTTTGGTAATTTAAGATTTTTTTGCGTGATGAGAAATGAGTAAAAGCCTCAATATACTTAAATTATGCAATATTTTTATTATTTTGGAACTAATTTTAATATCTTTATTATCTGTTTGAGGGCTGCCGAATTTATGTTTTTATTAAGAAAATACTCTATTATAAAAATGTGTAGTGAATAATTAGTTTTTATTTAATTTATGAAATTCAGTTTAATATATTGCAGGAAATTTTACTTGGGTTTCAAAGTTGGGGCTAAGCTTGGGTTTTAAATGTTCAATAAATAAACAAAACTATTTAATTTAGAATTCTGACTTAAATTTATCACATTTTGAAATCTTAATGTATTTTCAAACGGTGATTTTTAAATAATTTGAAAGGTTTTATTTTACATTTTTAGAGATTCTTGTGTCCTAAAAATACTTCAGAATATAGCTTCAACTGCATATGCTAAAAATCTTTAGAAAAAATATCTCTCATTGAAATTTAACTTGTAAGATTTCATTCCCAATCTCGTTTCTTCTTTTTCAAACTGCAATATAAAAAGTGTAGGTGGATCCGTACACTTTGAACATCTTTTTAAAACCACCAATAAACATGTACTGAAACCATCGTGTGTGTGTGTGTGTTTGGAACCTACACCATATTCTTCAACACGCAAAATTGATTTTGGCAAATCTTTTTATAGCCATTTGTACAAATATGTAGATTTTACAATTAATAAAAAACATTTGTTACCATTTTAAGGAAAAGAGGGATTATGTTTGTAAAAAATAGTTGTTTCTATCAATTCTTAATATAATATTTTTTAAAATTGATTTTGAAAAAAGTGTACTTGCTATTTCTAGCTAAATCCCTCTAATTCGCCTGCGTCCCAATTTACATTTTTAGTTTGAATTGTAATTGATATATAATAATTAAGTTCTACATTAAACTTAAATGAGGGATACGAATAGGAAAAATAATTGAACGAGATTTGCTTTGGTCGTTCACTGCCCAAATTTCCATCCCCTTGACGAGTATTCATACTTCAAATTAGCAATGAATGGTTCTCATTTTAAAGCCTAAACTTAACTTTAATCTACATTAACTATGCATTTTAATTGTGTTGTCACTAAAAATATTGTTTTTGAACGTTTAACCCTTTAATCTGAAACACTAAATATTAGTATAATACAATGCGTTTATTTGTCGAGACAATTTAAATTTAAAAAAATGCATTTTCTGCTATATTTGAAGTTTTTGGAAATAAAAATACTCATATTGAGTCGCCAGAATACTAAGAAAACAAAAAAATGACAATGTCTTGAAAACAATTTAAGAGAAAATCAAATTCTTTCAGAAACACGGTTTCGTCTTTGTCTATTTGAAAAGAAAGCAAATAAGCCACAGAAAATTTAATTTAGGAACTTTTCTTTCTGACTTCTGAAAAAAAATTATGCTTTAAAAACTTTTAAGTGACAAGAGCAATTATCTTACTTTCCTAGATTTGAGATAAAGTATGAATAAAAACACATGCTTTCATTTTTAATTATTTCATTCCTTTTACTGTACAAAAGAATAATATTTAGAAATTGATAGAACATGAATAAATATGTAAATTGGGAATGACTCTACATTTTACGATAGAGAAAATAGTTAACTTCAAACTAAATGTATAAATTGGAATTTTATAGAGTTCGTTACATATTAAAATAAAACGCTTATAAAATCTATGTTATAACCAATGAATATTAACTATTGGATACTGAATAAATGAGTATTACAAAAAATCTTTCATTTACCTTACGAGTTACCCTAAGAAAAATAACCCAATAAAAAAAATATATCCAACTTCGCTTCTGGGCGATGCGTGAAAGAAAGGCAGGGAAACAAACACAACGAGCCGCCCCTAACCAATCCCGATACAAGAAAAGGAAGCGTAAAAAGAAAACAAATTGGACATCTTTCTTAAGGTAGACGGTTCTTCCTTGTATCCATTTTTCCTCCTAGAAGCAAAAAGTGTCCTTAGACTAAATGCACATTTTCCTTTTTGGGCCTACATTAAATCGTTTTATTTTGCCCCCAAGGGATTCTGTATTTGAGAGCTAGAAGGGTCTAACTTCGAAATTCCCTATCTCTAGGTCAGATAGGTCTATTTTCAAATATGATTTTTTATAAAGTTTGTTTCGCATTTTTTTTCGCGTAGAATGGACGTTCACATTTACCACCAAACGTCGATGTCTTTAAATAGTAACAGGCAAATTGGAGTGTAGATGAGTAATAAAAAAAGAATGGCGTTTTTTTAAAAAATAAAATCGGAAAAATGAAGTTTTTACCCCTTTGGCAAGAATTAATGAGTAGCATGGTTTTCAAATTTCGATACAAAATATCCTTTCGCACCTACTCACAAAAATCACACTTTTGTTACGATGACAACATTAGACGTAGATGTGACGATATCGTAGGCGTGGTATTCCGGTTGTTCATTCTAAGAACTATATAGGCAATTTAAAAAAATTGGATTTGCGTAGACGTGCAATAAGATCTCCAGTTTACCCCTCTTACGATGTCCTCCTGTTAAGTCAAACAAATGAGGCTACTTCTATCTGGATACGAGGAATAGGACCAAATAGTTAAAGAAGAAAAACTCGAATAACAAGAACTACAGGCTAGATAAATTGTTGGATTTGCATCGACGTGTAAGAAGGTCTTGTGCAGTTTTATGCAAACAAATGAGGTTACACCTCTTTGGATCTGAGGCAGAGAAATAAGCCCCTCACTTCCAGTACGATTCGCTAAGAAAATGGACCCTATGTATTTATATGCAAGGTTATATTTATATATATAAAAGATTTTAGCGTAACTTTCTTTAAAGGAGCATTCTTATTCCCTTACTTTATTCGCTGTATTTTGTTTTTATTCCGGGCATAGAAAGAGAATAGCAATTTTATGTTCCTTGAGCGACACCATCTAAAATGGCATACATTATAAGAAGTCGCACAGCTCGCACTTTTTGGTTCTTGTTTTAGTTTTCTTTACTTTGACTGGAATTTGTAAGAAAAGAACGCCATGTTATTTTAAAAGGTTATTTATGCTGATAAACGCCAAGTTTCACATTTTTGGAACTATTCATTAATATTTTTTCCTCCACAAGTAATTAAAATTACACAAATATGCTTCTTTATTGGATACTAAAATTTCTGGCTTTCTGGTATTTTTTTCGAAAAGTTTGTAACTTAAATTCTATTATTATTTTTTAATTTAGCAAAATAGGAATTTTTAATTTTATTAAAAGAAGGCATTCACAAAAAATTATTAATTTGAGTAAAATAGTTTGTGCGGAAAGTGAACAAGATATTTTTCTCCAGATTTTAAGTCATAACAAACAAGGATAAAAAAAATAACTTAAAACTATTTTACAGTGGTATTTAACTCTTTTGGCAGAAAGTCTCCCATTTTTGTGATGTTTCTTTTTTAAAAGCTCGGGGCATTAGTCTAGACTTACACGAAAATGAACGTTTTCTTTGGAAAGTTTATTTCAAAATTAAAGAAATAGAAGGCAACTACTCTTAAAAAAGAGCAATTCCTTATAACAACCCATCTTTGGACCTTAGTATTTTATTTCCGGCCGACATTCCGAATTTATTCTTTGTGTTCCATTCAGGAGATATATATGCGTGTTTTCTCCAGGAGATTCAGGGGGAAAAAATAGCGAGAAACCTGTCAAGATTGTCGCACGGGGTAAAACGGGAGCGGAATGAAAATAAATACATGGGGGGCAATCCAGCGCTACAAATAAACAAGTGACGAATTTGGGACCCATTTTCCATACATTTGCAGGGAACTTTGGATGCTGTTCGGTTTGAATCGAAATTCAAGTTGAGAGAGTTATTCATCACTGGAATTTAAAAATTCTGCAGTATAGATGGATAGATAGAAGGAGCAAAATATGGAGTCCTTTTTTTTCTTTTTCTGTTATTTAAAAAGTAATGGGATGTGTATAAATTTTAATATTTTTTAACTATCACTATCAGTTGAAAAATTGGAAAAACTTAAAGTATGTCAATAACCTTTATCAGGTAAATTCTTCCCACAAATTTAAAAATAAACGTAATATATTGGTTCTTGGCATCAAGATTATAAACTTTTCAGAACAGTGTAGTAAATAAGTAACATGCTTAATAATTTGGTGATCGTTCAGTTACAAACATACTTGTATAAACTATTCAATTATTTCAATTAATTTTCATTTTTATTAATTTCAATTTTTTTTATTAATTTCAATTATGTTTTCAATTATCATACTTCGTTAGTTAATCAAATTACTTTTGGTTAACATTACAAACCATTGATACTTACAAACCATAAAATTACAATGTCATTGAAAATCTCAAAAAAAAAAAATAGAATGGGACGTATTATAATTATTAAAAAAACTTCACAATTTAGTTAATGCTCATTTAAAAAGCGGAAGACAATTTTTTGATAGTTATGCTTTGAAGGTGATAGATAATTTCAATACTGTATGCTGATTTGAAATGTTTTGCTTCTAATTAAGTGTGACCAATATTACCTATTTATTAATCGAAATACTAATAGTTTGTTTATTTTGACGTTTAAAAATTTAATATTGAACTAAATACTGTGTGTTGGCTCTTATTAATTTGTGTAGAAGCGGCTCTAAGTGACAGTTTCTGTTACAAACATACGTGTTAAACTACATATTCTTCAATTGTACTTTTTTTATTTTGAATTTTGTTTTAAATTATTGAATTCTATTTATGTACAATTTTTTTCCATATATTTCACTAACGTATTCAAAAAATAAACTCATTTTTTTTCCTTCAGAAAAGTAATTATTTTAATTCCTTCTTAACATTTATGGCATGCATTTATCTCATATCAAACAGAAAAAAGAAAAATACACGGCGAAAAATGTTTCTTATTGCAGGTTGAGGTGAAAGGGTACGACCACATAAAATACCCGACGTGGGTCAGAAATTTCGAACGATGTCACAAAATGGCGAAGGGCGACGACACGTGTTACCTAACAGTAATTTCCGCTTCCTGTCACGTGAACAAAATGACGTTGCCATCTGGTGATTGTAAATCTTCAGATCTTATTATTAGAAAGCAACATTTCTTCCTTTCAGTTCCAATCCTCAATTTATGTTTTTTTTAAGTAAAAATTTTTTAAGAAAATTTTATTACGCATAAGCACCTTGCCACGGGTTGGCCATAAATGCTCCTTCGTACAGTTGTATCTCAAATAAAAAAGAAGGAATTTTGAGATATCCATAAAAAGTTTTATTCTTTTTCAGAGAGTTATAAATTCTTTTTATGGGGACGCGTATTGATTGGAAGGGGTCTGTTAGCCTTTAATTTAATGGATTTTTGTTCTAGAAAGACTAATTTCCGATTATAAGTGCCGCTCTCTCGCTCCAAAAATTTTTGAAAAATACATTCAAAATTCTTTCGAGAAGCATGGAAAAACTGTAGGCAGACTTCGTGCTAAGAAAACAATTCTATGTAACAAAAAGGAGCGCGTTTCCTAAACTAGTAAAACGTGCAGTGAAGTTTAGTGGAGCGAAAATATTCAAATGAGGGCAGTAATAGCGCAGAAAATGAAACTTAATTTCTTTGGTAAAGTCGTGACTGAAAAATGTAATGTATGGAACATGTAATACCCAAAGGTTTCTTGATTTCAGTTGAAGAAATAAAATTGAAATGATATAATAAAATGGACGTGTGATATTTTAAAATGTAACTTGAATTAATTTTAAGAAATAAAAAAATCGAATGGAATGGCACAACATAATATTACGCCAGAATGTAACTGTAGATATATTCTTTTGAGCTAATGGGAAATCTACGTGATTATAATATATTTAATGGCTAATTTATTGTACTTAATTGACCACTTTTGATTACGGCAATTTAACTTTTTTCTTCGTTTTCTGGATGTCGTCGGAAATAACCTTTCTGTCGTGTTATATTTTTCAATGGACTTTATAAGATAATTACTTCATAGCGAACACACTAATATTGTACGCTATCTTTAACATTCCTTCGGATCCGCCCAATATGACCATGAGAAGTAAAGAATAGCTGACAAAATTTTGGCAGCTGCGGAGGAATTGTCGTGAAAGTTAATGACTGTGAATTAAAAGTTGTGGGCATGGAGGCTAACTTCATGACTCAATCATATCTTTAAAAATATGGCTGAAAAATTTTGTGCTGACCAATAAGAGACTTTCAGATTACGGACTAAAAAAGGGAACTAGTGAAAGAAGCTGCAAGTTTAAAGCAACATATGTAGGAGAAATTTTGCTTAATTTACAAATATAAGCTTCATGTTCTTCTCCTCAGCTTAACTAGAGAAAAACCTGAAATTCGTTCTACATTTGTGCAACTTCTAAATATGTTTAAGTCATCGCGAATGATTAAATATAGTGAATTAAAAAATAAAGAGTTGTGTTCGTAAGACCCACGTCGAAACCAGCGTGAAGCCGTTTTTGGTTTGGAACCAATTTATCAATATCAAATTTAACCGTCATCAACCTAAATAACAAATTTTTCATAGATTACAAGCTGCTCTTTAAAAATGTTCTGTGAAAATTGAAACAAAATCAATATAGTCGCGCAATTCCTTATGCTTTCATCCAAATATTACAAGACAAAGAATATAAAAAACGTTCTTTTCTCTCTACTACACGCCAAAAAGTTTGCGAAGGAATCATATGCAGTGAGCCTTGTAATTAGTAACCTGGGTCTCAAAATGTAACTGTTAGTTTTATGTTGCCTAACGAGGAGGAATTCCATTTTGGTTATCTTACCGAGTTCGTCATCTTATCTACGACAACTATGGAATTTACTATGGTGAGCACTGTTTTTGATAATAACGTTCGTTGCTATGGTAAACCTCAAAGCTGCCTTTGTAGGGTGTAATAAATATGTAAAAACATAGACACCCATTCAATAAAATTTAGTCTTTGTCGCATAAGCTAAGGCGTTACAAAACTTGGTAATCCATTTCGGCTTTTAAAAAAACAATAATAGAGTTTTACTCATTAAATACAATTTATTCAGGTAACTCTGTTATAAAAAATAATTTGAACATTTTCGATTCTCAAACTTTTACTGAAACCTAATTTTTTGAAGTTCAAAGCAAACAAAAAAAACTTTGTTAAAGTTCCCTCGCTTTAAGCACGTTTTATAAAAACAGCTTTCAAAATCTTTATTTCATGAAGAAAAGTAACTTAAAAAAGGAGAAGTTTATTTACCTTCTAAAATTTAGAAAAAATTCGAAGGAAAAACAAAACTGCTAGCAAGTTGACTAGGCACTCAACTTTTTTTCTTAAATCAATACTTCTCCTATCTTTTTGTTGTATGTAAAATAATAAAAACAATACTAGCAGTAAAAACCAGAGAATCGGACGCAACGTGGATTCTTAGTATCATAACACTTAGTCTTTGGTTACCTCGAAAATAAGAAATGGTGGATGAAAATGGAATAGGAATGAAAGAGGCGGGAAAAATCCCTTGCCGGACTACGTGGAAGGAAGAAAAAAAACGGCAAATGGCCGAAGGAACGAAAGAAAGAGTCGTAGATTTCGAACGTGTCCGAAAGGAAATTTTTATTCTTTGTGTCTCTGATTCTTTTCTTTTGTTCTTTGCTGATGCTGCTGGGGGCAGAAAGGAAGCACTATGAACGATCGAGACGGAAAAAATATAAATATGGATAAATATCGGAGCTATGGTTGGTTGTTTCAGTTGTAGACGAAATTCGAAAACGTGCGAGTAAGAGAATGGGACTGCTTGATTTTTTTTTAAAGAAACGGCATAGAAGGCAGAAACTGAAGGTTGTTTGAAGTTTATTGAATAAAACGTTTATTTCAAGTCTATTTTTTCGTTTCATGTATTAATAATTTTGACAAAATTCCAAATTTTCAACAACAAAAAAAGAATCAACTAGTCACTATTTTGCGCATTGTGTTAAGTTACAAGTCTTCAAATAAAAATATTCAGTACCTAATATGGTGTGCCTTTGGCAATGTAAAATAAAATAAAAAGCTCACGAATTTTTTGAGCAAGTTGTAATACATTGTATAATTTATATTTTTGCTATCATAAGTCATATGTTTATTTTCCATTCTATATGTTTTAGTTAAGAGATTCACGATGCATTAACAAAAAAACTGTTTAACAATAATATTGCTAGTTGAAGAAAATACTATTTTTGATATAAACAACTATCATGATCCAAGACTTTTTCCTCAATCTCCTTTTAGCAATCGAGCTAACTCTCATTAGGCCACAGGTACATACAAATAAATAGATGATATCCTCCAAATATTGCAAAAATATTTACGATATAAAATGAATAAACGTTACATCGAAGTACGAATCAATCACTTCCACCTATAAATCGGGTTTAAAATGAATTATCGTTGTCTTCATAGAGCATTTTACAAATTTTCTGTACCTCCCTCTAAACAACGTGCATTATTCACGCATGACATACACTTCACGAGCTCTCATTTGTGACTTGATGGAGTGCCAAAGACATTCCACATTTTTAAACCAATCTTTTTTACTGAAAAAATCTCATTGAAGCAACTTTACGGATAAACGCGCAGGAATTCAGCCAAAGAGCGATATCAAGGCAGTATTTTAAAAGTGGTCTAGATCCCTATTTCCCTATTTTATTTTTTAAAAATGTAGTGTTTACAAGTTCATACTTGTCCTTTTTCGTCTTATATGTCCATACTGTTCATTTTTGGTAAATATTGAACTCTATATTGCTTTGAATGTCCTTAGAGATACACCTTCTAGAAGTGTAACTAGCCTTCCTCCCCAAAAATGGCTATTTATTCATTTGTTTTGGACAAGTCTTAAAAATAAATGAAGTATTCATAATTATGCATTTATTGGTAGTTTAGAAGACAGATTTAGAGTTGTTACACAATTAGCTGACCGACAGCCTGTCTAAATAAGAACTAAAACGATAAACATGTTTAAATTACTTTTGTTTTAGTAGAAAGCATCTAAAAAGGATTTTTAAAAAGGTAGGGGGATGGACTTAATGGTATTAGAAGTAAGGATACGCCTGGTCATTTTCACAAAAAGTAGGGGGATGCGTCTACCCATACTTTTAGTACTGCACCTTGTACCATTACTCCAATGGTACTCAAAAATCTTTAAGACGCTGTACTTTGAAATGAATAATGTTGGACCACTATTGAAGTAAGACATTTTATCTTTTCTTCTTTCTTAAAACGAAAAGCCCAGTATTTACTTCGAGCAGCAGCGGCAGCAACGGGAGCTTTTGCCGATTTTCTGCAACACAAGATAGCAGCTTTTCTTCCCCTCCTCCTTGAGGAAAAATTGCTTGTCACGGGGCTACATGTGTGTTACAACCCTATCCGGCAATCCGGGCGAATCCAGTACACGGATGGCAGGTTCCCGATAAAAGCGGCCGGACTAGAGATGATGATGATGTATTACTCCGCCAGTCAACCTTCTTTCATCTTCTGCCAGCAAGATGAAGCGGCGCGCGGAAAAATATTCCCCATGGAACAAATTCTGATTTTTGTTCTCTTTTCCCCGCTCTCCCCCCCCCCCCCTTTAACTATTTCCCTTTTGTTCTTTGGGATGTCATGCGATGATATTTCTGGGTGTTGGACCTGAGATTTATTGTAACTGCGGGGTAGAATATATGAATTTGAGAGCACTGATATTGATTCGAGAATGATTTGTCAAATATCTCGATATTTGGGAGTGGAAGCGACAAGTTTTGTTTCAAATATTTCAGAGCACAAATGTGATTGGTTTTAAACATTTTTTTAAACATAGTTTAATTTATTAAATTCCATTTGTAGTTATAGTGGGTCTATGTAACGTCTGGACAGTAGTCCTTGGGAAATAAATAGACAACCTCTCTAAATGATGATTAAATTGCTTAAACTTCAAATCATGAATCATAAATCATGAAATTTGAACTTATAATAAATCATACTAAAATTTGAAAAGATAAATAATTTATTTGCGTATAGAAAAAATGCCCCGCACATTTAATCTTCAAAAATGAAGAAAAAATCTGATTGGGACCAACTGAACTTCTCTCCTTCTTAAATTAATTTATAAGTATACTAAACAACACTAGTGTTCTAGTATAGTATTCGCTACTTAAGTACTTAAAAATTCCTAATAGTGTTTGAAGATGGTGCATAACGATTTATATCTTCTATAATGAATTCATTTTTATTGTTACCCGAAATGTAGCTTTTATTTTACGAATTAATAAAAAACAATTCTTAAAATATTACATTAGTTTTATTTTTAAAGAAAAACAAAACGTATTACAATTTTTTTCTTTATTCGATCAATGGCTATATTTCTAACAGTTCTTTACATTAGCCAAAAGAAAGTTCCAAAGAAATGCAATATTGGAAAATAGTTTTTCAAAATTAAATTTATCTGTTATACGAAAAGAATAGAAAGAAATGCACTGGCACAAAAAGGCTCCAAAAAACTGGATACCGGTATCGACCCAAAAAGATTAAAGCTTCCAAATTCAACTCGAAAATGAAATAAAACTCAATAAAATTCTCTGGGACTAAAACGAATTAAAGAAAAATATATATCCCAATGTTATGTGGTGTACTGCGATTCTTTAGTACTTGTGTGTGTTCTTCCTTTAAAGCTAAAAGTTTATTTCAAATATTTTTCTTTCTTGTCTTCCGTTGGCGTCTATCCAGAGGGATCTGAGGATTTCTCTATGATTAATTTTATTTCTCAGATGATGATGCTGGACACTATATTTTTGTGTAAAAGTATACTTTAGTATTCGGAGTCAGTTCAAGTTCATGGCATTATTTCTTTTAAATCCGCAAAGGAAAAAATAGTTCCTCTATTTTTTTTTCTGTTTAAATCTTTATATGAAATAAGTTTTATCGGTGTATTTAGCATTGAAAAACGGTGCTATTTCCAAGTTGCATTTAAGAAACGCAGGTGTGTTTCTGTTTCACAGTTATTCTTAACCTTGAAAAAATTGTTTAAAGTTATAATTTAAATACATATTTTGCATCATGAGGAAATATGTAAAAATGGCGTAGTACAGTTCAGATTAGTGATATTTTTAAGTAAGCAAGTTACAAATGAGTAACAAACGTATTAGTTAAAAGGCAACTCAACATTATTTCAGTAGTAAACTTTCTACTAAGCGGCATTCCACTCACATTCCAACAAAACCATTGCCGTCCTCTAGAACACTAAAACCCCATCACAAAACAGACGATCTCTTCATCTCATGAAACGGAAAACGAGATGGAATAATAAATTAATAGCCCAATTAAACAGGGCACAGGAACACTGCTAGCGCCATCTATTGATTTAATTAAGAACCCTTGTAGGAAGGATTCCCTAAAGGGTGCTTCCCCGTTAAAATGCATTATTCAAAGGCTAGCTTTAATTCGAAGGTGTTATGGAAGCAAGTTTATACGCCATGCTTCGATAGAAAGTTAATAGAGTTTTGCCATTAGGAATGATAAAGGACTTCTCGAATCAACTGATGTATGGGACTTTGTTTAAGTTTGAAATATTTATACGTTATGAAACTGCATTTATAGTTTAAATATTTTGAATTTTTCATTGCTTAAAAAATTAAAATAGTTTCATTTTGGATTGTTTGTATTTATAGTTTAGAGAAAGTTTTTAAAGTAAAAAATAACATTACATTTATAATTAATATAGTCAATTATCTTTTCTGAACAATTAAAAGTATTATGGATAACCAAATTGCATTAAAATCTTTTTCATTTGTGTCAACTAAAAAATAACGTCAATTTATATGCGGTTAAGATTGAAGCAATGTGTATTTTGTTAAAATAATTGTAATTTTTTTTTGTTTTAACATTAATGGATATGTTGATTTGATTGGTGGTAAGACTGATGCTTAATCCTAGAAGTCAGCTATTGTATATAAAAACAATTGTCAATAAATCTTCTATGGTATTAAATCTTAATATAGAATTATTTTTGCGTGATTAATGTAGTTTGATATTCTTCAATCATTTTCCAAAATTGCAAATTTTATTAAACTATTTATTTGTATGAACCAAGTCAATTAAAGCTTTAAAACAACCATACAGTATATGAAAAGGGATTTATTAATATTTTACTTACTTTCAGGGCAAATGTAATTATAAAATAACTATTTAAAACTTTCACTTATCTTCGTTTTATTACTTAAACACATAAAAAAAAACTCAATGAATTTTTCACTAAACTTTCTAATGCATTACAAAATACTTATTTTAAAAGTGCATTTATCTCAAACAAAATAAAATGTTGTAGATTCTTCAACGTAAAAAACCTAAAACGGAAAGAAAAAGACTAATGTAAAAATAAAGTAACTTAAAAAAAATAGGCCTCCCAGAATTTAACGAAAACACAATTCTACGAATAGAGCTTTCCTCTCCGACAATTCTCCCCTTCTCAATAATGCTCAGACAAACAGCAGAGTCCAGTCAAGCGTCGTTACGTCACTTCCGGCCATGTCAGTACCCTTGTTACGCCTAAAGAAACACAATACACTGCCAGGGGAGTTAAAGCGTTTTTGAATTTAAGTCGAAAACAATGTAAAAAATAGTGTGACTAAAATCCAAAAAATATGGTATATTTAATTTAAAAAGTATGTATAGTTAACTAATAAGTATGTTTTCTTTTCTCTCTCTTTGAAGTAATAACATACTGAAAATTCAAAATAATTAATCATTATCAATTTTTAAGAGATAATAACAAGACAGATAGTTTTAAAAATACGAAATTGCGAGAAAATAATTTAAATTTATTAGTATTTTTAAAATTATGATAAATTACTTAAGTATTATCTAAACATTTTAAAATTATGATATTTTTTAAAGTTAAAATAATTTTGAATATTGTACTTTTATGGGGGGAAAATTAGGTAAAATATTACTAAAACGTGTTCAAGTTATTTCCAATTTTTTTTTTATAGAAATGCCACTGTTTATTTATTTCATTTATATAAAAAGATAGACAAAGAAAGGAAATCTTGATAAAACAAAACTATGCAAACGTAAATATAACAAGATTGAAAAAAAAAAATTGAAGACTCTTGTTGAGTGATGGAAAAAATGCTTTATTTATGCTAAAGAGCATATTTTCTGGTTCGTGGAAATATAAGTAATAGCTGGTTACGGTTATTACTACCATTTTTAATACTCTACTTTCGTGTTATAGTCTGACGCACAAATTTGAAAGATAAAAAAAGATGATTTAAGTGAAAGTTAAGCCTAATCTATGGACATAAGATTTCAAGAAAAAGTGCCGATCTATTTTTATTTGCCGGAAGAAAGTAGTGATAAGAATTCAAAGTGTTTGATCACGATAACGAAAATAAAATTGAAGAAGTAATAAAGTAGACTGGAATATTTTGTGTTGGTTATATATTTAAAATGATAAAATGATCTAAAAACTAAAACTATACTCCTCGGCGCAACTGCCCATTAGTGGGCCAAGGCCTGCCGTGGCCATTTCAGATTTCGTGACCTACGGCTATGGGGTGCTAATCATATGTCCCGGTAAGGTGGTCAGCCTCACGCGGAACCCCCAGTGTTTAGTTCCCAATCATGCTTGGTACCCATTTTATCGACCCACTTAAGGGATGAAATTATCTAAATAAAAAAAAAATCATAGGAAGATTTTAATTCCTATAAAGAAAAATAAGAGAAATTGCACACTTTAAAAAAAAAAAAGCCCACCATAAAAGAAAAATTCTGTAGTTAGCGCAAATTTATAAAATTAAGATTTTAAATTTCTTCGTATTAGTTATAAATTCACTTAAGGAATTCAGAAACAACAATTTGAATACTAAACTAATTCAATATTAAATTTGTTAAATTATTGAATGAATTTTATCGTCAAAAAATATTAACGGAGATCTTTTTAACCTATCAAGACACTTATTTAGTTGTTTTACCTCAAAAACTACATTTGTAAACTAATTGTAATGTGATTCTTATAATATAACTTTTTTAAGTTCGATTGAGGTATTTCCCCAAATAAACAATTTAAAAAATGGCAAAATCATACACATACAATACATTTTTAAACCTAGACTTTTACAAAAATATTTCTTTATTCTATTAACTTTTTTAAGTTCGATTGAGGTATTTCCTTAAATAAACAATTTAAAAAATGGCAAAATCCTACACATACAATACATTTTTAAACCTAGACTTTTACAAAAATATTTCTTTTATGTTTCTAGACATTCTCTTTCTAAAAGAAACAAAAAATAAAGTCTTGGAATGAACAGTCGCTTTTGACATTTCAATTTCGAACTGACCCTTGGTCATCTAAAACAATCATTTTCCATGTCTCCCAATTTAAAACATAAATTGCCCATCTAACAATTATTTCTACAATCTCCGTTACCCCAACTAGCCCACTTCCCTTTGGTTTATCCAATCTATTATTTTTTTTATAAAGGAAAACAAGTAACGGTAAAATAATACAATAATAACAATAATGAAAAATTCTCCAATCCGGAGATTACTTTAAGAAAAGGTCTCCATAATGACTAAAAATCGAGACTTTTTTTTTGTTTTAAGAAAAAATTTCAAAAAGATAAAATAAAAAAAAGGGGTGGAAGTAATGTAAAAATGCGATATAACGGAGAAAATGCAATTTTACGACCAGTTGGTTCCGGAAATAGTTCGGCAAAGGGGAAAGGGAGGCAAACAGCATATACCTGGAAAATATACTAGATTGAAAAGTTTTCTGCTAGTTGGACAAGCATAAAATTATACTATCGCAGAGTTTGAGGTAAGCGGCTTGCTCAAGCAAGAAAGAGGCATTTTTTCCCGTTCTTTTTTCCAATACGCATATATTTCATCTTTTGTTCCTTCACGGTAGAGTTGATAGAAATGATTTATGTTGCCATTCCACGTGGAATAAAGTTGTAGTTTCTGTATTTTTTCCTTGGTTTTTATGTAAGATATACCCTGAATGATGTTCTTATACCATCGTGTGGATCATCAATAGAATTTTCGCGACCCGAAATTCCCTCGATAATTTTTTGGGACTTTTTTTCGAATACTTTTTATGTTTTCCTTTCTATATTATTTAGTAAGAATATTATCGTTTGGTTTTTTGATACTTTTTATGCGTCTTTTTTTAGATTTCTGTTAAGTTCGAACAAAATAAAGAAACCTAGTGATGATGTGATGCCAACCAAATAGGGGAAAAAATTTAACATGTTTTTATAACACAATTAGACAAGTCGACATTTTGTTTCTTTCGTTATTATGAGCGACTTTTTATGCATCAAAAGTTGCCATTTTATTTATTTTAGACGTTCATGAATATCATAAATAACCATTTTTTATCGAAAATAAATTTTATTATAAATAAGCTAGTTATAATTGTTTTAACTGCTTAGTCACACTGTTATCTTCCTTAACTGTCGTGTCCATTTCTATCTTACATTTTATCGTTTTTTCATTAAAAATGTACATTGTTATTAATAAGAAGAACACTGTAAACAAAAATAAAGTAGGTCATTTCAACTCATTGCCAGCTTAAAACGCTAGGCTCTGAGTGTCGGCATCTTTTACACACCCCTAAGGGCGCTCCTGCCATCACGATTTCACGTGTGCAAAGTCACAATCAAGTAAACCACGGGAACATAGTTTAATTTAATAAACAACAAGCAAAAAATATCTTTATCAAATAAATGTGGGAAATGGCATTTCATGACCTGACAGCAGGTGCATCCATGAAATCGACACCTGCCCGGCGTGCATCATAGGTCACGGTTGCGGATAACTCGTCTGCAGACGACAACTAAAAAATAATACTAAATTGGAATTTAGGTTCTAAATGCGAAGATGGTTATTCGTTAATGGTTTAGGCATATAAGAGGATGTAGTCAATTAGTATTTTGGTATAATTAGGCACGTTTATTTCGGTGATAATATTTGTATTAAGGGTTTTGGAAGTTGATTTAAGTAGAATTATCGTCACACTAGAGCTACACAAAGGCTACAGTTTTTGCAAGAGTACTAACGTTAATTTTAATAGAATTTAAACATGTATTGTGACCAAATGCAAATTATTGCATCTTATTTCAAATAAAAGGGTGATTTAAATAAGAATGATTGCTGTTTAATTATGTCAGTTATTACTGTGTTATTTATGGATCAATAATCTGTTTTGTTGTTTCTAAAACACTATTTTTTAGCTACTTTTCTTTTTTTAATTCGAAAGAATTAAAAAAATGAAAAAGTAGGTATTGACATGCGGTCGATGTCCGTCTGTCTGTCTGTCCGTATGTCCGTCTGTCCGTCCGTACCCCCCTTCCAAAATCGGTTCTAATCATCGGATCTTAAAAATTCTTTTTTTGTTAGAAAGCTATAACCTCAGATACCCAACTTTCATACTTTTTGTCCGTCTGTCTGTACGTCCGGACGGACATAAATCTACTATCTGTCGGCGAATTTCCCATTGAATTAGCATTGAAATTCAATTTTGAGTCATTTAAATCACTGTAGGTATTGAAATGCGGTTGATGTCCAACTGTCTGTCTGTCCATCTGTCTGTCTGTTCGTATGTCTGTCTGTTCGTATGTCTGTCCGTCTGTCTGTCCGCCTGTCTGTCCGTTTGTCTGTCTGTCTGTACCCCCCTTCCAAAATCGGTTCTAATAATCGGATCTTAAAAATTCTTTTTTTGTTAGAAAGCTATGACCTCAGATACCCAACTTTCATACTTTTTGTCCGTCTGTCTGT
Source organism: Oedothorax gibbosus (assembly GCA_019343175.1). Lineage (NCBI taxonomy): Eukaryota > Metazoa > Arthropoda > Arachnida > Araneae > Linyphiidae > Oedothorax > Oedothorax gibbosus. Next base: position 27,153,964 of record CM033271.1, read on the forward strand.
ACGTCCGGACGGACATAAATCTACTATCTGTCGGCGAATTTCCCATTGAATTAGCATTGAAATTCAATTTTAAGTCATTTAAATCACTGTAGGTATTGAAATGCGGTTGATGTCCATCTGTCTGTTTGTCCATCTGTCTGTCTGTTCGTATGTCTGTCTGTTCGTATGTCTGTCCGTCTGTCTGTTCGCCTGTCTGTCCGTTTGTCTGTCTGTCTGTACCCCCCTTCCAAAATCGGTTCTAATCATCGGATCTTAAAAATTCTTTTTTTGTTAGAAAGCTATGACCTCAGATACCCAACTTTCATACTTTTTGTCCGTCTGTCTGTACGTCTGGACGGTCATAAATCTACTATCTGTCGGCGAATTTCCCATTGAAGTAGCATTGAAATTCAATTTTAAGTCATTTAAATCATTGTAGGTATTGAAATGCGGTTGATGTCCATCTGTCTGTCTGTCCATCTGTCTGTCTGTTCGTATGTCTGTCTGTTCGTATGTCTGTCCGTCTGTCTGTTCGCCTGTCTGTCCGTTTGTCTGTCTGTCTGTACCCCCCTTCCAAAATCGGTTCTAATCATCGGATCTTAAAAATTCTTTTTTTGTTAGAAAGCTATGACCTCAGATACCCAACTTTCATACTTTTTGTCCGTCTGTCTGTACGTCCGGACGGACATAAATCTACTATCTGTCGGCGAATTTCCCATTGAATTAGCATTGAAATTCAATTTTGAGTCATTTAAATCACTGTTGCCAAATCAACAATGGCATGAGAAACTTTATTTAAACATATTTGAAGCAAAATAATATTTTCATGAATCAGTTTGGAATGACGTCATAAAATGTAGAACAATTTGATTCTTTGATTATTCATTAATTATCTACCAAGAAAGCGGCAAGGCATACTTTTGCATGCAATTATGCTTAGTTTTAATTTACATTTCTTGTTTTTTAATGCAGTTCGGCGTAGTTTCATTACTTTTGTTATTAATAAATATTTATTCTTCGAACTACAAATAAATCACGAGCAGATGATAAATAATATTTAATTAATTTGCGAACGAATATTAAGGAAAATAGTTGATTTTGGCTTTTAGAAGTTTAAATTATAGCTGGGTGCTGTGTTTCGATTTTTTTTTCTAATGTGTATAAATCTAGTGTAGAAACGGCTGTTGATGATATTTACTTTAGGAACCTAGTTTTTTTCCCGATTAGAACTTCAGTAAGTATTTAAGTAACATGAAAGTAGGCTATTTTAGTTCTTTATGAACTTCTTGTTTAAAAGATAATGTACGAAATTCAAACAAAAACTAAAATTTTATACGTGCACAACTGCGTTTTTGGATTGTTGCCTTATGGTAAACCATATCTACTATACATTTTTTATAAAATAGAAAATTTTGATAATAAAAGCTCAACTTTCTAACATTTTTAAAAGAAAATTTATTTAGCGTCACATTAAAAAAGAAATTAAGTCTAACCGAACAAAATAAAATAAGTTGAGAAAATTAAAAGAATTTTTTACTTTTTTCCATAAAAAAACTTAACATTTTCATTATCAAAACAAGCTTTTTATAGCGGAGATAAATGAAGGAACAAAGTTTTTTTAAAAAATATATTTATCTAGATTATTCAAGTATTCTGTTTATAATCCATTACTCCAAAATTTTAACCATTAGAGTGCTTAGCTGCAAAATAGTTCCGATTTTTTTTTGCGCTTTAGTTATTAACAAATATTGATACCATAATGAAACCTCATAGGCTGTAAAAATATTTCTTTCTAGCTTTTATTTACGTTGAAGCCGAGTATGTTCCCAGCTAAAAAAAATTATTTGAAAGAGGAAAATTAAATTCGTTTAAAAGAAGGATTTTCCAAACACTTCATGACGATTAATAATATATCAGACGCAAACAGCTTTTAAAATTTTTTGCTCAACTTTTTTTTAAAATATGTACTTAGCAATAAAAAAAAATCAAATGTTATACCTCAAATGTTTGTTCATAAGCTTACGACATCGGTAGTTAATCTTTATGGGAATAAGTTTGCGGTAAACGCGTGAAAAGTAATTAAATACTTAGTTTATATTATTGCTGTTTGCCTCATTTAGTTGAACAGAAATGGATTTTTGCGCAAACTTCAATTAGAAATGCACTTTTTAAATAATGAAATAAGAGAAAACTTTTTATAAAGCTTACAAATTTTTAAAAGCAATAAAACTCTTTTCAAATATTACGATTGGCACTAAATATTAATTACCTTGCTTTAAACTTACAGTGTTAATACGTGTTATAAGCTATAAAATTTAAATACTTTTATTTGAATGTTTTCTCATAAATCAAATATAACATGACTTTTTAAAATTTTGTTATTACTTGCTACTAGTGTAGTATAACACAAGAAATAATTAATTTAAATAAAAAAAAAACGGTGTTGCAACATTTATTTAAATCAATGGCAATCAAGGTACAAAATGTTGTTTGCTTTTCTGATTTTCTCTAATAGAAAAATTAATCATTAAAAAGAGAAGCACATTTATTGTATTTAAAAACAAGTAAGTTTCCAAACGCAGTGAATTATGCGTATTTACGAAGTTCACTCTCCCCCCAAAAGTAACAACTAAGCTAAATGTGTTATAAGGGTAGTATATATGATTTTTAGAAGGGCGTTTAAATTGACGTTGAATCTATTAATTTATTCTTTATATATCCAATCTAAACGCCTGCGTCTTTTTGAAAATGGTGTCCAGATAGTATGTAGTGGGACACTTAGCCAAGGTTTTTAATTAGGGAACCTGTTGTGCAAAAAATAAATAAATCCTAAATTTCCTTTATATTTTGATTGATTCGATGTTTAGCAAAATAATTTAAACTATGAGATAGTTATGAGGTGAGTTACAATTCGTGCCGTCTATTTATAGCCTCTTTGTTTACTGACCGAGCTTTATAACTCAGCTATACGACTCGTAAATTAAAATTGAAATAAAGATAACGTACTCTAGGCTGCTTCATGACTTTACATCATAATGTGTACTAGGCTTTCTACGCTAAATATTGCAGATAGTTGATTCATTATCAATTTGATATTTTCATTTTCCATTACGCTTATATTGAAAATAGTGAATTTATTCATTATCAATAGAATATTTTCAATATAAGCATGAGCAAATATGAAAAGATATAATAAGCAATCCGCAGAAGAAAAATTTAAATAAATCATAACTTTTGCAACTATAGCCCTTTGTAACTGAAATCTTTGCGTTTAATAGCGTATTTAAATTGCAATTCAAGTTATTTAACTTCAATTTTACTTTTACCAAGACTGACTAAAAATTGTAACTTTTTCATTATATTGGCGTGGTTAAGTTGTAATTCAAGTTATTTTATTTCAATTTCATTTTTACTAAGACTGCTTAAAAATTTTAACTTTTTCATTATATTGGCTTAGAAATTTCCAATTCAAGTTATTTAATTTTATTTTATTCCACTAAGATTGTTCATTACATTGGTCTTAAGTCTTTTCTGCAATGAACGCTCAAAGAAATAAGGATATAAAGAGGAAAAATCTGCTGCAAGCGTTTTCGTCGCTATTGGCAACGTCGTCGGCCCACCTACGTTATTGTTATGACTTCCCGTATAGCATTTCCTACAATGTCCATTAAATACCATCTGACATTTTTCTCCAACATCGGACTGTTAGTGACTTCATGCACCACACTCGGGGGGCTTTCGAACTTCTTTCTTTGTATTTGGATTCAGTTTTTTTTCTGGTGTTGCGAGGAAAAAGCAAATAGTCTTCCATGGGTAAAAATTGGACGCAGTTTTTGTGCAGGTGCCAGCTGCAGAAAATATCTATTTCGATTTTTTTTTATTTGGCTGGCGCTTTCGGACAATCGTTCGAGGATTTTCTTTATTAAACGCTGTCGAGTGTAAATATTGTGTGTATTTTTTAGTTTACTGAGGAAAATATAAGGCTGTAGGAACATTTTTGCGTGCCTCATGAAAGGCAAAAAGCTATTCATATTTTTATTCCTAACTCTAGTTAGTTATTCGTTGCTGATTATGTAACATCAAATCTTATGAAGAACATTTGAAAAAATAAAGCACTAATAATAATATAGGTATAAAAAGTTAAATAAAATTCTAATTATCATTATTGTCTTTGTTTTGAAACCCCAAATATAATAAACAATACTCGGATATTTGAAACTATTGACACTGCAGAATATTAAAAAATAGAACGTGTCAAACGGTATGTAAAAGAAAACACTGTAATATATTTTTTTGTCTAAAAATCGTTCTTTTCAAGAAAACCAATCTACATTTTCTTTGAAACATTAACCTATTTTTACCCATTAAAATAGGTAAACATTTTCCATTCAAAAAAGAATAAATGTTATTTGGAAAAAGGGAAAAAAAGACATTTTAACAGAAATTCAATATCGTTTAATGATGGTAAAAATTTCGAAGACATGTAGATTTTCGTAATTTCAACTGTAAGTACCTAATGACAGGTACATTAACCATTAAAACTTATACCACGAGATAAAATAAAATGCAGCAATAAAAAATGTGACAGAAAATTTATCAATTTAATGTTCTGAGCGAATGAATTTCATAGGGAAAAAGTACATAAAAACTCGCAGCAAAACTTTCATCAGGATTAAGCGCAACCATCAAAAGATTTATCATGCAAACCGAAAAAAACAGGGCGTGGAGCTATCCAAAGATTGATAGAATTGGGCATACCATTAGTACGGAAATCCTAGTACGGCCATTTTAACAAGCGTGACTCTCTAAAAAATTAATATTAGGACTGAGCAGCTCTAAAACATTTCAACTCCATTGGGGTTTTTCATGTGAAAAAGATGACTGCATAGCAAATAATCGCGATTCTAGAGTTTAAAAAATAACTGTAAAGCATTCGTGACACCCATTTTGAAGATTGCTGTAGTCGAGGTTAAAGTGGGATAATATTGCTATTAAAAACATACATAAGAATGAAGAATTTATATTAGGTTGGAAGACTTTTTCATTTTTAATGGTTTCAGAGTAGTGCTTTAACATAACGAATAATGTGTATATTAAATAAAGTAAATTAAAAATCCACCACATTATTATACCATAACATTTTACAACAAGATTAAAAAATATATAGCAAGAAAAAATTTGAAAGAAAATTTATCAATTTATTGAGAGCTTCTTAGGAATCCTTAAATTTTGTAAAAGTTTTGCATTTAAATCAATAGCAATTAAAAATGGTAAGTATTGAAATGAAAATCGTGAAGACTTTATATAACTACTTAACGACAAAAATAGAATAAGAGAAAATATATTGTTAACGCATTAAGGAAAAAATTATAATAATTTAAATTCATTGTTTAATTATACTGAAATGTCCGCGGCTGCATAGAGTAAGAAAAGAAAAAGATAAGGTAAACTGAACTACTGTAGTTTAGAAAATTTAAAAATAAGTAAATCCAATTTTGAATGCAAATGCGTTAATTTAATGTAAACTTTGATTTTACAGCATGCTATAAGTAAACTTCAGCTTAAACTTCTAAGGTTTTTATATTGTAATTCCTATCATTTTCTGTTTAGGAATCCTTAATATACATAAGGCATATAATAAATTTTTCAGAAAAAAAGTCAAATGACGACGTCCTGTAAACCCCCCCAAAAAATCTGAAAAAATAAATCACGAAAAACTACCAGAGACCATCTCCATGCCTCATGCCCCCATAAAAACAAAACCGATTATACAAAACACAACGAAATTACCCTTATGAAATATCACCCACCAACACCGTACGATGCATCAAAATTAATAAGCCCCTACCAGACGACCTTAGTAACCATAGTAGCTGGCCTTTTATATATTCGGCAGAATACCTAAACCTGCCATAAAGTAATCCTTACTACACAGAACTTGAGCACCCAATCTGGTATGGAAATTTGTTAGCCCATCGTAACCGGGGTAAGGTACGAGTGGGGTACATACACATCTCGCTGATGTTGCAATCGTTATCGTAACGATCTCTTGCCTATCTTCCGGTTATGCATAACTCAAGGGATGCCTGTTATAACGAGGAGATTCGAAAAATGGCCCTCGGCGGTTTGGGATACGATCGTGGTTATTAGAAGTCGGGGTATGTTGTATGGTATAACAGGATGCTTGCCGACCATGCTTGTTCCAGGTTATAATGCTGATTATTTGGGGGCACCATTTAATGGAATTGTCGTAGTATAGCTAAGCAATGCAATATTATTAAATATCTTGCTAGAAGGAATTATTTAGGTAGTGTCTCATTGTTTAAAGAGTGTTTACACATAACAGGATTATCGAACCATGCTAGTTCCTTGTTATTTGAGCATAATGCTTATTATTTTGGGGGTGCCATATAATAGAATTGATGTACTATAGCTAAGCAGTGCAATTTTATTAAATATCTTGCTAGAAGGAATTGTTTAAATTGTGTCGCATTATTTTAAATACTGTTTACTTATAACAGGCTGGTCGAACCATGCTAGTTCATTGTTATTTGAGCATAATGCTGATTATTTGGGTGTACTATTTAATTTGATTGCTGTACTGTAGCTAATCAAAGCAATGTTATTAAATATCTTGCTAGAAGGAATTGTTTAAATAGTGTGGCGTTGCTTAAATGAAGGGCTCAAAATACAAATGAACCAAGTCCATAAAATGCTCCTTTGTGCTACAGACGTTTAAAGTTGAAGCCGCTAGGCAGTACCAATTGAAAACATTTTTTTTAATTGCTGTTGCCTAGCGCATATTATCGGAACTAAGAATTTTTCATTATTGCACTGAAATTCTACATAGATAGTACATGCAATTCCGCTGCTAACTCGAAAATGATAAAAAGTGGACTTGGTTCGCTTGTATTCTGAACCCTTCAAATAGTGTTTACATATAACAAAATGGTTGAACCGTGGTAATTCCTTGTTATTTGAGCATAAAGCTGATTATTTTGGGTAACCATATTTAATAGAATTTTCGTACTACATCTAAGCAATGCAATGTTATTAAAGATCTTTCTAGAAGTAATTGTTTAAATAGTGTAGTTACTTAGCTCTTGTTTTTTTACATGATGCAGCATCAGAGCACTCCGAGTGACTAAGAAATTTTATATCTCTTAAAAGTACTTTGCATATATTTTAAAAGTTATTTTGTGGTGGGGTATTCAGATTTAGATGTTCAAATACCACCAAAATAACTGGAATATAGTATAATTGAAAGAAATATGTAGTTTATTAGCAAAATAGTAAATTTTGCTGAAGAAACTGTTTAACAAAGGTCGAGAAAACCTGGACTAGGGTCCAAGGGGCGATAAACTGTGCTGTGACGGATCTGGTTTCAGCAAATCCAAATTACTGTGGTTCGCCCTGTAACTAACACTTTCTGTAATAAACTGTGATTGTAAACCTGTACTCAGACCCACTTTGATATGATTTAATTTTGGTGTAGCTGCATTTTATTTTAGTTGTTGTAGTAGTTAGGTTAGTTTATTAAAGCTATGAGTTTTGAAGAACTTTTTGTTCCATTCTTTTTGAACCACCGATATTGCGTCTCAACTTTTCCTCAAGCCTTATATACAAACCAATGACAAACCACTTCAACTTTTTCTAAAATGTCGTAGTACCCTGTGTTGCTGTAGGATTTACTTAAAAGCAACGAAAACTTAATTACTAGCGTAACCAAAAAACAGCAATTCGATAGCTTCTATAGCAATTTTAAGTTAACAATTTCTAAACAACCACTGATATTCAGATAGACTAAATTTAAGGGGAGCGATACATGTAAAAATCGATTTTTTTTAATTTCATAAATAGTTAAAATAACATCTCAAAAATGTGCCTGCACATTTTTAGAATGAAATTCGCATTATTTATTGATTAAAAACTCATTTAAATGCTTCACCTCAACTCGGCGCTGGAGGGCTTTGTCAAAAGTTTAAGCACGTTTATCTCAAAACTACTTTTTTTAAAATTGGCGGACAAGATAATTCAAAAAGTTCTCTTTAGATCCTTATAAAATTTGGTATACGTCTTCACTACAGTATTATCTTCTAGTTGAAACCTCAAAAATGCCAAATTTTTAAAAAAAAAATTACCTTTTTTTTAACCCAAAAACCTATGAAAAAAGGGTAAAAAAATCGAACTTTTTTATTCTGAGGCTTGCCTATTTACAGTTTTTCAACTTTTATGCTTTTTTTTTGTTTAACTAGAAGATTTAAGTTTTATGAAAATTTTCAAATAAAATTTTTTGATTTCAGATCAATTTTGGAGTAGCTAGAATTTTCGCCGATTGGTATTTTCATCCGCGGGGGTCTCAGGAGATGAGTTACTACGGCGGCCATTTTGAAAAAACTAAAACAAAAAAATCTAATTTTTGTATTTTAATGTATAATTTATAAACATACTGAATTTAAAACGATTAATGTATTCCTTCCCATTTAATAACGTCTCTGAAAAACGTTCAAAATTCAAGCAGTTACATGTATTGCCCCCCTTAAGTCTTCTGTTGAAGGTTTTGAAATATATTCTGCAAAAAACCTATTTCTAGCAATGAATGTAGTGGTGATTATAAGCTTAAAGTATTTTGAAAGTTTGCTTATGAAGTATAGCTGAAAATAAAATATTTCAAAAATTAGTACTTACTCTACCAAATTGCTGGAAGTAGTTTTTGACATCCTCTAAAGTTGTCGGAGCCGAGAGGCCACCTACAAATACTTTCTTGGTCCTGGTTACCATCTGAAATATAAAGATACACCAGTTTAAAATACAGATACGAATAAATATTTATGAATGTTGAAGCCAAATTATGCTTAAGCCGTGTAATAAGCGTAGCTTATGTTTTAAAGTTCACGATTGGTAGTTTCCCTGTTATGGATTTGAGCTTAATCACTAAATCTATTAACATTTTCGTAATTTCTTGGTTTGAGCTATGTTTATTCGTTACTGAATTATTCTTAACTCGAAGTTTTATGAACTTGCAGATAAATGTTGTAAATAGTATCGAACCATAGATATCATAGTTAAAGTATTAGATTGGCAGATCACGTGACCTCCAATGCTAACGACGGGACACGCATGGAGGTCTTTTAAGAGGGCAAAATGGCCAGTGTTGCTGCCACTTTAAGGAGAAAAATACTACGAAAAAATACCATTTAATTCTAAAAATACAAAAAAAAAATATCGTAAAAATACGAGCTGCATTTTGGAATCTTTTTAGTGACTTTAAATCCTTTTCTAGTATTTTTTTGTACTTTTAGAATAAAATGGTATTTTTTCGTAGTATTTATCTCCTTAAAGTGGCAGCAACACTGGCCATTTTGCCCTCTTAAAAGGCCTCCATGCGCGTCCCGTCGTTAGCATTGGAGGTCACTTGATCTGCCAATCTAATACTTTAACTATGATATCTATGTATCGAACCTAGTTAATAGTCTCAAACCCTCTAGTTAAATGAAGTCTTGAACCAAGTATCAACCTTGTCGTACTTAGAATATAAAACCCTTCACCCAACCTTCAAACCCTTCAGAACTCCGAGTGACAATATTATCTTGATTTACACGTTTAGTATAAATTGTATTTTTTCAGCACACACATGGTGTTAATGAGCATTCAAAACAAAAAAAAAATACGCAAAATAAAGTGTTTAGATTAAATGCAATTCAAATTTATTGTTAAAACAAATAATCATTGAGTGTATTTGCTTAGAAATACACATATTTGAACAGTAATAAATTGTTGGTGGGTTATTGAAGATGCAATATTTGAAAAATATTTCTAATCAAATAATTTTAAAAATAAAGGAAAATGTATGGAATTAAAATATTTTTATAAAATCGAAATTTCATTGCTTTAAGTGAAACAGATTTTAGTTTTTGCCATCCACAAAAACAAATTTTATACAAAAAAACAAAAAATAAAACCATTTATTAGAATTTCCAATACTTTTTATAAAATTAACTTAGTTAATAGATACAAAGCAATTTATTATTTAATTGAAATAAAAATACATTTTATATACGTAAAGAATAAACTCAAACGAATCTCCCAAATTAATACACAAAATCACAGAAACGTAACATTTCCACTCGAGTAATACCATTAAAAATACATTTTATCTTTTCAGCTTCTTATGTTCTGAAGGCTCTTTGATATATCAAATAAGGGAAAAAAACACCAACAATGGCACTTAAAAAAAGCACACATCAATGAAAACATTCATCATATTCCAGTCAGCAAACATGCAATTCATCATACGTTTTTCTGGCCGAATTCTAAAGGCGTCCAAGTTTCCGGATATAATATTTTTCTAAATAACTCTGTTTTCATTTGGAATAAAAGAACGATATGACAAACTTTTTGTTGTTGTTATGATACAACCTTGTTGTGTTTCGTCTAAATATATTTTGAGTGTGTTTGTACAAAGTATCAAAGTGATGATTCTTTTGATATTGTGAAAAAAAATGAGGAAATATTCAAAAATAACAACGAGTTGTGCATTCATAACATGAAAGCAAAGTAGTTCAATTTTTATAAAAAGTTTATTCTTATGAAGTAAGGTTGGTTATTTAATCAAATTATAAAAGTTTAATAAATAATATAAAAAATGAACATTAAAAAATAATCAAGAACATTTTATTAATATTTTATAGATTTGTAATGTTTCGAACACATTAATTATACAATGATAATTTTTATCGATTTCTTTTTGACGTGCTTTAAATTATCCATTATCCGTCGTTTCAGAGATTAAAAAAATGAGGAACTGTAGGTTTCTTTCAATTAAAATATTCGAAATTTCTATACGCCCCCGAACCTGCTCCCCCACCCAGGATGTTCGAAGCGATCGAAAGGAAATTGAGTCTGTATCGCCATGCCAACAATTGACAAGTGCCCCCCACCCACACGCACTTACATTTGAACAATAGAGCACCACCCTCTTTGCAGGGCAAGAAGGGGTGAAAGAAAAGCAAATATACAAAGAATTGAAGCAGAGTACAAATGACTAAGCCTAAACTAGGATTTTTCCATCTTTCGTTTGAATTGGGTAGTTTTATGGGGGAGGTTAAAAGGGGGTTAACAATCAGTTAATTTGAACCTGCTAATGCTAAAGCACAAGAAATTAAGATTATGAAACAAAGAAAAAACCAAATGCATTTATTTTTAGATTTTTAAAAATAACTTGAAATGTCCATCAATTATCTGTGTAAAATGAATATAATGTAAAAATTTGTATTAAATAGACATTTTCACAATTGATAGTATAGACAAAACCACTAAATAGACAATTTACCAATTAAAAATTACAACCATTAAATAGACAAACAGAACTGCAATCTTATATTATAATACAAAAATTGTAACACTATATCCCTAAATGTTTAGCGAAATGTAGATTTTTAAAATATTTATTCAACTAAATTCGCCTGACCATATTAGTTTCAGTGATTAGCTTTTCCACTATGAAATCTTCCTTAAATTTTCATTATTCATATTTTATTTAGGTAGCTTTTGTTTGAAAAAACTATATAAAAATTAAACGGAGACTATTTTCAAATTTTATATAGCTATATAGTTAAAATACAAAATAAACTGTACTTCAAAATGCAGTACGCGTCGTCATCCCAATCTAAATTAATCTAATAATAATAATAAATAACATCTAAAGATTCATAGAAATTATGCGCCATGTGTATAAATAAGCGAAACAAAAATCATAAGAGTTCTTTAATTTCAAAAAGTATAAATAATTAAACTTTTTCCATCATGTTCACATGTTTTTAATGCTTATCATTAGTTTAATTTGAAATCAATAACATAAATTTAGAAGATTTCGGTGACACTTACTTTTAAATACATAAATTTAAATTCATGTATTTACCGTTTTTATGCAGAATATAAAAAACAAAAGCATTTGAATTTATTCCATTCAAAAAATTAAATAAAAAAGTATTTCATTCTGAGATTAAAACACCCACTTTATTCGTTTTTGTAAGGATTTACCTTTTCTAACAGAAATTGTAATCGATCATTAATTTTTTTTTCCAAAACACAATTTATCTCGTTCAATTTTTTTTAAGAAAAAGAACCTTTGTTAGGAAGATTTGGTTAATTCCATTTGAGTTGAGTTGTTACTTTATTACAAAATTTTTCATTCTATTTTCTTTAAGAAAAAGAGAGAAGAGGTAAAGTTTAATTAGTTTAACACAAAAACCGATAAGTGAAAACGATATATATATTCTTTATAAAGAAGCCTTTATTTATGAGCTGCATGCGAACGCAATGTTGAAGTTTAATCAGAAAATAAAGTAAATATTATGAGTAGAAATTTAATAAAAATGCTTGCAACTTTTGATCAATACCAAACTTTGTGCTACGTTTGGTATTATATTTTTAATTATTTTTTTACATGCGAAGTTACAACATACACATAGTTGTTACAACATCGAAGATTAATACAATGTTTATATCAAAATTAATTTTCAACATTTATAATTTTAGCATATTTGTTTTTGAAATATTTTCTAATTTATACGTATTTAAGAATGAAAATAGTTTACCACATTAAAAATTACAAATGTAATTGATTGTGAATTAAAAAACTTATACAAAATGGTGAATTTAGATATAATTTTGGATACCCTAAAAATATTTAAATAATTAAATTAACTGCTATGATAACAATTTGATTAATTTCTTATGATAAAATTAATTATTTTCATCTACATTTGGAATAAAATGATCTTTGGTTACTGCTAACAATGAACATTAATTTTGTCAATAATTGTCTTAGTCTCAAGTAAAACTTGAGTACTTAATAAAATAAAATTGTATGTACACTTTAAAGTAAAAAATTGTGAAATGAAGTAACATATGTAACGCAGTAACTTAAAAAATAGTATTATATAAACTAAAATGAAATAAAGTTGATATTTTTGTTGAATGATATTGCAATAGTCGTCTATTGTACAGTTGCATGAAGTTCCTTAAATGGCCTTTATTTTCTTTTCTGTGCATGACAATGCATTAAATACACTAGAACGTGTGGTGGAATATAATGATTAACAAACAAAATTGACCTATTCTTTTCTTTTTTTTTCGTTGGCATTAAGGGCGTTTTCGAAATAGCTGGAATAACGTAAAGAACTTGAGTTTTATTCTAGAAATATTTCAAGGAAATTCAAAAATATAAATGCATTTGTTGAATATTAACTAATTATTATATAAACATCCTTTTTCGTCTATACTTTTTACATTATGAAATGTTTTTATGATTTCCAAACAATTGCAAAGTTTATCAAATATCTTTTTTCAAAACTGACAATACTTTAGGCTAATAAATTTAATTACTTACTTCACTTTTAAAAAAATTAAGAAATGGTCTTATAATGTAATTTCCTTAAAGGCTGGAAATTATATTAATTAAATATTCAAATGCATGATTTCATGATTCTAACCATGGGGAATTTTAAGTGAAAAAGCTATTAAAGAAAGTTAAGAAATCAAAAAATATATTTAATTATTCAAAGCTTCTATCTCTTCAGATAGAAATTTAATCTCAGAAAGTCACCTTCCGGGGGTCAGTAAATCTTTTTTTAACATTTCATTATAATTATTCATTTTTTTGCAATTATCTTGTCTTATTCACTCCTCGAAAAAAGTATGCTGTCAAAGAATTTCGTACGTTTTGAAAATATAGCTCAAAGCAAAATAAATCTCTCTTGATTTTTAATTTATAAAGTAAGCAGAAAAAAGGTAATGAAAATTTTGAAAATTATGTAGAAAAGTGGAAACTAAGGTACAAGTATTTCAAAATATGAAACAAAGCAGAAGGAATTATTGGAGAAAGTAAGAAATCGTTTTTTTATGAATACATTTGTATCTCTACTCTTTTTGATAATTGTTTTTTTTTTCCAAAATAATGTAGCTTATTTGATTCCTAAGTTTAATAAGCTGATACTCGTAAATATTTGAAATATTCGTAAATATGACGAAAAATAAATTATATTAAAATTTTTATTTCTTATTTATAAATGTAATTTTGAAATCATTAAATATATTTGATTTTTTTATTTTTATTTAAAACCAATCGAAATGACTGAAATAAATGTACTTAAGCTTTACGGAACAGAATGATTGTTTTTTTTATATTACTATAAGGTTTTAATTTGTGATATAGTGATTCAGACACTTTCAATAGCTTATAAATAAGCAAAAATCATGCCTAAGAAGTTAACAGGAGGTTCATCGTCAAACTACGCTCCGAAAAAAAATATGTTCAAACTGTACAAGTGGAATGCAAGTATTGTGTAAAAATGGTAACACTAAATATTGTGTGTTTCAATACAATAATTGTGTTGATGATTACATCCATATTCTATTACAAAAAACTACCTATTGTTTTCTAAAATATGTATAAAAAACTAAAATATTCATTTCAAAGTGCCTTGATGGATATTTTTCAACTTAAGTATAGCTACTTAATTTTTTGTCGCAACGCAATTTTTGTATCGCTTCAACGCAACTTATAATACCTGGAAAAAATAGATTTTGTACAGTGTTCTTTGTATTGAAAGTCAACGCAAGTTTTTTCTGAGTGTACCTACTAGGCATGGACATCTCTAGCTTAAAAGCATCTCTAGCTTAAAGGCTTTAGAAAAAGAGATAATCAGCGTACTAATAAGGATAAAACTTAAAAAAATTAGTTTTACGTAGAAAAAGGAAACCTTTTACTAAACTTCTCTACAAAAGTCTAATTGTCAAAGTTCTCAAATCCCTTACTGATCACCAAGGCAGAAATTTTGCGAACTTTTTACTCCGCACCTATTTGTCGGCATGCACTGCAGCGTACTTAAGCACCTCTCCACCAATAGCTAGGCGGGCCTAGGGGTCACGTGGGACCCATAACAATGGACGTTCATCTGTTAAACAAAGTTCCTTGGCGCGGAGGTTTTAAATCGTTTCGGTTTCGGTGAAAGTCAAAATGGTGGCCGTAGTCATCGGAAATCTTTTATGCTCTGGCCGGAAATACTGGTAATTAAGCCTTTAGAACTTCAGGGTCGGATTATACCGTATAAAAGGAACAACTTTTCCCTCCTGTTCTGCAGGAAAGAGTTTTAATGAAGTAGGGGGAGCAGGGAGGAAACACGTTTGCTCATTTGAGAGAACAGTAACTAAATTAATATGTTTTCTCTTATTCAAAAAGTGAAATTCGATACCTAAATTTTAACCTCCAAGCATTTGGGGGATTTACTTGACATGAACCTGGAATTGTATTCATAACATCTATTCAAAGGTTACAAAAAGCGGCTTTCAGCATTAGAAAAAATCTTAATACAAAAAATAGCGCAATTCAAATATATTTCTTAACTCTATATCCCTAATTCAAATTTTTTTTAACGGTTTAATGCTTATGTGTTATAAAATTTCGGTTAAAAGAACATATATAGTAATTCTGAATTTGATTTATGCATGCGAGATCAACACTGACAAAAAATATATAGTTTACAATTTACCTAAGTAGAAGAAAACTTCATTGTGAAACGAGCATACTGGTATTCAAAAATAATCTGTTTTCCAACATTTAAAAGAAACAGATAAAAAATGACTATTTAATAATTACTTCACATCCATGGTAAGGGGGTGGGTGGATGTTCAGTTTATAGTGAAGGGAACCCTCGGTAATAGGCATTAATTCTGAAAGAATGGATGCAGCTTTCGCTTGGAGAATTACAGTCGACGAGTAAAATTTTATGTTGTTCCTCGGAGCACTTTTGTGCTAGCGGCAGAGATTGGAACGGAAATATTAAAGTTGTAAATTGAACCAGGGATGCATTAAATTTTTATGAATTGTCTACAAAATATTAAAAGGGGAAAGGGGGTTAATTAGATTAGAAGGGGATGTGTTAATTTATATCTGAATGCTTGATCTCTTGTTGCGGGATTAAAGTATTGTAATGCTGACAATGAAAATGCCCTGTAAGAGGTCAATATAGAAATTTTGGCGGAATCCTATTATAATATAAGATTGAAAAGTTCTAATTTAAAAAGAAATTCTTTTAAACTTACCAAATTGCTAAATTATAGAATTTCGACATCGGATAAGATGTTTGTTTGACACCATAAATATTTTCAGGTTTACATTATTTTATTACTGAAGAAAGTATGTATTTGAAAATTAGTACATTTAATGGAACTGCTTTCGATTACCGTCTTTTATGTTGAATCTATTATAAAAATCTAGCAAAAAAGTCTATGTTAAAAAAAAACTGAACACGCATTGAATATTTTATTGAAATTTACGCTCTTGCTCTCGTAATAAAAAAAAAACCCAATCGTGTGATATAACCGACAAATTCAAACCCAAGTCCAAAACGGCTTTAAACCAATAATCTTCTAATCATATTACAATGAGTTTCTTGCGTGAATATTTCCGTCTCTTAGGTTTCATAAGGCTTCACAAAGCCACTTCATTCTCCAATACCATATAATGTAAACAATGGACAATTACAGCGTTTTCCACAAACATATTTATTCGATTAAGCATATTAAAAAACCTCTAAAACTCAAGTATTTCTGGTTTTAAAGATGTATTTATTTTTAAATTCATTTTTAAAGTTAATTATACGTCACTCCTGTTAAACCTCTCTTAGCATAACAGATGACGTCACAGTTGGCTTTTTTTTGTTCTTGGCGTGTTATTTCGTATGTACGTTTCACTGTATCGCTTTTGAAACTGTGAAACGTGCTTTCATCTTTATGAAACTCTTAAAAAAGTTATGCTATTTTACAGAAACATGTCATGTTCATTCCAGTTAATTTCTTCAAACGTTGAACGATTTCACTCGACTATTCCGATCAAATCCAACAGTCAATAGTTTTGCAATAGCTCATACGCGCTCTAGTGTGTGTATTTTAACTAACAACCAAACTTGGAACAAGCTGTTTAACTTCCTTGATATGAACTGGTTACAAATAATATTGTCTTCTTCTTTTAATGAGGTTTCGCAGAAATTGTAAGGTTTACTATTTTATAAACTGTATTACAGCATAGATCGAAACATCGCCAAAAACATAACAGTTGACGTTCGAGCTGTTTTCAGTGACGTACATTTTCGGCAAATTTCAAATGCATTTTTTGTTGAAATTAAACATATTTGTGAATATTCAACCTTACATTCGGAATCTGCAGTTTCTAATGTACCAGAAAAACACATATATTATGAATTTCGCGTTTCATGCAACTTGTCCATTGCCGATGAAATAGAATTCCTAATACTGTGCAATGGCTATGCTATGCAATGAATATTTTATTGAAATTTAAGCTCTCGTAACCTAAAACAAACCACTTTTAAAAGGCTTTAAACCAATGACATTCCAATTATATTGAAATGTGTTTTTTTGCGTGAATATTTGCGTCTCTTAGATTATAGGTCCCTTCATTCTTCAATCCCGTATCATGAAATCAATTAGAGATATATTTAAATAGAATCCCTAAAATACTATGCGAGGGCTCATATGTTGCCATAGATGAGATCTGTTGCTATAAGATGTTCTGTTTCCAATATACTTCGTATATGGCGAAGTCTATTTAAAGAACACAGAAATATATTATCTTAAATTTATTATTTTAAAATTATATTAATTACATTGTTACTATTTCGACTCCCCATAACACTAAACAAATAAAAAGGACTACAAAACAACAGACTACAGCATCGCATACAAACTAGCTGAGTTTTTTTCCCCCGCTATAGAACCCAATAAATACAATTTTCTTTTCGCCCCCCCCCCCCTTCATTCGCCAATCCCAGGTAATGAAATCAATCGAAACGGTGCACAAATTTAGACTTTACAATAAAATAGACCATTGTCCCACGTTAAAACAGAGCACATTGCTCCTTGTTCCACCAAGGTATACAGATGGAACCCTAATTCAATGCGAACGCCCCTCTGTTGTCTTAGATGTGTTGTGATGTTAAAACTGCTACAGTAGCGTATACTTTGTACAATGGGAACGCCGATTTAGAAGCAGTCTTCGCTTAATGTAACCACAGGTCAAAATAAAGGGACGTGCTGCGAATGGGAGATATGTCTTATCGAGGGGGGAGAGAAAGCATCTTCGCGGGGATATAATAGGATCAGCGAAAGGATTGTGAAGGGGTAAAGGTAGGGCTAGACATTATAAAAAACGTGTAAACAATGCTTGGGGTTTGTAAAAAAGTGCATAGAAGTAAACATGATACAATGGATGATTCCTATTTGAGCCATGTAAAAAACGAATAAAACAGTCTCATGTCACATAGTTATACATTGCTTTAGGACTTTGCTGAAATATAATAGAAACTGGAAAGTATATCAAATAAATAAGGTTCAACTGAAAAAATTCATTTTATTGCCTAAAACAATCGCTTTCATCGTGGAATAAAATGTGACAAAACTTGTCTCATTTAATCTTTTACAAAGTTTCATGTTATATTTGTAAAATACAAATAAAGTAACTAACTGCAAATTAGCAACTAAAACTTTGAAAATAACATTTTTATCTAAGAACATGATCTCAATATCTATCGGATGACCAAATTCCATATAAAATGCGACCTAAATTCGACTTCTTCATGAGTCGTAAAAATTAAGATTTTTGATCTCTTTTCGAGAATGCAACGTTTCAAAGACTTCCCGTTAATGATCTTTACTCTTTAGGAGATAAGAGATTTTAATACATTTGTTCACATTGAAATGTGTTAGATGTGTGTGTGATAACTTATCTTCGTCATTACTTCTCCTATTACACCACATCATATTCCTGGAAAAATGGCTAATCAGTGACTTTGGTGATTGTTGTACTTCTTTTAATAAACTTGATTATTAGATTAGTTTTGAATTATCGTTGCACTAGAGCTACACGAAGACGGGCGTCGTAATTTAGAACCACAGTCAAGTGACCCTTTCCATAAGCATCATCTTTCAATTTTTGACTAATCATATTTTAAAACATATTTAAAAAAAATACCAGCTCTTTTTCAATAAAATGCCACACACCGCCTTGACTAACAACTAAGCACTCAGTAGTACACTGTTAAAAAAATTGTGCTTGATTTCATGATAATATTGTTTTCTAGTAGCTGCAACGGCTGTATGGTTATTGGTAAAATGTTTTTCAGATTTCGGAAACAAAAATCCGGGAATTGGATCAAAAATATGGTGAAACATTTCACCACGCAGCCGTTGTAGCTACTAGGAACCATATTTTTGTTAAAACTAAGCTCCAAATTTTCAACAGTGTAAGTTCTTATTAACTTGTTTCAAATTCACCTTAACAACTTAATTCAGCACAGTTAAGGTATTAAACGAGTTCAATAAATTGTTACGGTAATTAATACAGTTGTACAAAGCTGTATTGCGACTCCTTTCAGCAAACACTGCATCGGAAGACGGATCACAACATCCTCTTGGTGCATGTTTCCATGGAACCCTTTCATCGGGAACACCCTGCAGTTCCAGCCACATTGATTACTTTCCTATCGAAAGAACGCCTCGTAATTGACCGACCGCCTTCGCACGCATCAAGCAGTATCTCTCTCCTCGATGCGAATTTGATGGATCACGCGGCAATTTCCCGTCTTATTTTTGCGCGTTGTTTAGAGGGTGGGATGCGCAAACAATTGTATCTAAATTCTAAACTGATTGTTAGAATGAGATAGTGACGGCGTAATAAATTATGGAAGACGGTCTCATGGTGGGTTGCTTTTGTTGTTATCTATGCATGGCAGATGGGAGGTGGGACTTTTTGAGTTTTTTTTCGGGCGTTAATGTCGATATAGAATGCATAAAATGCATTATGTTTAATGTATGGTGGAAAAATAAATATTTGAATAAGAAGTTTTTGGGTGTTTTGTATAATAATTTATTGATTTTGGATTTTGTTGCATTATTCAATATTTCTATATTATATTTTGTGGTACAAATTACTAAGTTCGTAGTTAAAAACAACGTGATACTTTCATTGGCTTGTTTCAGGTGACGTAATTCCTTCAATGTTTCATTCCTTATCTACCTTCGATCAGTGTTCCGATTGGTCCTTTGTTCTCACGTGACATTGATTCACCAATCGAGAATCGAAGAAAAAATTATTTCAGCGTTTCTGTTGCCCCCCAAGATAGGAAACGTGTCCATTAGCCAAAAATAAATATAACAGGTGTTGATAAACCGAAAATGAGCCAAGGTGATGTCACCTATTCGAAGTTTGAAGTAGTCAATAACAAATTAACGTAACAATTATAAACATCTGGAAAATGAATTTAAACATAAAAATGTAAACATTTATAACCCATTCTGCAAATGTATAACACGAAGTTGCAAATACCTCCTGAATCATGGTCAAACAAAAGACCCTGTTCTGAGAGGCCATTTCGCTGTCGAGTGGAATTTATCCTTTTAGACGACAGAATAAGAAGCGCCAGCAACAACAATACCTCCATTTGTTTGCAGATCTCTTGACAAATTGACCAGCAGTGAATCATACGCGAATTTCTTCACATCTTCATCCGTTCAACGAGTCGGAATCCACGTATTCATATCAGCAAATTGATGCGATCAGGAATGTGCAGACGGGGAGGTTGGTCGAGTAAATATGTATGTTGGGGGGTTTATTTATTTTTTATTCGTGAAAGGTCGAGTGTTGACAGATTCATAATCTCAACTCTGATTTTTTTCGCTCCTATTCTTGACATTGGATGTGCGGAGGGTGATAGAGAATAAATGGGGGATAAGGATGTCGGAGAAATAATATCTTCGTCCTTTTCATTTGTTACCCGTTATTGTGGTATGTGCCGAAAGTATCCAAAATAGACCCGGTAATAACTATAACTTTCCAAGAATACACAAATTGTTGCAGAGGAACTGAATAGATATTAAAGAGCTTAAGCCTATATGAAGGATCTAGTAGCGAAACTCGTATTCTCCAAAGTATAACTAAAGTAAAGGGTCCGGTTTGTTCATTGGCTATTTCTGCAATCGTAAATTTAATTGGACGAAGTCGCCGATGAATGAACGGACATAATATCTTAGTTTACTTTGGAGAATGGGGGTTTTAAAACTAGATGAACCTATCATATAGCAAGACAGTCATGCATATGACTCGGAAAAATTTCGACTTCAGCCAGTATCTTTTGAAGACATTTAATCTAAATTCGATTACCCTTAAAAAATATTTTCAGTGCTTTGTCTTTAGTCTGGCAATTTTAGTAGAATTGCAGAATTAGTTCTTACCTGTTACTATAGTAAAAGTATTATGGATATAGTCAACTTTAGAACCAGTTTTATTTCTTGATAATAATTAAAAATATATACATTGTTAATAATTATCAAGGAACAATGCCTTATAAATTTTGAATAAAGTTATAATTCTTTATAAGTGGAGACAGTTTCTAAGTTCATAAGTAAAATTTTCTCTGTTCAACAAAAAGGTTATTATGAATTGTGTGTGTATTTTAAATAACCCTAAGAGATAACTGACTGTGCGTAGTTTTTCATTATTCAAGTTAAATTATTAAAATATTCTCTTCCAACATTACTTTTTTTCTCCAAAATGATGCATTTTCATACTTTTGAAAATTGATTTGTTTTTTACGGTTGTTGTTTACGAGAACTCTTACATTCCCCGACTTTTATAAAAACTGCATGACTTTCAATTTGATTTCATTTAACTATAAAACGAATAAAAAAGCTATAACAGAGCATAGATAATATTTCAGATAAAAATGCAAAAAAAAAATATTAAAAATAACTTGAACAATAGAAAACTATTTTTGAAACAAAAACTACGTAAGAGAAAGAAAAAAATGACACGAGAAATGAAAATGTAGTTCTATTTGTAGTGAGGATACCCCTGTCTCGCCTTATTTTCGAAAATTGAGAATTTATGACCGTCAATTTTTGATCGCATTTCACGACAATTTTTTTCGATTTATGTGTATTTTTGTTTATTCATTGGAAGATAGAATTTCGTTGTTACTCTCAAACGGGGTACTTTATTTTCTTGATGACAATTTCGAATGTCCATCCTTATGTATTTGAAAATAGGCTTCTCTTGTAGCACTTTAGATATTGTACGATCCCTTTATGATATCATTTAATATCACAATATCGATATGATTTTGATGTGACACTGGAAAAAATCAGATAAATTGGATTGCTACATTATGGTTCCTGAAACTAAACTTGCTGAAGCTGACAAATACAAACGAACAAGAATGGTTCGAGTGCATTTTAATTACCATTGCTATTACACTGTACGTGAAGAAAAAATGTATCGCTCTTATCTAGAACGAATAGCTGTGGATTTTCTGATTTCAGAAAATAGAAGAATTGATCAAGGAATTATAAAAATGTTTTACTACTTTCAACTCATTTTATTAAACCTACTCATCAAAGCATTCAAGTAATTGTATTTCCTTTCATATTAAATTTGAAAAAAACTCACAGAAACATTTTAAAGTTGCGTTCTTTTATTTTTAACAAAATTAAACTATGTGTCATACATAGCCCATTGAGGACTAAGGCCTTCTATGCCCCTTTCAGAAGCGAAACAGGAGGCAATAGTTCCTTTGCAGCACAGGTTACAGTCAGTTGATCTCTGAGAGACGAGAATTCTTCATTATTATAGTTACTAAGATAACCTGGACTTCATTTTATCTGCTCACTGAAGGAATTAAAGGCGGAGTGAACGTAGCCCGATCCGGAATTTGAAACCTGGTTGAATAATAACAGTCTCTACTTATTACTCAACCATTGAACATCTCTTTATGTCTGTAAAAACAAATTAAAGGCATTTTTTAGCATGGAGACATTCCCTTCAAATCCATTTTTACAAAGCTAATATCCCCAAAACTTTTCTGACCAAACTGACGCATACATCAAGGATCGAGACTGACTTCTTTCTTCCTCCCCGCCCAAAATGGCCCCATATTTCGTGGTCGTTCATTTTGATTTGCGCCACCACGATATATATACAGTGCCAAAATCTGGGCAACTTCATAAGATTATGGATCAGGAGAAAAAATCCCGAAATATACGGGGAAAAATTCAGGAAAAATAAGGATAAAAAATACAGAGGGGAAAAAAAGATGACGACTTCGTAATGCGATTCGCGGTATCCTAGTGCGCGAATTTCACAGATCATTTGCTTCTATTCCGGAGGAATATTTTTCGGGGGATATTTCACATTTCTTTCAGAGTTTGTTTGTTGGTTTAAAAATGGCCTCGATATGGCCATTAACAATAAATAAGTTTTAATTTTATCCAAATGATCCGTTATTACGACAATGAGTAAATTATTTGTGCAGCCGAACAAATCGCAAATGAAATTGCTTTATTTTTTTACATAATGGGCTAGTTTCAACTCTTTGTCAAAGAAAACCAAACAACCAATGAAATCGCAGTTCGGAGCGCGTGACGTGAAAAAAAAACAATGAGCTTGTTTCAACACTTTGTCAAAGAAAAATACAACCAATGAAATCGCAGTATGCATAGCGTGACATCATAAGAAATATTCCCATTGTTGCGATATAGTGTAGATATAAAGAAGATCGTTGGGTATAAAATATTAGTTACAATTTTATCAATCCAAAGCAAAGAGTTTCAGTATTTTTTTTTAAAGTAAAAAATATTTTTTGTCCAGAAATTTTGAAACTTTTTATTTTGTGTGGACACCGGAATGTCGCTTCTTACATTTTCTTGAAAATATTGTTCTGATTTCCCAAAAGCAAATCGGATTTAAAAGATGGAATACTTTTGTGTTGTGCTTGGGTTTTTTTCAAACGTTAACGCGAGGGAGTTTTAAGAAGTTTTAACTTTAAAAAAAATGGTTGTTTAAATTCATGTTTCTAAGTAATAGCTAATACCACAAAATTGCACTAGATATTTAAAAAAAATTTACCTCTTAGTACCTGAATTTATTTTTCAAAAAATATATTATTCCTTAAAGTTCTAATTATTATAATCGATCGATAATAGTACGTTATTAACAATGCATTTTTTGTATTTATAGAACTTGAACCTTGATCAAATTTACTCTTCAATTTCAAACAACTTTTCTAAATTTAAGTAATTTTTAACTGAATAGATATATTTGTGAGATAAAATTGATAGGAAAAGATCAGATTTCAAATTCATAAGTTGCATAGTATTTCACGTAAATAGGAAATTTTATAAACATACGTATTTTAGTTGTGTTACATAATATGTTTGTTGAAGTCTTAATCCCCAAAAAAATCCAAGTGCGCATTTTTTATGCATAAGTAAATGAAATAAGCACTTAAGCGAAACCCTTTATGCTTATTACAAAAACCTGAAGTTTATTTAAGAATATTAAATAATTTGTAGAAAAAGTAGTGTTACAAAAAAATAGCATTATAAGTAAAACTTGATTCCAAGAGAACTTTGAACAGTATAAAACTTTGTAAGCATAATAATAAACCAACATATTTTTTTATTCTACCTTTTCGTTAACTCAGCTTAGTCAGTAATTAATCCCTTTATTTCTATCCATTTCCACAATTTCCCCTTTTTTAGATTTTCCCCAACAAAAATGACTGCAATAAAAAACATTCCATATCCAAAGAATCTAACACATTTCTCATGGGATTCGTCGTGTTTTTGGCGCACAAAACCAAAAAAAAGTTCGTTCCGACTTATCACGTTCACATCCGTTGTGGAAATTACAGTAATTCAGTCTCAGTTGGTGAAAAAAATGGTGTTCATTTAAATACACTGACGACCCTACATTATCCAGCCCTTTTGTTCCAAATGAATATATTTCCTTTGTTTTTTGGTAGTTCTTCATTTGGCCACTTAGCGGTATGGTCGTTACTGGTTTGTGATATTTTTTTCACTTAAGGTTTAATTTTTTTAAGGATTTTTACCGTCTGGTTTGTGAGTTGGCATTAAGTTCTTTGCTTTCGCTGTTTCGTGCTATGATTAATAATTTGACTACATTATTTTTGTAAAAGAACAATGAGGATTGCTTTTTTCTGTGTGAGATTTTGTTTAGAAATTTAACTAGTCATATTTATTTTAACTAAATGCAAAAAAAAAAAATTATGGATAAAAACAGCCATTATATATAGTTTCTTTTTAACAATATTTCAAATTCTACACTCAGATAAATCTTGTATATATATACTTTAAATCAAAAGATTGCGTTTTGCCCAGTTATTAAAAGTTGGGGTGAAACAACACAAAATCTGTGTTGCGATTAAAAAATAATGCATGGCCAGTACAAATATTGTGTTGAAGGCGCAGCACGCATGCATTCTTCCGAAATGCAGTTCAACATCTGCTCTTTAATGTTTCGGATAAATAGCAGTACTTAAACTTAGTGTTAATTTGTGTTCGTATGTCATCAACACATTTCTTCCATTAAAACAACACATTATTGCAATATTGCAATTTTTCCACAATACAAGTGTTCCACTTGTTGTTTTTTCTGAGTAAATACACTAAACGAACTGCGTTAGAACAAATATTAAATGATCGGTATGGACTGCAGTATCAATTATTTAACAAATAAAATCAATTTGAACAAAACATGAAAAGATAAGAGTGTATTGTAAGCAATAGTTGAACACCCATTATAAGCGAAACCATGCTCGTCACCTCAGATAATTCTGATGCATCGCGTTACCAACATTTGTATAACTTGAAGAAATAAGGTTGCAATGGTCTATGCAGCTTTTTAGTGAAAGATAGTGAACGCGATTCAAGCATGTTTAGCATTAAAATAACAAATGAAACACCCTCAGCTGTCAGTTTTAAATAATTGACAGCTGACACAGCTTTACAATAGAAAACTGTTTAGTTCAGTTCTCTTTAAATACTTTTCGTATCCTTTAAAATAACTATGTAGTTTACAGTTCAACGAAAATGATTGTCATAAAACCAGAAAAAATAAGCGTTAAAAAAAGCAGCATCATAAACATATCATTCTTTATTTCAATGTAATAATTGTCGCAACCGTTAATTTAAGGTTTCTAGACAGTTTTTTCCTTGTTACTGTGCATGAAGAAAGAAACACATTCATACCATAACTCCCTGATTTTGACTGATCGTCCTCGCTTTCATGGTAAATTTTTCTCTTTATTTTATCTCTGTGATTATTCTAAAAAAAGTTGAGGCATATCCACTTTGTAGCGCCTTTTTATTTTTGTTCCATCATCGAAACTTTTGTTACGCGCATTCCTGTGATATAAATCTATACATTCATATTTACGGAAAAGAATGTCGCATTTTTTCCTTTAGAACTTTTTTTTATAATTTTTTCTGTTATTTTAACTGTTGGTATTTTGCTGAGTTGGAAATTTTTTTCAGTGCTACTCAACGAAACTCCAACAAGCTTATGAAGCGGAATTGTACGTTTGGAAGGTAATTAATGACAATGTTCAGTTTTTTAGACAACAGAAGAAGATTGGCGTCAACAATGTTTCGAGTGAGTAAGTTACATAAAATCAGTTTTTATTCTGATACTTTTTTTTACTTGTTGAACAAAAAGTTAAAAGTTTTTGTCATTAAGATAATGGGATTTTAATAATATGTCACGTTGTTAGGACTTTTTTTAGACCACTTCTTGGTAGGACCATATGCTAGGTAAGGTTATGAATTCTTTCATTTTATTAAAGGTAGTATGGCAATTTTTTTATCATAAGTAGCTTGAAAAAAGGGATGTTGAAGGAGATGGAGGGTGATACGGATTTAGACAAAAATTAATAAAATGATATTTTTTCTGCCATCATACAACTTGTTTAAAATTAGAGAGATATATGATGTTATCCACGTTTTCATTTGAATACTTTTCATATGCCTGTTTCTTTATAAATTACTAATATATATATATATATATATATATATATATATATATATATATATATATATATATATATATATATATATATATATATATATATATATATATATATTATATATATATTATATATATATATATATATATATATATATATAATATATATATATATATATATATATATATATTATATATATATATATATATATATCTTCCATTAGTTGTCAACAGAGTAAGAAGGAAACAGAATATTAACCATCACTGACTCAAAATCTACCAAAGTTTCGTTAGCACAACGTTGACATTAAATGTAATACATAAATTGCGGGAAAATATTCAATGAGTTGTTCAAATTATGGGGAAGTATTGATACTCTTTTTACACAACATTACTTTACAATTATGGAGGTACAATAAATTTTTCGTTTCTTCGTTTTACCCTAACGAACAGCCACTACTGATTCTAAATCTACCAAAGTTTCGTTGGCACAAATTTGTTGTTTAAGTTATAGGTAGAATTGATACTATTTTACACAACATTACCTTATAATCACGCAACTTTTGGTAGCACAGTAAAACTTTTGTTTCTTCGCTTTACCCTAACGATCAGTCCACTCTCCAGCTTTAGTGGAAACCTATAACAACCCCACATAGACACACTCATGTCATGCATTGTTGTGATAACAGCAATTTCAAAGAGGAACCGAAGAATTTATTTCTCACATCAGCGACCGAAAATCCCCCTACGCTCGTGACAAATAAAAGCAACTTCAACAATATGGCCTCAAAGATTGTTTTTCTCTTATGGAGGTTACATGAGATGAAGATGGTGCTGGAAGTAAACAATGCAAAAACAAGGTTGTCAAGTGAAGCCCTGTTAGCTTTATTTATGTACCATAACAAAGTGTATGCGAATAATTTGGCGAAATTTTAAAGAGAAATAGCTAATAATAATTTAAAATACGCCCTGTGCAAAGAGTCACTATTTGATTTTTAAACAATTGTTTGAAAACCCTCTGAGGGACACAGACGTATAAACCCGTCACCTAACTTAAGGGTTTAAAAAATTCTTAAAATTTGCAATTTTACTATTTTTTTTTTAATTTGAAGTACAGGGGAGTAATTTTTAATATTTGCTATAGAAACATAATTTAAAAATATAAAAAATAATCAATAGAAACTTAAATTTTAATCTCATGCGGTTAAAAAATTTTCACCTTCAGTCAGTTTGCGTATCCCTCAGAGGAGAATGTGATACGTTAATGGTTTACTTAAAATCTGAGCGGTATTTATTTTTATCTCAATTTTAATTACGTCATGAAACACGTCATATAATAAGCATCAAGCGTTTGAGCTTGTGGAGTTACATAAAACCAACACCGCGACATTCAAGACGTCTTCCCTTTTTTTTTCTCGCCAAAATTCTCCATCTTTTTTACCCTCCAAGTCTTCCCTCCCGAAACAAGTGTCTGAACACACAAACAAGTCAGTTTTCTTCCATCTTTGGTCGTTATAAGAACGAGAAACAAACCATAAGTGGTCACGTAACTGTGAAACAATGCAAAAAATATTTTTAGGGACATAAATCAAGGTATACACTTGCTTCGGGATTACATGAATGGCATGTGCGATGATGTTTGGGGTATTGTGAGGTTATGGAAACCGTGCTGTTTATTGTTGTAGTGCAATAAATTCTATTGAATATTATAAATATATAAAAGAGTCAAATTTTGTGAGTTGTATTGGGATGTATATATTTTTTTATAAATCCTTATAGGTTGTATGGATTTATAACTATTAGCGCAATATGAAACAGCCAAGAAAGTGTACAAAGCAAAAGATTATGCTGAGGCATCCTTATAGGTTGTATGTATTTATAACTATTGAATATTTTGAAATGGCGGACTGAAGGAGTATTAACACAAATTAGCATTACATAGGCAAAAGTTAACCGCTAAATCACTTATATGCATTTTCAGAAGTACACATAAGTTATGGGTGACTTAGAAGTACACATAAGTCAGGCGATTTAAATTACTACAATACATATAATTGAAGAGAATTTAGTCAAGTATCTTATTACTAAAGGAAATTGACTGAAAAACATTTTCAACATATTATTTGAAAAACATTCGTTGTTTTCGTTTCACACACCGTCTATGCAAGAAGAAAATCTGACAAACCCCACTAAACACAGTATTTATTGCCAACATAGGATTGTTGAAGCTAAGGTTTAAAGTGAGAACTACTGATAGGAATTAGGCGACGTTTTAAAAGCAAGGTGATTTGATTTGACGATTTTTATGATATTAATATTAATTGCCTATTTTTGATATTACTCAATCTATTCATCACTCTATCTCCCAATATTCTTGGTCAAACAAAATCCCTTTTATTCCAGCAAAATCCCTCATTATTATCATATTAAACTACAGTAACCCCTCGGTATATCGCGCCTCGTTACATCGCGCATTCGGATATATCGCGCCTTGTATCATGTAACTCAATTTTTTACCCGTGAGATTTGCCGGAAAACAGGTTTTACGAGAAAAATCAAAGCATCTAACTTTACATGGATTATTTACTAGAAAATAAGTGAAATATAGTATTATCTATGCAATAATGTGTATGTGTGAATTAATAATAATATTTCTTTTATAAATTTCTGTTTTTCTAGAATAGTTATAACATTTAATATCATTTAGATTTAATTTTTAAAATACATATTGTGCTTAGGTTAAAAACTTTGTTGAGAGTATAAATACCTCAAAAGTACAATATATATATCAAGTCGCTCGTTATATCGCGCATTCGGTTATATCGCGGTTTTTTGCTTATCTCCCGGAAAGCACGATATAACGATGGGTTGCTGTATCTCTCCTCTTAAATTTAAAGCAAAACTTCAATTACAACTACACTGGATATCGAGTTTCAATAAGTTCCAATAATCTGTTCTGTGGACCACCGCGAATTCAAGCTGGCCATTGTTTCTCAGAATTGATGCCGGGGACATGCGAAACTGAGGAGAATTTACAACGCGGGCAGAGTTATAACTCACCCCAGAACAATGGGCGTGGATCCTGGCTGAAACCGTGTGAAGTTGCGAGTTTACGAGTTCGAGGAAATATGGCGGCGATTGTTCGAGCCTGGAATGAGCTTCCGATGCATTCAGGAATAGAATTATCGCCATTATTATTTTCGGTGAAGTTCGACGACCTGCTCTTAAAAAACGACAGAGATAGTTGTGAGGTTTATTTCGGGGGGTTGGGAATGTAAATTCTGAGTCATAAATTGCGTAGGTAATTTGAAGAAATTCTAATGACCCCTTATTTTTGTGTTTGTTTAAATTAATGATGCACCAGTATTACATTTTAGAAGTTTTCAAGTGAAGAGGCCGATACCTGATTGTAAACAGGCACCCAAGGCAACTTAATTATATAGCAGGGTCAGAACTTTGAGCCACGGTAGTTTTGACGGGCACTTATTCTAAATGTACGGCGTTATTAATTGTTGATACTTTTTCTTGTACGGTCCGTTTGCAGGATGGGTGACCGGGACGCAACGTGAAACCAATCTCTACGGTGTAAAGCCTCAACCCACCAACCACGCCAGTCGACTTTTCCATTCATTATATTTTTTAAGGAACTCTTGGTAACCTTTCAAATTACAAAATACGTAATATTATTTTCTTTAAATTTAGCTTAGTCTTTAATCACACTACGTTTATAAAGTAAACTTGGAAGTTTTTATAATACGTCAAAAAATTTTGAGCATTGAAAATCTCTCGAAATTTATTAATTCAAATTACTTCAATTATGTATTAAAAAATACTGAAAATTTTATAAGCCTTCACACACAGAAAAAAAAGAATAAGTTAGCACTCTGTAAAAGTAATGAGTATGTAACTTGTAAAAAGCGACGCACATGCACGAGCAAAATTAATTTTTATCTGTAATAACTATATACATTTATGAATTTTTTAATTCAGATCTTACTAGAAAAATCTATATTATTTGCAGAAATTACCCGTTTATCTTTTAATAAATACAACACTTTATTCAGCATATTTCAATAAAAAAATAAAATTGTTGGCAAATTAGAATCTGCAGTGGAATTCAGAAAAAAAAAGTTATGAAATTCAAAATTTGATTTGAAGTATATCCCTAAGCAAGAAAAACCATTTATTTTAAAGTGCCTACTTTTTTTTCATGTTAAACTTTCTTCGCAATGCATCATTTTTTACCTAAAACTTTTAGAATATCTGGAGGGATTACAAACTCTAGAACATTTGATTAACGGTTAAACAGCGTAACAACTTGTTCAAGGAGGATATTTTTTATTAAAAAAAACTCAAACAAGCAAAAAAATACAGCTTCTTTATATCAGACTTAAAACAAATCCACCTCTAGGCAAAACTTGATATCTCGGAAGTAGAACAGGTATTTTAATCAATAAACTTGAACACCTTTTAAGAAATTACATAACCGTCTTCCTCCTAAGAAATTGTTTTACAATACATTGATTACCCTTTCCTACGTAAAGGTCCATGCTACAACACAAGCAGGGAGATATTGATCCAACTCGTATATATATCGAGGTATGGATTTTTATTCATATCCAAGCCTGGAGCAAATTTCAGGGAAAAAATGAAAACATTTTAACTTTTTTGCTATCCTTTTCCCCCTTTTCTTTTGGGAGTTGTGGAAACATCAAATCTCGTATATTATTTGAAGTGAACAGTTATTTGCTGTGATAAGCATATATTTGTTTTCAAATTTAAGGACTATGCTTTAAATGTTAATATGGGTTAATAACCAGTTAATCATCAAGTTTATTCTTAGTACTAAGCAGAAACTTATAGCGGTAAAATTTCTGGAAAACGAATATCAAAAGAACTGTACAAATGGGCCAATTTATATGTGAGTATGGTACTGGTATATAGTGCGCGCGCGATTCTACTGTTAATATTACCGGTGTAATGTTACTCTTTGAATGCAGTTTAAAGGCAACTAAATCAAAACAATAACACAAAATTATCACAAAACGAAATTTTTTTTAATCATTCCGCTACTATTTTAAACCGCCATCATGTGGACATTGACAATATGTATAAAGTTCTACTACGAGCAATTCAGCCTGTATTCAGTTTGAAAGTATATATATGGAGTTACAGCCTTTAAAAAGAAGTAGAGCTGGCTCACTAACATTCTAAAACCAACTCTGTTTTTATATTCTTCGTTTGGCAACGGTTAATGGTTTCAACACTTTGTCAAAGAAAACGAAACAACCAATGACATCGCAGTATTAAAAGTTTGACGTCATAGGAAATATTCCCATTGTGTGTTTTTATTAAAGAAAATGTTCTGAAAATAGTTTTACGGATAATGTCTGGAATAAGCACGGATCGAGCGAAGCAATAAACCAGCTATACAAACCCAACTAACCAACCAAAATGTTCTGGGGCCGACCCGGCGGCGCAACGGTTAGGGAGCTAGCCTTTGGAGCCTCTGGGTTCGGGTTCGAATCCCGGTAAGGCATGGATGTTTGTGTTTGTCGAGTATATGCGGAGTACGTGTTCGTTAAATCTGTTGGGTCCGAAAGTCCTCCAAGTTCCCATACCAAAACGATACCTCTGGGGGTGACAAGCCAATTCTGGGGATCCTCTAGTTGGCCTCTGTCTCTAAAAATTAGATGGATCCACTTATGTGTGTGTGTGTGTTGTCTGTTGTGTCTGTCTTACTTGACGAAGGTTTATAAGCGGGTCTCTGACCAAGCACACAAACCCAAATATATATGTCTACCAACCAACCAACCATGTTCTGGGCAGTTTGAATAACGTGTTCGTTATTTAACGAATTATGTTGTGTTGAAGAGCTTTTGGGGAGATTTTTTTTAATTATTTGAGTTAAGATACAGTTTCCTGTCGAGTATAAGATTGCAGTCCCTCCATCAGGGATTCAAAAATATGAGTCAGATATAAAAAAAAATACACAAAATATTACAAAAAAATATCGCCAGCATTCCCATTAACAAGTAAAAGACATCAACTCAATACTTTCTTCCCATCCCTAGTTATTGGTCTTGACGCTATCTTTTTAAGGCCCGCGGCACACAAGTCGCTTCGCAGAGTACACCCCATCCCCCCAGTTTTTAAATCACGTGGTTCCACCCGGCGGATATCCGTAATGGATGACACATGATATTCCTCAAAATAGGTGTGGGAGGGCTTTTTGTATGGGGGGGGGGGCGGCATATTTGGAATTTATTCTTAGGTAAAAAAAACGGCGGAAATATTTTTATATTTTTTACAGCATAATAAGGATATTTTCATCTATTACCAACGTGCTGTCGGTTTTTTTTAACACCCATAACAAGATAGGAATATGAATTGTTGGATTATAATACACGAGTTTTATTGATTCCGTTCAAGGAACCTATAGTTTGTGGGAGATAGATAGGGATATATTTTACGAAGAATATAGAGAATACGGATTTTAAAAAAATTTAGAGAACATTATATCATTTTATTTGTAAAACATTACAGTTTATACACTTTATACTAAAATTAAGGTTCTCTTGAATGATATTGAGAAAAATGCTATCGGAAAAAAAATGGGATAGCAAAGTTGCAATATTTTGTTAAAAGAATACATCAAAAAATACTTAATTTTTGCATTTTGAAGTTACAGCTATTTAAGAAATGGAAAAAGTTTTAAAATACTACTTGCAACTAAGTTTTCTATAAAGTTCCTAATAAAAATATTCAAACAAACCTAAATTAAAATTTTTACTCTTGTATTATTGCATTGTTATTGTATTGCTATTCATTCAGCCATATTTTGTAGAAGTTAAATAGCATGGTAAAAATAAAGAACATTATAAATTGCAAGGTGACGACTAAAAAATTGTAAAATTTATATTTTAAAAAAATATCCTACACGTAAAATTGAAATTGCACTTTTATATGTCATAAAAAATGCAAATTATACCAAATGTCATGGTTTAAAAAAAAAAAAAGCTAAAAAATTATCTGTTTTCAGTTGATAATTTAATTTGATTCAATTTAAATTCAATTTTGGGTTCTCTATTGTTTATTTTTAAATAGCACCGACGACTTTGCCAAAATTCATTGTCATATCTACCCTATACAGTTTTATAAAAAAAATGTCTTGAATTTCTTTTCACTCGTATGGGATTTTAAATCCCCAGAGTGTTTATTTTGTACTTGTTGTTTTCTTGATAATAAATAATAATAATAATAATAAAATACAGATCTCTACCCCCTATCCCTTTAAAATGAAAATTTTCCGTTTTTTGTCAATGAAATGTAATAAAATAACTTTGACGTCAAGCTTTGCATGTTCAAAGAAATTCAATTTTTTATGAATTTGATACTTGCGAGTATTTGACCCTGAAATATGCGAGACTTGTAACTTTCGGACCAATACGGCATAATAGATTCCAGTTCCCATAGTAACCGCTTCGTTGTCATAGTAACAGTTCGTCTTCAAGTCCTAAATATTTCGAAAACATAGTGACATTTGCGACGAAACTTTTCCTTATTTTTTATGGCTCTTCAAATAACGAAATTATTGCGGTGGTTATTTAAGAGTCTTAATTTGTTCGCTCGATTAAATAACTAAAACTTCTTAAATTAATGTATGTGTTATTTCTTAATTAACATATCTATCACATTCTTTTTTTTTGCCATAATTTATCAGTCCCAGCATTTTAAAAGTAACCCTCTTTGCATTTCAATGATATTCGTTCTTTAATTGGTACGATTTTAAACACACCAAAGAAAGTTTTTATTTTACTTAGGTTTAAGTTAACTCTAACAATGAATAGATATACTAAACGAAAAAAAATATTTAATGAGTTAAAAAAAATTGATATAGAACTTTTTTTTAACGCCTTAAAAATGAATTTTTGTTTTAAATATCTCGTGTTATGAATCAAAAACCTCAAATGCATCAGTCTAGTCGTTTTGGACAAAATTTTACTAAAGCGATTTTGTTTACTAGCGCGATTATTTTTTCTTTTGCTAATTCCGGCAACTGTTTGGCGTTTAGCGCATCTCAACCACCAACCCCACTCTATGTTCTACAACTCCGCCAAACAACTATGATGATGATCTAGGAACTTATCCATAAACCCGAATAGATGTAAAGACAAATCAGCAAAAGAATATTCGTCCGTACAGCAATCCATCTAAGTCACTCTGTCAGTGGGTTTCTCGTATTACCCCAATCACTGACAGAGATCCATGGGAGTCCTGATTCAGATATCGTGTCTGTAACTGGATTAAATACTAGAGAACATACGAGAGAAGGAGATTCGGTATTTTTTTTCTAATAAGTAATCCTGGGATTTTGTTATTAACCATTTTGGGTATGGGGTCTAATTAACCTCTTTGCGTCTTAGAACGCCAAAACTTACTCGACTTTTTTTGTTCTGACACAGAGGGCTGCGTTGTTTGAATAGATATGATATTTGAAGTATTCTTAATATACTTTTTTGTAACTATTTACTCTAAAATATAGCGTTTTGTATTTGAAATTTGAATTAACGAAAACTTTGAAAATTCAATTATATGCGATTGAATAATAAAATTCCAACTTAGAACGAGTGTTCAACCCATATAGTTTTCAGAAGCAAAGAGTTATTGCTTTAATAATGATAAGTAACATTATTTAATTTAACAAAACTATAATATTGTAATATAAAATAGACTTTATATCACACCCAATAATACTAAATTACATTTAAGTTAATGTCAGGTCAATGTTCAATTATATTGATTCGACTATTTTGATATAACATCCAAAGGAATTTCGAAAATTACGACTTATTTATTCACTAAATAGGCAGTCGATATCTTTTAATATAATGTTTTGTGTAATAATATGCCTTTTTTAAGTAACCATTAAAATATATGTCATAAAATTTAAAAAGTGATATTTTCCACAATAATCAAATACCACGACAAGATTTCGCTAAAAAGCACCGCATTGAAAAAGAGATTATGCTAGTTTCGCAGTCCATTGCATAAACTATCTTCCATCATGGATATGAGTGATGGCCTGCCAAATTGTCACGAATAGAAAAATCTACACCAAGAACGCTCATTAGGCAGTTCATCATGTGTTATACGCTTTCAAAAATAAGGTGACACAACAAAGAGCTTTTTTTATGTGTCATTTTACACCAATCTCCATATTATACTCCATCCCCATGCATCAATGCCATCGCATACCTAACTTTTTTCTCAACATTTTAGGAATTAGCGTATTATACTCGGTTATTATTATACTTGGTAGTGTACAAAGCTTTGTAAGCAACCTTTTTCATACATTTAAAATAATCCCTTTAAATTTTCCTATGAAATGAAAAAGTTCTTGATTATTTTTATTCACTTTGCAATGATGTTAAATTCAATCCCTTGAGCAAAATCTTCTGACTTGAAATACAAAACGAATCTCAGTAGACTAAATCACTTCATGAGGAATCTTACCATTGTAACAATATACCCATACACAGGCAAAGTAACTACATAGACGCAAAATACCGTCTTATATGTCTTGAGACATCTATCTCAAACAATCCACCTGCTAACAATACCTTCTTCGGTATTCCATATAACTTAAGACAGCGTTTGGAACAATATACCTTATTACATAATGTCCCCAAGCGTCCTTCTAGAGTTACCTCAATAGGGCACACTCAGATTTTTATCCTTGCGTCATCTGACGACTCACAAGCACATGGTTGAGCCAGGAAGTACGAAAAGGGTATTTCCTTACGATTTCGTTTTGGATGAGTACCTACTGGGGAAGGGTACCCCTCTGTGAAGCTGCTCTACACTTGGCTAGCTTGTATAAAGAGGGGTGCTTTCCGTCACTTTTTTTTATGGCTTCCCATGTAAGGAAAAGAACCTTAAACTTGATGTACCTGCTGCTTCAGATTTCCTTGCAATCTTTATTAAAAGCTTGAACAAAAAAAAAATGTTTCTGATGCACCGCATTTTATTCAGGCACTTTCTACAACACCCAGACTTGAAATGTTAACAAGTGAAAAATTTTAGAGGCATAGAATGCAAAGGAACTACAATGCAATGAAAGAAATTCGTAAGTTGAATAATTCCAAGGATTTTTAGGAAATAAAAGCTCCTTAATGCATATTTTCAGCTAAAAAATATTTATATTTAAATGAAGAAGAGCTTGTCCAATTTGGTTGGTAAACATTAACTTTTAAATTTCGTCTGACGTCTGACCAATGCAATTTCTGACTCTGCATATTTAGGAATTTTGTGAATACGATCTCCACGATACCTAGGCAACTTATACAAAACGGAAAACCTTAAATCAGCACTTTTGAAATGTGTTCCTAAAGAAAGAAATACAACATCCTGGGTGGCATGGTCTATTAGTCTACCTACTACTCAGTCTCCAGATCCATGTCACAGGGGGTCTGACTGAGGGGTTCCACTAGTTCATGGGAAGGGGTTGAAGCCCGGGCTGAAACAACAATGGGGAGCTGTTTGTGCAGATGAAAGCTTTCTGGGGAGACAAGTTTGTGCAAACACTGGGGATGGACGAGTGGTGTAGTTCTTGAGGTATCTCTGGTGAACGGGAAGTTTGCTCAGTGAGCGATGTCACAAAACAGCTTGAGTGCATATCGGGGAGTTGGATGGGTTTCACTAAGTTTTTTTTTTTTAACTCCAGAAATTTAGGTCGTTGAATATATTAATTTAGTAACCCTTAAAATACATGCAAATAATATCTCCGTTTTAATCTACTTCTCTTAGTAATCCACAGCCTTAAAAATCTTTATCATACCATTTAAATGAACGAAAAATCTCGGAGAATGGTAACCAAACATAAAGGGTTCTTTTAGGAAAACACAATAAAATGGATTGGATGGTAGTTGAATATTATGTATGTGGTAATCATTACAAGCAGCCTATTTTAGATGCCAAATAAATCCATTGTCTAAATAAAGATATACATTTAAAATTATTCATTGACAGTGACAACCATTGGATAAAATGTTTACCTAAATAAGTAACTACAAATCTCTTGAATACAAGAAAACACACATAGATAACTAACTTTATTCCTTAGTATAAAATAGACCATATCCAA
Source organism: Oedothorax gibbosus (assembly GCA_019343175.1). Classification (NCBI taxonomy): domain Eukaryota; kingdom Metazoa; phylum Arthropoda; class Arachnida; order Araneae; family Linyphiidae; genus Oedothorax; species Oedothorax gibbosus. Next base: position 27,191,982 of record CM033271.1, read on the forward strand.
TGTTATGTCATACCTGTCGTTTGAGTACTAAAGTACAGAACTATGTGAGGCCAATTTAACAACATATATCCCCTTCGATCCTCCATATTCACAGTCCCTAATCAAGATCCGGCCAGTCTATTTACAGGTTGATCGGAGTTCTATTGGATTAGAGTCCTGGCTAAATATCGCCTCGTATTATCTGCGTGGAGCCAGCAATGCGTATGCATGTGTCCATAGCACATAGTGAACTGGGAATATAGCATGACATTACGTGGGGTTTACAAAGCCTTGCAGTTATGTGAATTGCGATTGTTACGCAAACATGCTAGGAAGTAAGTCGCGTAATTTTGATAGTAATTGGTTGCATGGTATGCTGGTATTAATATGATATTAAAGGGGACCTGGAATTAGGCGCTCGCACTCTGACTGTTCTTGGAATTTATTAAAGTCGACATAAAAAATATTAGGTTTCAAATATTCTGGTAAAATTGCTATGTACTTTCAATACAGTAAAATTATGATGTTTATAAATAATGTTGAGGCAAAAAAGATAATGTAGTAAGAACTATCTTTTGGAGTGGTAGAGTTTGGTATTAGTACTGGAAAGAAATGGTGAAGGAAGGGCTTGTAACTTTGTTTAGCGAAATGCACACGTTCTCGAAGAATTGTGTATGATAAAAAAAAAACAAGACAAAGTAAAGTCTGAAAATCAATACATTCATTATTGTTAGGATAAAGGTATTGAATATTCCTTTAACAGAAATTAAATAAATTTTTCTCGAAACATATATTTTAACACTTACATTTCAAGCATCTAAATATTCTTTACTGAAAGTGTAAGTAATGGAAGTTTATATTCGTAATCAACATATTAATCGAAGTAATAATCAAACACATTAAAAATACCACAACAGAAAAAAGTTAGATAAACAACATTAATGCAAATTAAAATGAAGAGAGAGAAAAACAATCACAACTTCAATTAATCAAACATCTTCAGAACGTTTCACCAAAAACTCTTTTCTACAAGCTGCATCAATTTAAATCTTCCATTATCACGGTTTCACTTCACAAGCATTAAGTATTCTTCTTTAATTATGAAAACTCTGAACGAATGGATGAACTTCCAAAGAAAAGAAAATACTAAAAGAATCTAATGTAACGAAACTCAATTAATTCGAACAACAATGAAGTGAAAATACAAATTAATTTGTGACACCTTAGGTATTTCCTAGGAGACGATTTATCGTGGGAGAGAAAAAATTAAATATTCATGTTAAAGGGAAATTCAAATTTAAAATCAAAATATAAGACAAGTTAAAATGTTTGCTGAAACGCTTTGAATGAAAAAATGAATATAATTTGCATTTCTTTCGTTAGTTTGAAGTAAAGAACGATTGCAAATAAAATAAACTATTCGTTTTCCTAACTAATAATTATGAATGTTTTGAAATTAATTACAAAATGTATTTATTTTTGGTTTGAGAAGGGTATTTATAATATACATAGATAAATGTAAAAATTGACTAAAACATTATTTGAAATATTACTTTTTCCTACTTGGCAATAACGAATGAAAAATAAAATAAAATATGCAACACGTCATTTAAATTTTGCTACAAAAGTATGTATTTCCCCATCTTCTAAAATATTCCTAAATTAAATAGGAGAAAATTAATTTAAGTTTATATTTAAAAGAATTGTGATAAGAATGGGAGACTGAAGTTTAACCCGATGTTTAAAAAAAAAGGAATAATAGAGTTATCCCTCTTCTGAATCAAAATCTTTATATGAACCACCACGACATGATCTGTAGAACTCAATCACAGCTCGTGTTCTGAAACCTAAATGAAGATTACCAAAGACCAAAATCAAAAGACAAATAACGTTGTCATCTTCTAAGAGACTTTTAGTTCCAATCCCCCAAAAATTACCACAAATGAATACAGGTCCCCCTTCATACATCGATTCAGCAGAGTTGGAATCGTAATCGGTTATTTTCCAAGTAGGTTTGATATATATATTTTCTGTGTTGTTGTGGGGATTGAGAGTGGACGGAAAAGGAAGCTCAAGCAATTGATGTATGATTGTGCCTCAGCACTTACTAAAATAGATTACTGATTCTGCTTCGGCTAGTAAGTGAAAACAAAGAAGAAAATAAAGTAATAAATAATACATTGGATGTGAGATGAAAACAAATTGTGGTAAGAACTTTCGGGACTTAGTTATGACGACATTACTCATTGATCTTGTTAAAGTAGCTTTAAAATTTTTTCGATACAATTATTTTTAGATTTCTTAAAGATTTCAATATATTGCTGCACAGTTCTTTACAATCGACTTTTTTGTTTAAAAAAAAATGAAACTTACGAAGATTATAGATTGTATTTATCGTGAAGTTAAGCCATTTTTATGTGTTGGTGGTGGATGATTTTTACTGCATCTGTTCTATTTCCCCTATTTTATTAAAATATCTTTAATTCACCAACTAATAATCAATAGATTTCTGTGCACAAAATTTCATTTATGCATTTAAGAAAAACATATATTTAAGTGGAAAAAATAATATATTTATGTGGAAGTGTAATAATGTTTCTAATAGAGATAAAAAGAGAAACTTTTGCTATCACGGCTGCCAACTTCTCTCAGACACTGCGTAAAGCAGCGCGTTGTTCAATGTTCAATTAGCAAGCAGAAACAGTGTTTAATTTGATTTAATTTTGAATGTCTGGCTGTCTACTCCAAGGCTCTTCAAAGTGTTCAAAAAGTAGGATGAAGTTTCTACTTTTGACTGTTTTATTCTGAAAGTGTGCCAATAAAAGATTAAGTAACAAGGAAAGTTAGGAGTAACAAAGTTCAAAAATTGTTTCTAAGCGGATCCAACCAACCAAAACTATTTTTCTTTATTTATCCCGTACCTATTGGCTCCTTGTTTTACAGCCAAAATTTAAGTTACTGTATTTCTTACAGTGTAGAGTCTGAATTGTTACGGCTATCCAAGTTTCACTAAGATCACGAGTTCGCTATCATCAAGTGAAGGCAGATGGTTCTTCACAGTATGTTTTCTTAATCCCTGAAAAGTTCTACAAACTTTTAGCTTGTAGAACGGAAGATCGTGTGTCATCACGGATTAGTTTCTGACACATATGTTTCAGCAGCTTAACTTGGTGGAGAGATAAACTACTTTGCGAAGACGAAAGAAGTATCTTTATTTAAACTAATTACTGATTGTGAAACTTGAAAAAAAGGGACAAGACCTATAGCATAGTTGTTTTTTATAATTGAATTCGTTAAAAAGAATGTTTTGGCAGTGGACATGTTGTCAGTTTTATAGTATAGTTGCACATGCTATACTATAACTTATTAATAGGTAATGATTGGTATAAGTTGAAATTTTTATTGCTTGATTACAAATAAATCTCCAAAGTTCAAAGAGGTTCGTTTAGATAACAATAAGTTTAATAATATTTTTAAAGCAGGCAAATTTTAATTTTTTACATAAAATATGCCCATTTATTAGAATTATTAGAATTTTTTTTAACTAAATAAAACATCTAATTAATTCGGTAATAGTTATTCAGTTATTTTTTTCCATAACCCATTTAAATAATGCATTATTTATCTGATTTTTTAGGATTTTTTTTCATTTGAAATTATATTAAGAATAAAAGTACTTTTAAAGGGAAAAGAAATATTCTCATATCAGTGTAAATATACAAAAAATTCGTTTACTATTAAATTAATTTAAATTCGTCCCAACTTTACATAACACCACTCACTGCAGAGTGATGAATTAAAATCAAAAGTCTTTGAAAGGACAATGCATAAAACCATTTTTCAAAAAAAAAAATCAAGAATAAACAATTAAAGCTTCCAAACAATCTCAACCATCGTTCCATTATTTCAATAAAAAAATAAAAAAATTTCTCTGCAAAAAAAAATAATAATAAACCGAGAGGTTAGGAAAAGATAAAAATGAAATATTTAACAATGGGAGGGTATAAAAAAGTTACTAAAAACAATAGAAGTGGGGGGAAGGGTGTTCAGAATCGAACAAGAAAAAGAATAGCGAGGTCCATTAAAAAACGAACCCTAACGTCATTAGAGGAAAGGCGTATTAATTAGGAAGGCGTTTGCTCTTTTTTGAACTGTCAATTGCAACAATGAAAGACGGGGGTCATGTCCATTAGAAGATTTTCCCTTCACGGTCGTTTCCTTTGGCATTGAAATGAAAGAAGAAGTATGCGGGGAAATCTTTCTTCTAGATAGGACCCCTTTTTATCCTTTAGCAATTGCAAAAATGATAAAAGGGGGTTCAAATTAAGTAAGCGCCGTTACTTAATTTTTCATTCAATTTAAACTGGGTTTTTGAATGGAGAAATAAATAAAAACTTTCTTTTTTAAGAGAGAGAGAGAGGGATAGTTAGTTCTACAAGGATGTGCCGAGGATAATTCTGTTAGAGGTGTTTTGTAGTTGGAGTCATAGGAAATGGGATTATGATGATGAAAATTAAGCTGGTGTATGGCGAATGTGTGTCGGTAATTTGATAAGTCAGTAAATTTGGGAGAAACGGATTACTTAGTTTCAATTTAATAGGGAATTATTGTGTGAGTTTTATTAGCTACATAAATTTATCATAAGTTATACAGATTGAAATATAATAATTGGTTCATATATAAAGTTTATATACTTTGTTTTGTTTGGGGAAAATATAAACATTTATGTAACTTGATGCGGAATTAAATTGCAACAGAAAAATAACTTATATAAATTAAGTTAAAAGGTGAAAGATGTATGAATCAAATATATATTTTTTATACATTTCTTACAAATTAGTTTACAGAGTTAAAGGAAACTATTTTGTCGACAGGGTTTAAATTCGAGGAAATTTATGCATCTGTTCTAGTAAAACACTTACCGCTGCCATTAAACAATTTTCTTCTTCAGAAAAAAACGAAAGATAATCCAGACTTACCTAGAAAAAAAGAAATATCAATTAGTAAAATTTTTATATCTAATTTTTAATTTGTTGCAATTTAAACATAATTTGTCTCTCAATTAGCATTTTTTTTGTTGAAAATATGCTTAACAATTGTAAATTCTAAATGAAAAATAAAATATTTATAATATTGTAGTTGTAATAACTGCTGCGTTAAGTACTCTTAATTAAAATAGGTTTAAGAATTGATTTGAATTCCTTACATCATATTTTAAAATTTATTTTAAGTATAAGGGAACATTTTTAAATGCTTTGGGTGACTTATTGTTGTCGTATTAAAAGTTTTGTAATAAGTAAAAATCAAAAAAAAATATTTTTTTTCAAATTATCATCAGCCATTGACATTCAAATATTAATATGAATACAATAATACATAAGTATTGATACTGATATAAGTAAACTGAAACTATCATTTTTCCTGTGTCTCTTCTGGAAAACTTGCCAAGTCGCTTTAAAAAAACTAACGTAACTTAAAATAGATGGTTGTAGACATTGTTAGTCAGTTCGAGTTTACTAATATCTACCAGTCTATCTTTAGGGGAAGACTTGATTGTGAACCCCATCACTTGACAAAGGTCCAAAATTACGAGACGCATATCGAATATATTACTTGAAGGTAGAAACTAATAGAAGTCGTTTCTATACCAATACACTACATCTTCGCTACCAAGTGGATAATGTCTCTGACTAAGTAGACAGAGTCGTGACAATTTTGGCGACATGGACACCCGAATTCCCCAAGTAAATTATTTTGTTGGAAGCACAGCGAACACTTACTGGCTTTTAGAGGGCTTTAAACTAGCTTTAAATCTCATCGGTCGCTGAAAGGAGACCCTCTCCAACTTGCCAATACCGTGACTCTATACGTACAAGTACAAGTCGCTACTGAATCCCTACCCAAGTAATTTCTAGCAAGCCAGTACCCTATAGTACGATGAAACAATTCAAATGACCTAGAATAATCTTACTAATCCGTGCGACAGTAAGTGTAATGAGAATCACGTGCAATGAGAGTCATTAATTCAGATTCACGTCGCAGTGTGCCACTCCCGAGGGGAGACCAACACCAAGCCAAGGCAGTAGTTAAAATGTAGAAACTGAGATTTGTGGAGTGGAAACGTCAAAGGTCAGGATTGTGCGATGAGGCTTTGGGTTTGAATTGGTGCCTGAATTGTTTATTATCAAATATTCTTGACAACAAATATTCTATGCAATTCCTTTTGGGGAATTTTCTGTATAGGATATCGATTTTTGTAAGTGTAGATCCCATGAAAGGTTTAAATGTAGAACTCACATTCCCAAAAGTATAACTAAGATATAAGGTCCGGTTCTTTCTGGAGATTTCGTCTAAATGAATTTTACCATTATCAAAAGTCGCTAATGAACGAACCAAAACCTATATATCTTACATATACTCCGAAGAATGGGAGTTTTGCAGCTATGCCCTTTACATAACAGCGGCAAATTGTTGATGTTTTTTTTATATAATCCAGATTTTTGTATTTCTTAATATTTGGATAACAGGCGTTTTACCCTTACACGGGGTATATTGTGAACTTTTATTATAGGGGTAAATGGTGAAACATTTTTTTTTAAATAACCCAATTATATTTGTTTTAATTTAATAAACTACCCAGTTGAAAGAAACTCCTATAGTTGATGGATATTAACAAGAAAATGAACAACACCAATTAATTTGCATAACATTAATCGTATTCGAAAGTAATTTACAGATTAAAATGAAAAATTTTGAAAATATTATTTTCATATTTTACAGTATTTGTATGCAGAAATTTTTTAAAAAGTGTTCTTAATTTGTAGAACTTTATTAAAAGTGTAGAGAAATATATATAACTGAAAAAAACCTACAAAATCATTAATTTAGTGCAAAAATAAAAATATATATAATTATAAATCATGATGGATATTTAGTTTATTTTAATACAATGGGCTCATAAGCCATTTAGTCCACGTTTCATTATATTTTTTTTATGAATTTAATTAGACGTCAGGTCGTTCAGACGTTTATGTAATGAATAAACAATTATATTAAAAAAATAAACGTTTAAAATTTTATTTTTATATTTATTTAATCCAAAAGAATAAACTAGGAAACCAACAGTATACTTGATCTGTTTGCAGAAATATCTTTTTTATCACTATCCAAAAGCAATAAGATCAGCGAAACTCAATTTGAGTGACGTGTTAAATAAGCCAACAGCGCTCTAAAAATTACGCCAGAAATTTATAAAAGTCACTTAAAAATTCAACACCATCGAAACCTAAGCAAACATTTAAGCTCTCGCGTATACATGTCTTAAGCATACATAACAATTTAAGAAGTCAAACTCGGATCTTTTGCTGAATTTCAATCACGACTTCGAACAGAAAAAAATATAGAGATCTCTGCCAGGAATAAAAAGAGAGCCCTATCACGTAATAAAGAACGAAGTTGGTCGAGAAAAAAAATCCATGTTCATAAACGCCAATTCTACTATAAATTAGGTTTTAATGTTTTGATGTATCTTGGAGGTAGAGAGGTATATATTTCCTTTTGCAGGAACGAAATGAAAAGATGCAAAGTTTAGTGCAAACTGAACCAAAGGGTTTAGTTAAAAAAAATTATATGCTAGCAGATTTTGGCAGAAACAAAATTGTGATTTTTAAAAATGAGATTGTTAGATATCTATATTTGATTATTTTTCTAATTCCTGAAATTTACACATCTAAATACTGTTTGGCTATGAACAAAGGATAACTTTCGAAGTTTTAAAAAAAATTAACTACATTATTGATAAATTTTAATTTTAAATACTAAGAACGTCACAGAAATTTTAATTATATGATTTTTCATTACATATTCAGCCTTAATGACTTTCAAAACAACACAACCTCTTAAAGTTTTAGTTATATTTCCCAATGGAAAAAGAGCAAAAAATATCGATTTCTGGTATCTTGGACATTAAGTCCGAAGGTATAATAATAATCAATTAAAATAAATATAGATATTAAAAACAAATCTAGACATAAAATATACAAACTGATTAAAAACCACCGGAATAATAAATCTTTAGTAATCCGATTGATTTTTGATACTGCATTAGGATTACAGTTTAAGCCGTTGGAACAAGTCTTCGTAAAGTCGTGTTTGTACAAGCATGTTCAGTGTCTGTCAACAAAGTTCTGTTTAAAATGTAGGAGACGGAAACTCTTAACGATGCTCGAAAAATCGGAAATTTCTTAAAGCGCTTTTTCGAGTTCTTTCGCTAAACAAGGCCACCTCTAAAGCGTGGCTAATGTATTGGAATCTTTTATGAAGGGATTCGTGCTCTTCAGAAATCTTAGATTATGAATGTGAAGCGAGAATTTTATTTTTCTATTAAGTACAAATAAATATTGTCCGTTCAAGGAGAAAATACGAACTCCAAAATTATTTTGTTGTTTGTAAAGGTCTCTAACGGGAAACTTAAAAGAAATATAAAAGAATATATTATAAAAGAAAATGTATTAATTCTTAAAAGTTTTTTCTTTATAGCTTTCATGCACTTTGTTCTTTAAGTAATAAATACTACAACTTAGAGAACAACGTGTACGCTACCACTTTTACACTACTTTGAGTTTTATGTAATTTTATGTGTAAGCTAATGGCATTTTTATAAAAAAATAAACTAATGACTAATTTTCGACTAAACTAATATTATGAGTAGCGCCTACAAAAACTATTATCTAATAAATGCTTTAATTATTTTTAAATATTTAAAAAATCAATTTTATGAGTAATTATAAGATACCAAAAGACTTTATTAAATAAACTAGAAAAATAATAACTAATAATCTTTCTTTGCACATACTAAAAAAATTACAAATCGATCCAAGTATACATACAATTTAATTTGATATAGGGCAATAAGATTATATATGTTATTTTCTCGGGTCACTATAAAGTATTATATCCCGTTACACATATTATTAGTTAATTGCAAGTACGCAAGTTACAATTGCAAGTACGCTAGATAAAATGCAAGACACTTATACTACAAAAACGATCTTTAATATGAACTTATTGTCATCGTAATTTCCCTCTTTAATTCCAGTTTAACCATAATTGTTAAATAATGTTATTTCATGTCAAAAACTCAATCATGTGGTAAAAGCCCAAACACAGACAAAAAAAAATTAATTTTTATTTTACTACACAATTCGCATTAATATACGGCTATAATGGAATTTATGGCTACGGTATATAAAATTAATAAAGTACACAAGAGAAATGGTTTCTATAAGTAAAATCTACTAAATATTTGGCAAAGAATATTCTTTTAAAAAAGATTATCAGAATAAACGTCCTTTAAAATTTCAACCAAATCCATAAAAAATGAAATGAAAGTTACCTCTAATCTAGTTTATCAATCGGTTGGGGGATGAAAAGAAAAAAAATCACAACTAAATGCTATTTCTCTAACGAATTGGAATGGAAATAGAATTCCCCTAGTTCCAAATCTGAAGCTAAATAGCGTAAAAATTAAGAGTTGTCTTCTATAAGGTTAGAAAAAAGTAGGGGCGAGGAAAAAGATGTTCGAACCAAAATCTACTAAACCAAATTACTTGATTGGGTAATGATTTCGTTAGTGGTACTGAGGCTTAAGTAATTAAAATACGTTAAGAAGATTATAAGTGGAATGATATAGTAGTTGAGGATGAGGAAATTATTGTAATGTATGATGAGGGCATTTGAAATGTTTTTTTTTTACATAATATTCTAAAAAATATGTTTAAGTATTATTACATTTATTACTATCAATAGTGCTATTTCGAATTTTTAATATTTATAAAAAATATATATGGTTAACACATTTAAACTATAACTTATCTTAAAAAACTCTTTCAAATTGAACTGTTTTTTTAAATTCAATTACTAAAAAAATATCAATTACTAAAAAAATAATTAATATTTATTGTGTTGAAACTAAATCAAATTTTAAAACCGAATATCCCATTCAAAAGAAGACGTAATAGTTTTATTTAGGTCTAAGCTATTTTGACAGTGAATATTTTAATAATTTTTATAAACTGTTTTATACCTGATAAATTATTCAAATATATTAATAATGAATATTTAATAAGCAATTATTGGGGTTCGTATCCCCAATCACAAACCAAAAAATGTCAAGAAAATATTTCAATAGTTTAATTTAAAAAAATAGCACAAAAATAGTCCAGTAGAAAATTATATTTTATTTACTGAGAAGCTTTCTTAGGTGTAAATGCCTTAACCAAAAGGATTCAGCCAAGGGTATCGGACCACAAGAAAAAAACATTCAACAATATTATAATTTAGGTAGGAAAGGGTTGTTTTTGGTTACGGATCAGATGGAAAAACACGTTTCTAGATTTCAGGGTTTTTTTTATTTACGGTTCATGTTTTAAGCGTATATCTTGATTAGACAAAAAAATGTATAATACCTATATGTGATTGGATTTGTAGAAAATTCGCTGTTCTTGCGTCTTTTTAGTTATGTTTTTGGATAATTCAGTAAAAAGGTTCAAAATAAAAAATATTTGTATATATTTAGGAATTTTATGTAAGCATACACATTCTTGATGAAACTTACCTATGCTTACTGAAAGTGTAAGCATATTGCTATGATTTGTACTTTGTAGGACAAAAATTGCATAATAAGTGTAAACAATGTTTTTAATATTCAACGCGTTTTAACATGGATGAAACTACTTTTAAGAATAGTTCAGCTACAATTAATTTTTTTTAGTAGAATTACTTTACATTCATTGTGAAAACAAATTATTATAGTAAAGTTTGGACAAGATATTTGCCAATGTTTTAATTCATAGTTCACCAGCATAGAGTCGCATTAGCCATTAAAAGAATAAACTGTTTCCTTGAAAATTTTAGGTGGGTACTTTTGTAATGTGTTTATTTTTATTATGTATTTAAAAACACTATTTTCGTATTTGAAACTTAAAACGATAATAAATTTCAAAATAACTTGATGATGGTCTTTTTAAACTCAGATTTAACTGTTCATTTTACTGAAAAAATACTTTAATAACTTGTAAAAATATTGACAGATCTGGTTCTCGTTAAAAGAGATATCACGTTTCAAACTCAAAACTCTAGTTGTCAACTTTCATTCATTGAAGAAACCGTCCGAAAGTATCAAGTTTCTTTATAAACTAAAAAAAAATGATATCTCAATCTATTATTCGACCTGCCAATCGCCTTGGAAGATGCCAGACCATCGCTTTCCATATCAACTTCAATCGAAAAAGACAGAAAGATATTTTTTTCCTCATCGACTGTCAAACCATTTATAATGTAAGAATTCAATTTGAAATAACTTGAAGATATAAAGAGAATTCTTATGAAGCAAAATCAAGTTTCTTTTTGTCCGTCTGTCTCTCCTATCTGTATGTATTCTTATCTTCGAACGTTCGCTTCTGTGATAATCGAAACACCTTTCCAATTTGATAGAATTCGCCATTTTTGTATCTCCACAATCAGTGGAAGTGAAAGATTTCCTGAACTGATTTCCGATTGAAACCGGATTAAGAAATTGGAGAAACCAAATAAGGAGGAAAGGTTTAAATTTATTTTCGAAATCGAAGCAGATATATTATTGTACCAATGCGATTATTAGTTATATTTTTTCCCTGGAGGAATTTAAAAATATAGCAGGTTTGATTTGAAGATACATATTAGAAATAAATATGTATTACAAGAATATTTAAAATATTTTGATCGATTTTTCTTTAAAAATTGGATTAATAGATGGTAGAGAGGTATAAAAGTAGAGTGGTATAAAAAACGATTTACCGTCATATTATTATTATTTTAAAATGGTTTAAGTAACTTGAGTGATATAACATATTCTCATCCAAGATGTTTAAGAATATGTTATTTTAAAATAGCTTTGATTTAAATCAATAAAATATTTTTTAAATCCTTTTTTCATTTTAATGTACGTTATTTTTACTTTTTAATTGATAATGTGCACACTAGAAATGTAAAGATATTTTTTTCGCAACTTCGTTTGGTTGGAATAAGTTTTTTGTTCGTAATAAAAAAATGCTTTTTAAAACGTTCATAATGAATCGTGCATCCAGAATGAATTATTCAAGGGCAAAAAGACCCTGTTGTTTGATATCGTGCACTATTGTAATATATCTGAATTAGTTATGTTTGAGGCAATCCCTCAAAACGCGTTTTAAGTTACGTATTTATAATCCTAAACTAATTTTTTTTTCAAAAATAAAGATTTACTTGTTCGATTCGATGAACGAAAAAGACATTGATTTAAAAGAAACATTTCACGCCAGACAATGAACTGCCTTAAGTACTATCGAAAACTCATATAAACTATTTAATACATGGACCAACTTAAAACAAACGCTGACAAACAGACAAACACTATGCTTAAGTGGTCGGTAAACTCGAAAATAATAAGGGGAACAAAGAATACGTAATAAAATTATTAATTAGGAAAAGTGGTGAGTAAAGTACTCTCACTCTCGGTCCTAAATACAACCGTGACTTAGACTCAAACAAATAAGATTCCATAATGTGTTAAATAAATAGAACCTTGCATGTTTTTGACCTGTTATGCACTTTTGAAAACCAGTTTTGTTTGTCATGTTATGGTTTCCAAAATAAAATGCTCAACATAACATTCGACTCTTGCAAAGGTTCATTGCAGTTTTTCAGCTGAAAGTTTTGCTTTCGAAAATAAAATATTAATATGTACCTATAAAATAACTGTAAATCTCTTTAATAATATTATATAGTTTTAAAAGAACTAGGGTTTACTAAATTATTTGACCAACTCAAAAACCTCCGATTTTATAGATTTTAACTAAACATATTTATCCAAAATTTAAAAAGTTTAATGGGAGATATTTTAATACCAAAAAATATAAGTAACACTTTAATTAAAACAATCAAGGAGTTAACTATTCTTATTCTTAAAGAGTTTTTCTAATCAATCAATAGTTCAATTGATAGAGTATACTGCTTTTAGTGATATATATATTCAGACAACCAATGATTGCTTTCTTATTTTTCAAAGAGTGTCGTTTTACCAAAAAAAAGATATACGTAAAATAAAAATAATAACATTACCAAAGTAATATAGTTTCACGAAAAAACGTTAGTATTAAAACTCAACATATTCTCTTATTAATATTTTTTTTTCATTCAGTTCAACCTCATTAGAGAGCAGAGCATCAGCACGAAGCATTGAAATCGGAGATTTGCAAAAATCCCTTTTGCACACAATTGAGCGATTTATGAAGTCATTTCCATTTTCCCCCCTATATTTTTCCCCATTCGTAGGGGAGATTGAGACTTTATTAGAACTTTTTTCATTGCGATTATTACCTGATTTGGAAGCGAAACAGGCATTGGGGCCTTCTTTTGTATAATTGCGGAGGAATATTATAAGATGTTTTGAAAGGGTTTCATTTCTTGAGGATTAATTTTTTTTACTGATAAGAAATATTCATTTGTGAGAGATTTCGTTTGGGGATATTAAAGTAAATGGTAATTCTTGTCACGGCTATGTTATAAGGATAAGATATATATTTTTTGTGAACATAATCCTTGTATTTTGTGGCTAAGTGTAATGATTGGGAAAACATTTCATTCAATAATTTATTTAGATATAGATTGAATATTATGTTTTGGTATCCCATAGGGGTAATAGAAAAAGAATGATTGTAAAATTAATAATCCTGCATTTATTTCGCTCTGGAGACTAAGTAATTATCTCTAAGACATTCAAACAAAGAGTTTGTATCCAAGTTTCATAAAAACGTTACAACATAAAGGGGAAACATTTAAAAATAAAAAGTAATTTTTTTATTTATAACTATTGTAATATGTGATTTATCTTTTAAAAGAAGCATTTTAAATTGCTTTGACTGATAAAATTTTTATGGAGTTTCGTTTTCAATTTAATTTTTCGCATAAGTTTGAATCATATAAAGTAGGAGAGAAAATCCATCGTTTGATACTTTTTTGTGCGAAATGAAGAATTTATTTTTGGCCTACTTCATACTGTAAATGTGAGGTCTTTTTAATATTAGCATTCTCAAGCTATTATATTTTGATATTTTCACAAAAGGTTGAAAATATTATTTTTTCAACAAGTGTAGGGAAATAATGACGTTTTCCTTTCCTCCATAAACGTACAGAAACCTTAATACAAGTCCTTTGCACCGCGTTGGTTGAAAAAAAAACGTCTTTAAAATCCAGTTCCCCTTGCCATAAAGCAAAACAGCGCTCCCAAAAGCTAAGAAGCCACCTAACGGGATACGCAATAACATACCTTTTATTGCCATAATAACCTTTCCACAACTACATCCAGTTAATACTCATTCCTTACGATTCCTAAGCCTTGCTCACGAAACGACGTCGTTTTCTATATCTACATTTTACCACTTTTTTTTATCCCTCTAGAGGGCGTGGTCTGCCTACAGTCACGTGATGAACGATAAAAAAACGCCGGGAACGAGAGTAAAGCACGCGATAACGAGATTATTAATGGCGGAGAAAGGATGGAGGAGACATTGAAACCCTATTTGAAACCTACACAAAGTTGATGCCCTTTTATTTTATTGCTGGGATGTACATTTATCAATTCGTGAGGAATAATCCAATCTTTCTTATCCATTCAACCGTTTTTCAAATGCAAAGAAGATACATGAAAAAGATTGGACAAAAGAATTTACGAAATTTTGAAATTCCTTTTATCCTAATATACTTTCAGTTATGAAAAAGGTACTAGGAACATAATTTCAATAAAGAAGATTATTTGATCCAATTAGATTGAAGATTAGTTAAACCCAAATGATTTAAAATAGCAGCCATGACTTTTCCCTCTATCTACGGGTTAAGATTCTATAACAAGAAGCGCAATTACTAAACTATAAATAAGATAGATAGATATTTCATTAAACAGCACAATTCTATAGAATAAGTTTTAAAATTTTCTATTTCTTAATTATTAAAGGGGGTAAAGGAAATTCATAACTTGCCAGGCGATAAGAAATATTTTGAAATGAAGAAGAGGTATTGAAATGTACTTTTCCTCGCCAAAGTGCAGGACTTATAATTCCTAATTTCTGTCTTATAATGCAGAACAAACATTAACGTTTAATGAACACACAGGCACTATTTGCATTAAAACTACTTGTGCATACATTTTACATTAACGAGAATGCGCGTGGCGATTTATTAACACCAATTTAACTTTGGTTCACTAAACGTGAGTATTTTACCATTTTCTACAATATGAAACCATGGAATGTTACAATGTCACACAATGTTTCAATAACACTCAATGGTCCCATAAAACCAAACACAAAACTTCTAAGGGTTCATACAGACACAACCTCCATGGCCCAAATCCCAACTCTGTTGCCCAAGTAGAAATCGGGCTGATGTCTTCTTCAATAAAACAGGACATCCGCCCTAGGGTACGGAACTAAAGCAGAAGAACAAACAAATTTCCAGTAGACGTAAATTCAGGAACAGTCTTAGCAGATACTTCTTTTTACCATTTCACGGAATTCTTCAGCAGGTTCTTGTTGGTGCTTTTCTGAACATATTGTCTCTCTTGCTGAAGTTTACGTAGCGTTAGGTCTGTTTACCTTAGTGCAAGGTCGATGGCAGTAAACATGCGGATCCAGCAGAACGCGTGTGTGTGTGTGGATCCTCTTCTTCTTCCAGCAAATAGACCCCGAGGAAGGATATCTGCACAAACTTCCACTTAAAGTTTTCGCTTCAAATGACCGTGTATGCCCCTTCCCCATTTCCCAAGGCTTTGCTTAGAATTCGTTTCCTAACGTTTGCGTCGTCCATTTATTCGAAAAGAACGGGTTTTCTCTCTCCCGAATTTTGTTCAACTTATATTCTTGAAACTGCCCCATTTTAGTTAGGCTAGGGCGAGGTTTCTGTTGGGTTTATTTCCTGGAGAGATTAGCATATAATATTGTTTTATAAAATATTTGTTGGAGGTTGAAAGGGCTTTGTTTAAATATATGGAATGTTTTAATAATTTGGCTTTAAATCACCATTCTGAATAAAAATTTATATGACATTTAATAAAATGGTTTGAAATAGTTTTAAAATATCATTTTTTAAAAATACGCAATAGTTTATGTAATTTAAAATATTTATGTTTATGATATAAAGTATGGAGAAACCTAATTTATTATGAATATAAATATAATGAATAAAACATCGAGTCTATACGAACCGATTAATTGAAAGTTACACAATTATATTTTCAATTATTTTCAGCACTTATTTTCAAATCCAAAGAATTACAACAGTCCCCTCAGAAACCATATTATTAAATTTATTCCTTTCGACTACATAACGTTATACGTAGAAAAGTAACGGATCTCCTATGCTAACTCAATGGGACACGCGCCTCTTATTCACTCACAACGCGTTATATGTCGCTGACGGGCGATTTTTCTACCTCCCCTTATTCCCTTAACGTCTTTCATCAAAGTTATTAATTTTTATTTTTATGACTAGAGAGGGGGGAAGTTGCGACGAAAAGTCCCTTTTCATGCTTTGCTAAACGAGGAACATAAATCACAGCATAGGCTGGGTTTGTCGTTGGAAAATTTTCGCTGCGAAAAATCGATGTCTTTGCGAATAGCAGATATGATCAATCATGATGTTGTGGATCACAAGTAATATATATAACATGGCAGAAGGGATTTTTTTGTTAAGTTTTCAAACTGCCTATAACATCGGTTTGATTTTTGTGTTGGGGTTTAAATGGCTGGACGGAGAATATTTAGCGAATTTCTTTATAAAAGTCAAGTTTTTACAAGGTAGAAATTTCTAGAAATGTAGCATTTTTCAGAGGGAAAACAAGATTATACGGTGCGATTATGCGATAATTATTATTTAAAATAAATGGGATACAATAGGGGAAATGCTACATTTCAATGTATGAGTGCATTTTCTAAAAATGTATAATAGAAGCCAAATGCATAGTTAATGAGTAAACTACTGAGGAAATCATACAGCGATAAATTTATATAATTTAAAATAACATATAAGAATGTAAATGTCATATTTTTAAATTCATGTACTTGATAAAAAAAATTCTTTTTGCTTATAATGCATAAAAGATACTCCACAGCCCTCTAGTGCATACTATAGCCATTTGGCAACACACTCTTTATTTCACTTTATGGCATTAAAATATAGTTAACGTTCGGCCACTTTCTTAAAAAAGACAAAATGATTTTATGTTGCACACAATTAAAAGAATAAGATTCTCTCGAATTTAATGCATCGTCCTCAATGCTAAGTCTAAGGCGAAGCTAGTGTTTTAAAAAATTAAATAATTAAATTGCAGCACAAAGAAATCTTTTAAATATTTTTTTCCTTACTATATGACCATCAAAGATCAAATAGATACTTTTGTGAGTAAACACAAAAAAACATGCACTAGAAGGATATACAGTAATTTCTGTGGCTTATTTAGTTTTTCTGTCTACGAAATTTTCACGACCAATACAAATTGTACAATACGACAATTTATTTACAAAAAGCAAAATATGGCAAGATAAGAAACTTATCTTTACTTGGTATCTTTCCGTTAAAAGCGAAGACGTCCTCTCAAGTGCTCGGTTTTCTTATAAAGTGTCACTGAAGCGTAATTAATCAAATTATATATTAATATAATAGTATGTATCTGTGTAAACTTCCTAATCTCTTGAAAACTTCTTCGTTCTCCAAGTTAATCACAAATTACAATATGTTTTCGTAATATTTAAAGAGCCCCTTAAACTCTCCATCTTCCAAAGAGAAACATCACGGTATGATCCGTTGCAAGTGAAGAATACAGACCGGAGATGAAAAGAAAATAACATCTTGTTTTGTTCATTACCATGTTCTAAAATTTGACGTTACCCAAAGTGCCAAATTTGTAAACAAGTATGAAATTTTATAATGCGTCAAACACAATATAAATGCTTTTCTGTTTTTTAAAGCTAAGTTACACAATGAGAAAAAAAGAACTAAGTTTTTCAGAACCCTTTAAGGACAATTTAAGCACATAGAACACAAACGCATATTTATCTGCAAGCAATAAAATTGTCAGTAAAAATTTATGTAACTAAAATAAGAAAACAGCTTCAAAATAGGAAAAATATTTAAAAAAAAAAAAAAAACACAAATACCTACAAATCATATTGGGAACAAAATTGCTTTGGAAAAAAGAACAGAAACATATACCTTTCGTTCTTTGAGAAAAACAGCTACCCCACCGACGAATATAACGAAAAGCTACGTAGAAAAAAAAGAACTGGCAGGCGATCTTAAATTGATGCCAGTAATTATATTAAAGGTTTAATAACACAAAGCAAAGGTTACTTTCTCTATCAAGTCCTTTCCTCATTGGCCAAATTAGGGGAAGAGAAGATTATTTTTATTACGTGAGCTTCTTTGACGTATTTTGGGAGACTGGCGTATGCCTCAAATTGCTTTAAACGCCATATTGAAATTGATCTGTTTTGCTGAAGGCCCGCGGAGGATTGAGGTTTTTACTTATAATAAATAAATGGCATCGAGTTTTATGTTTTGGTTTATTTTGTTTTGGTTATGATGGAAGAAGAATGAAAGAGTTTGTGTTTAGATAAGATGAGTTTCATCCTCATCGATATAAGTTACAGCCTCGTGAAAGTTCTATTCAATTGTAAAGAATAGAGGTTGCTGAATTGCTGATGGGAGAAAATGCCGATATCGGAGTGGTACATGGTTGAATCTTTTTAATATTGTTTCAAAGCTTTTCTTATAACGTTTAAGATTACATGACCCTACGAATGTGAAATTTTCGGTACGTAATGATTTAGTTTTAAGGTTGAATTGAGGATTGGTGTTTCAGAATATTCATTCTGACCAAATTTGGATTCAAATGGCAAAATGTTGCTTAAACTATTTACTTTTAAATGTGTTTTCTCATGCTTTGTAATTGGTGTTTTATAAATATATTACCTGTCTATTTTTTAATACAATAAAAAATTAATGCTTTAAAATGAGTTACACTCATAGGCTCAAGATTTTAATTTCAAAATTTTTAATTAAAATTAATGATTAAAAATTAGTGATTTTAATTTAAATTAATTTTTCAAAAGTCACTGCTGTTTTCAAAACGTTGTGCTTGATAACAATTTCAGCAGGCATAGTAATTTAAAAATGAATTTGTTTTACAAAAATTAATAAAAACTGTAAAACATTTCACACCTTTCGATATGTATGTTAACTGGATATATTCATTTTTACATAAAATAGTTAAACCAAGGGAGTTTCAGATTATGAATAAAAGTCAATATTGCTTTATTTAACTCAGTTTAAGTCTATGTAAAGCATTTCTATGATACAAAAGCAAACAATCAATAATCCATTCGTCCAAAAAAGGATTCCACTGACGACACCTAAACCATTGAATCCCCAGCATTCCAAACAAACTAAACCCAGTCCCAGAGATCTTTAACAATAAGGGCTATGCAGGGAAAATTCCAAACCCTCATTAAATCTAACTCTTACTTGATTGCGTCTCGTTATTTTTCCACAATGGCGGAATAATGAAAAGCGACAACACAGAACGCGGGAATTAATTAAATACGCTTTTCAAGTAGGTGAAACACCGCTTATTTAGCCTAAATCTTCCACGGCGATTAGAACCAGAGTACTTAAACCTAAAAGCAGTGTTTTCTTCGAAGGATTGTTAGCATAGAAAGAGGGGTTCTTTTAAAAGCTCGTACAATTCCGTTTTGGCTGTGTTTATTTTAATGATGGAAAAAGAAAAGGAAATCGTTTGTATTATTTTACTTTGTTAAAATTTGTTGATGTTAAAAATATTTAAAATTAATAAACGTCTATGCTTAGTAAAATTGTGACGAAAAATGTTTTTATTTGTCGGAAGTAAAATTATATATATTTTGGAACATTGAAGAATATCATCTATCAAAATCCCTCATTATTTAATGTTACTTTCGTCATATTTTGAAACAATTTATACTGTATATATTTTACAATGTAGGTCTTTGAATATTTCATAAGAAGCTAGTTTTAACGATAAATGTAAAAATTGTTTGCTATAAGTAACTAATTTCAACCCATTCTAAATTTTAAAAAGTACTATGAGAAGTTTTAATTTAAAATTTAAGGAACACAAGTCTGCAAAGTTTGTTTTAGGGTAATACATGTTTTAAGAGTTAACTTTAAAATACAATAATTAATATGGTTTTGGATATGCTATGTTCTATTTTTATTGCTCATCAACTAGATTTCTCATCCATTTTATTACACGACAAGGTTACTAAAACATAATTTACATGCCACAGCAATCGAAATAACAAGCGAACAATGTGGATAAAATCCATAAAAAAAATACGTTTATATTGTATTTACAATTAAACTGACTCCTTTTAGTCTATGCCAGTAGCAGTACTTATAACATAATTAATTGCACCATTGTCCTCAATTTAAATTAATTGCCCTTCTCTTTAGTCTTTGAACCCTACAATCTATAATTCCAAAGCTTTTATAAATAGAAAATTTCATTGCGACTCCAGCTTAGAACGAATCACACCCGACACAAGAATACTATTTCTCAGAACGTGCAAAGTGAAGTTCGTTGCCCAAATTGTTCGAAAGCACCCCTTGAGAAATTATTTATGGAAGACATGGAAGGTATGTCTCACCTTGTGAGTCTACCCCCCCCCCCCCCTCCCTCCCCCTTGAGAGTTCGAAAGTCGGAAAAAATTCGGGAGCTCGTTTTTCTTCGTTGCACCACAAACAGATGAAGTGATAGAAACAGATTCCATTGTTTCGCTTTTCCAATGTTTGCGTTCTCTGTTTTCTATGTCCATGCGCAAAAAACATTATACTAAAAACATTATTATCTACATTTTATTTTATTCTTGCATACATAGCATAGATAAAATAATTTAAAATAAAATTTTGGAAAGATGATTAAATTGACCAACCCTGATTGGCTAAGAGGATGTTGTTGGTCTACAAATATTTATATTAATACAATGTTAGCAAAACAAAAAGCACAGATAACATAGTCTAAAGAATTTAAGTATCATGAAATTTTTTTAACTATGCATTTTGAATCATGTTTATAGCAATGCTAAAATGCTTACTTGATAAAACATAATTATAAAATCAATATATACTAACTGTATAAACTAGTTACCGACATAACTATGTCAATGCATACGTATATTAACAATACTTCACTAAATAACATTGTGTAAATAACACTCAATCCATTCATCTACAGATCAATATTTAATATGCTCCTATTGTATAAATCTAAATGAATTCCCATATACGACAAATATCTCACACATTTGTAGAAATATAATTGAAATCCCGTATAATGTATTTTCTAATACAAATTCCCCAAAAAAGGGTGTTTTTTTATTCTCCCTAGATATTCATCCAGTACAAAAGCAGCTATTAATTAAAAATTCATATAATAACAGTTCCCCAGGAGGTCCCAGCCGGTTTCACGGGTGGCTGGTGGCTTATAACGAAGTCTAATAATAGGCACAAACTAATATAACACACTGAACTATTTCCTCCTTATTAATAACAGCAGTGGGCCGTGCCGTAGGGCCCAAGGCCGTCTGTGGATGAAACGCTTTCGCTGGAAATACAATGCGTCTGGGATGGTTAAGTTGGATGGAAGTGGAAACGGCGATTTTTGTTTCTTATTGATAATCTCATCTATGTAAGTTAGTATCCGTGGAATTTTTTTCCATAAATAGTAAAAAAAAATAATTAAAGACTAACATTAAAAAAAAGCTAAATGAATATTACAATAAAAAAAATTTAAACATCGCATTGATCATTTTGATACTTGAAATGTGTATAAAAGTGTATATACGGGATCAACTGCAAACATATGTTACCAATATCAATATTATTTTTTAATATGGCTATAAGTTAGTATCCGTACACATAGTTATCATAAAAAGTCAAGCTTCTTTTAAAAAATTAAAAACAAACATTACAAAAACCTATTTCTGAATGAATATCACAAAAAAAAAATCGAAACATAGCACTGTTTTTAAAATTTGGATACTTGTATAAGGATACTTGTAATAAGTATAGGTAGAAGTATATATGGGATCGATTGTAAACATAATTTAGTACTATCAACAATATTTTTATAAGGCTATAAATGAGTATCCTTATACATTTTTTCATAAATAGACAATCTTTTTTTTCAGAAATTCAGAAGACTAACATTACAAAAAAAAATCTATTTCTGAATGAATATCACTAAAAATTTAAAACATTGCATTGATTTATCATTTGGATACTTGAATACTTTATTCATAGACATGTATATAGGATCAACTGTAAACATATTTTATTACTAATATTTTTAATAAGGCTAAAGCAATTAAGTAAAGATAAAGTAAGCTAAAGTAATCCCATGAATAAAATATTTAAATTTTAAATTATTTATGTGACATTTTAGTAAGTTATAAAAATATTTAACTATGATAAATTTAACAGAGAATTTTATTTATAAAAAGCAAGTAAAACTAATTTTACGAATGAAACATAAACTATCTATTTAAAAAAATGGCTCAAATAAATTAAAAACTGCTTGACAAACACGATTTTTTTATTTGAACTTTTTATAATTAAATATACCTATTTTTTTATAAACTAACAGAATAATTTATTTTTCATCTTCCGAAGTTATCTGTAAATAGTAGGAAGTTCATAATATGCATACAATAAAACTTATTAAGAAAATTTCCAACTCATCCAGTTTCTCTTTTTTTTCTTTTTAAATAGATTAAATAGAATCAGTCGAGCGTTTTTTAAATTCCTTTTTTTACATTGATTTGTAAATTGAACTAATTTCTCTCTATAAAGTTTTGAATAAACAAATATTGAATATTCTACAGTTAAAGACTAAAAATCGTTGAACAAAAATATTTCCCTTGTAAAAGATAATCAGTAAAATTATTTTATTTGGAACTTCATTTTAGAATTTTATTTTGCTACAGAATCGATAAATTCCATTATTTGTATTGATTAAAAGAAAAACTTTTCAAAGAGAAGGCGAAAATATGTATATGAAACACGTTAAAAAAATTACATACTTTGTATGTAACTATTTTAAACTATTCCAAATAAAGATTACACGCCAGTTTAGATTAAGTAGTTTACATGATGACTAGTGCCATTTACCAGCCTATTCTCAGACATTAACGTCAAAAACACACCCTAACGCCATATTTATGGACAAACTTCCTATTTTTTTCTCTCGTGATATTGAATCAAGTTTACCTCGTGAAGTGTAGGGACCCGAGAAGTATAAAAACTTTAAACTGATCATTCAGGCGTGACGTAAAGCCGTAAACACCGGGCCGTTTGGGGAGAGAGAAAATGTGCTGGAAATGAACATAAAAACGCCGTTACGAAGGACGGTACCGTAAAATCGTACAGTGTGAGAAACTCCCCGAATTATATCCCTTTTTTTTTATCTCGTCGTATACCTCCACCAACACATTTTTTCGTCACTAAAAATAGAACAAAAATCCCGGATAGCTCGAAAAGAAATGGCCAGTAGGGAATAATAATAATAAAAAATAGCATTAAAAAGTTGAATTTTTCTCCGCAAGGATCTATGGATTATTAGTTGTCGGATGGTGGATTGTGAAACACAGTAAAAAATAGCAAAATAGGCTGTTGGATATAATGTTCAAACAATAATAGAAAATCGGTACCTCAGGGCCAAAGAGGCACGAATCATAAAATGGAAGGTTTTAGTTATTTTGTGGCTTTTTTGAGACAAAATTTGATTTTGTAACGGATCTTTTAAAAAATATTTTTTAGAGTTATAATTTTTTTTTACAATTTAAATATTAGCGGGTTTTTACACCATTATTGAGCTTGTAAGGGATCTTTTCCATAGTTGGAAATAAAGAATTGAGCCACTTCGGCTAAAAAAATTACCAAATTTTCTAGGTTGGTTGAAGAACATTTAACTGATATTTATGGCAAAACCCGATTTTTGTATAAGTCTATGTCCTTCATTTTTTTAACTGCACAATTTGTAAGAACATGCGTGAGTCAGAAAGTCCTGCTAACCTAACTCCAATCGAGATAGCTTTAGTAGTTTAACCGTTAGTTAAGATATATATACGCTTTGTAGTAAGTCTTCGCTAAATACATATATCCAATTTGTTTTTGGCTATATTCATTCATTCACAATACTCCCTTGAATTATAATTAAAAAAGTAAAAAATTATTACCTAGTAAGGTGTTAGACTTAAATGAATTCCAAAAATGAAAATAGGTAAGTATAAAATTTAAGTAGAAGCAGTCCGAACATACTAAAACAAGTAATCAACTAAATAACAAGAAAACTTTAAACACAATAAACATAAAGCATGGTAATTAGATATGTCAGTAGTCCCTGAACTTCATCAGGGGGCAGTCAACGATCACTAACATAAGACAATTTTTTCTATTAAACACATTGTGTAATTAGCACAATGCAACTTCTGCCCCAAAAATCATCCTAATTACTGTTAGAAAACGCCTTTGCACGCGCGCGTCTTTTCACTTGGAAGTATAATTTGCGCCGACTATGTTTGAATCTCGATGGCTGCGCGGTATGTTTAATTTGTGCTAATTTGAAGTTTTCTGTATTTGTATTCTTTGATATTTTCTTTTGTCGTGTTCGTTGAAATTTTCTAACAGTTATTAGGATGATTTTTGGGGCAGAAGTTGCAGACAGAAAAAATCATCTGTGGCTAACAGAAAAAAATCATCTTATGTTAGTGGTCGTTGACTGCCCCCCTGATGAAGTTCACAGGGACTACTGACATATCTTTCAAATGACCAAAAAGGCTAATATATGCTTTATGTTTATTGTGTTTAAAGTTTTCTTGTTATTTAGTTGATTACTTGTTTTAGTATGTTCGGACAGTTTCTACTTTAATTTTATACTTACCTAATTTCCTTTTTGGAATTCATTTAAATTTTGAACTTGCATAAGAAGTCCCACCTCTGTCAAACTAATACAGTGAAATTGTTCCGAGAAAAACGGACTTCGGCTTAAGTCTTATTGAGTCGGACTTCGCAAAAGTGGTTCCACGTCCAATTTTGGAAGAGAAATTAGAAGATTGTCTTGGGCTGGTTTAAACTTCCTAAACGTAACTGGACGGATATTGTGCGGAGGGATGTAAGTGTCGAGTAGAGTGAATGGCCTGGCCATTAAAAGGAATTTAGAACGTCATTTCGAGTGAGTAAAAGACTTGTGTGGGATTTTGAGGGAAAATATTTTTCAGGGATTGTGTGACAGGGTGAATAGGTCTATATAGAAGTAGGTCAGTTACAGAATTACATACTGCCGACATAAATCCATTCTGTTCATGGGTTTTAATAAGTATTTTGCGATAATATCTCTATAGAACTATTTTTCTATCTTATATCTTTTAATGAAGAGTATCATTAAAAGATCTTGATAAACAGCATTCAACATCAATTGTTTTTTTCCAATTGCTAGCTAAAAACTACTTTACTATAATTTTGGCATTTTGTATTACTCAAAAATTCCCTAGCACTCATAATGAAGATCGATTTATTATATAGAAACATTGTAGGTTTTTATTTTCCCCAACTTGAATTCTACATGCAAAATTTCATATACTTCAGCTTAACTAAGAATGAATTATCTCCACACTTTTCACACCTTCATTGATATTCATTTTTGCATCTAAAAATTAATGTCGTCTCTGAAAAATATATCCAGCAATAAGCCCCAATTATACCTTTTACAGAGTATATATTTCCCCAACCATGTCGTACCATTGACGAGCCCACTAAAGTCACTGAAATAACGCCAGCCGTCGAGGGTTAAAATCAACCACACCCTTTCCCGGGAAACTGACCAATCAGCTCCTAATTGACCTCCGAATAGATTGAACAATAGAACATTAATCACAGTCTATGGGGGTAGAATGGAATCCTTACACATTTCAATTTCTATAGATTGGCACCTATAGGTACTTCCTTTTGAGTTTCAATGACAATTTTGAGAAAAAAAAAATTTAATCAATTTTATGCATCGACAGACATATTCTTATTTTCAATGCTAGTATGCGTTTTAACATATTCTATCCAACATTAA
Organism: Oedothorax gibbosus; assembly: GCA_019343175.1. Taxonomy (NCBI): domain Eukaryota; kingdom Metazoa; phylum Arthropoda; class Arachnida; order Araneae; family Linyphiidae; genus Oedothorax; species Oedothorax gibbosus. The sequence goes on from CM033271.1 coordinate 27,218,185, forward strand.
GTTTCGAAATAAAAATAATTCAGAAAAATTATTTGTATCACAAGGCCTACACGTGTGCTGTAATTTTCAAGCACATATATCTCAGCCGCCAGTTTGAATTCTTTGATTTGTGGAATAACACTAAACAATATCAGCTAAATTATGTTTATTTGTTTAATTAGTACTATCTGCAATCAAATAAGGCAGAATGCACTATGAATATGCGGAAAACGTCCTGTATATATTTTTTAAAAATTACTTTGCATGGAAACTACAATGCAATTTTATTTGATACTAATAAACTTCATTTTTTGAAAAAAATGAAATACAAATTAGCGATTGTTCAATTTTGATAAAATGATACTGTCCTTGAAATTTTTAAAATATGAAAATGTCGAACGAATATTGTATCGATTATATTTCACTCTCATGTAGACGAGATAAAATATTAACACCAAGTAGCAAATGTATTATTAATTGTTGAAGAACACATTTAATTAACATAATTGTTATTATCATAATGGATAATTACCATTTTTTCTTTCAAACTGAATTTTTAAAAACAAAATGCTTGTTACTATTACCCCTTCGTTTAGAAATACAAATGTACATTAACAATTAAAAATAGGGCGTCAACTTAACAGTTCCCAAGTCTCAGCAAAAAATATCGCCCTTAAGCACTTACGCCCTTATAACAAGGGCGTATATCGCAATATGTCTATAAAGAAAGTTCTTGTGTTATCAGAATCCTTGCGAATTATCTGCCTAGGGCTGATGGTTGCCATGCCAACCGGTCGTACAATTTTGTCTCTTCTGAACTCTAAATACTTGCTGTATTTTCTTTATGCTCAACCTTTCCTTATCTGATGTCTGTTTCCAACTATCTAATGTAATAATAACTATATAATGTCTTAGATATTTATAAGACCGAATTATTAAATTGAAGACTGTTTTTTAGACGATTTATTATCGTTATTGAGGTTTAGAAAAGTTATAGAAATAAATTGTTGTTTCATCGGAGAGCTAATACTTTAACTAGGATAATCTTGTTTAATACATTTTACATGTCAAATTTTACTCTTGCCAATATTAAATGCAACTTAATTCTTCTAGCTGATTTCTTATGGGGAATAACCTATTAAATTTGTATTAAAGCCATTGTTGCTTTGTTCTTCAGTATCAGTAAAGTTCAGCGCGTAACTCAAATGAAACTTGATGGGCTAGTAATCCAATAACAAAACATCGGAAGTCCCCAACGAATGTCCGAGATCAAAATCAAATCACAACATAAGCATTCGGTTGACGAAAATATATAGCTGGCTATCCCGCGAAAAACAATCTTCGGGTCAGAATAAATATTTAAGCGATCCACGCGACCGCCTTGATCCGACTGCGGCACATCAATCAAGTTTTAAAGGGATTCCAAATCCCGGCTACACTAAAGCATCCATCAGCCTTATCTCTCCGAACCCATTTAGCGGCAATAAATAAATACATTTCTCATCACTTCGCTCTATAAAACTCAAGTCCAAGAAAGGATATTCAAGAAAAGTATGGAGGCAGGTATCTGTCTATTGTTCTTGTTAGAGTAAAGCAATATTTACTTTAACTAATATACAGACTTCAGTCATCTTTCGACTTAAAGTCGAAGCTCTTTGTGGGCTAAGGCATTTTAAAAATTCTACTAAACTCTTACTCCTCGTCGCATTAGTCCACCAATTAAATATTTTAAGTAGTTTGTAGTCAGCGTCAATGTTGTCAACCCATCTCAATTTTACAGAAAGACCGTAACAGAATCCTGAAAAAAGATGTGACAGTGTATGTATCTCCCTTTCTTCAATACTTGACCGCAGTTCAAAATTACGAAGCCAATTGTCAATAGCCTTATTCGTGTAGCTCTACTGTGATATGAATTCAACCATAACAAGAAAAAACCTCTACCTTTCCCCTCGCTTTCCCCATGAAATAAGAATTACTGAATGAAGCACGTAATTGTTTTCTAAGAAAACTGGGGAAAAATTCTAGAGAAGCTGAAATGTTTTGCCTAGACGATTTTCTTGCCACACAGATCAATCTAATTGTCGAATTAAAAGTAGAAAAAAGTTATTCGTTGTTTTGAATTTTTTTAGTTGGTAAGAAGCAATGTGTGAAAGCCTCTTTGACACACCCCTCAGGGCAGCCCTGAAGCCTGGGAAAAATTTTACCCTCTTCATCACACTCTGATGCATGAATATCATGATAAAGGAAATATAAAGTTAACAAGGATTTGGTAACCCCTCTTATCGTTGAACCCGAAGAAATATCCCCTCTTTTCACCTCTTCTCATACACCCTAAAAAAATTAATTGAGTTCTACTGCAGAAAACTGGCAGTTAAAACCGTAATGTATACGGTATTATTCTGTGTTAACAACATCGCCCCATATTCCTTACTGTATTTTATATGGCACTATATAATTTTTTATTTCAAGAATAGGAAATAGGAAATTGAATCTTTGAAACATTCTTTTTTTCGTTTTTTTTAAGATCTTAATTTGTTTCTGAGTTTGTTTTGGTATTTGTTACCGTGGCTGGAAATAGAAGCAGTGGTGCCGATTGCTCCCTATAGCAAATTTCAAAAATTAATTTCTTTTTAACGAGATTATTTCTCTCACGTGGTCAATAGCATCTATATAAAATTAATGATAAACTCAATCGATGTATAACGTGGCATAAGTTAATTGTTTGTAATAAAAAAAATGCTGAGATCTGAAATTCTGAAAACTTCACACATCAAATCAAATTTTGACATTTCATTAATTCGTAGAAAATTATCAGAGGTGCTGTGGGTGCTCAATATATAATTTAAATATGTAAACTCCCCGTTATGAGTTTAAACTGCCAAATATATGGAAAATTTGCGTGAAAATAATGTTCTTATTTTCAGAGTGTAGTACCTAGAAGAGGGTGGTTATTTCAATAAAAAAAATCTGTTGTGAATGTTTCCTGAACAGCATGTGTTCTACTAACAAAACAAAAAGATGATGACTCTGAACAAAACTCAAGAGATAACCCTTCAGTAGAAATAACCTCGGTACTACATCCCTGAAGTCAGCCCTTTAATCTTTTACGAGACACGAAGGGTTCCAAGATGACGAAAGGAAGAAGAAAAAATAATGACGTATTTTTTTGTTATTTTTAATCGCGTCATAAATATAACCCGCGATGCAACCCGCTGAAGAGGTAATAAGATTGCAGTCAGGAATCGTTACAAATAAGTAATTATCCGAAAAGCTGAGGTGACAAAAGAAGGGCGCTGGAGAAATAATAACGGGGGATTTCGATTTCCTCTTCTTGTATGCCCCTAATAGGATGGACTGGGGTTGGTTGGGGGATTGGGTTGAAGGGGAGACATGTTTGGTCGAAGAGCACCATAAAACATACAGTTGAATTATCGTTGCACTAGAGCTACACGAGGGCTATAATATGCAGTTGAGCTTGGTTATAGTAGCGAAATTCGAGGGACCTTATACAAGGAAGCTTCATTAAGATAAGCGATAACTGTTTATTTTTAATGATTTTTTTAAAACAATGGTGCAAAAAACAATTTAATTGGTTTTATTTATTTACAATATTTTATATTTTAATAATTTTCTCAATATCCAGTTGAACTCGGTTACAGACGCATCTAAAGAGCCCGTCAGAAATAAAGTGTCTCAATCTCTAAGATAAATGGTGAATGTTTATTTAAGTAAGACGTTTAATGTAAGTACCCGGAAAAATTTCCATGAAAACATTTTGGTAAACTTGTCGTTATAGTTGGGTTTACTTGTATTTTGAATCTTCTGCAATGTGTTACCATGTAAATCAATCAGGGCTTTTTTAAAGGTTCACCGTCCGTTCGTCTATCTATCCGTCTCTATCAAGGCTCAAACTTCACATAAAATGTATAAACATATGCAACACTTCAAACTGCAGCTGAAACCCACATTAAAATTCCATCCAAATTCCGTTTGCAAGTTCAAAGGGTGCATATTTAATTACGAGCATTATATTAAACTTATAGTACAATAAGCAAACTTTTACATTTAGTTTTAACTAAATAACTTGGGGAAAAGGATTTAAACTGGTAAAAACTGAAAGTTTTATGAATTAAAGGTAAATTTTTCAATCTAATATTTGTTTTTAAAACTAGGATTTTTGAAATATATATAATATTTCAATTAGAGATTAAATAGTTAACAACATATTTATGAGTATTTTTTTTATGTGGAATCATTTCTGATAGTAAGTCAATTAATTGGTATAAACTTTAATACGTTCGTTAATTAATAATAATAAGATTCGTTAACTAATAATACGTTCTAGTTAAACACCGAAATGTGAATCGGTCGTAAATAAAATACAATATGTATTGCAGAATCCTTTTCGTTATATATAAACACTTCAATCTTCTTTCCTACTCCATCCCTCCAATACATTCTCTTAGCTACAATGCCATAATTCACAAATGAATAATTCGCCGAGTTTATTAAATTCCTCGCCTATTATCTAATAATCAATAACACTTCATTAATAATTTACAATTAGTGACCATAGATGGCCGCCTACAAAAGGCTCTTGGAATTCCGGACGGATGAATACTGAATAGGCCCGTGGAAGGTAATACGGAAAAGAAAGACAGAGGAGTTTTCATCATTGTTGTAAAAGCTGCTGATATCGACTTGGACTCAATTGTGTCAGGGGTTGCTATGGGAACAGCGTGGGCGGGAAGTAAAATGGAGGGGCTTTCAGTTGAGAATTTCGCTGGTACAGCGATATTTTCATTCCGAACACAACGGATTTTGAAATTATCAGGTCCCCCCACTACGCACCCCTTTCGCGGAGTAATGAATGTTCTGCCCGGCTTAACATGTCTTGGAGTTGATTTGATAAAAGGGTATAACGTTGTTCGTATGGCTTTTGAAAATGTGGATTTGAGAACAAGAATTTGAATGGACAATCCAAAAAAAAAGGATGGAGAGTCATCAAAACTTAAAATGCAAGCTTTACTGCTATTTCGGAAGACTTACAATTACCTCTTAAGAAAAAAAACATTTAGGTCGAGTATGTAATAAATATTGTTTTCAAATTGCACTTTTGCAAATAGCCGTCTGTGTAAGGAAAACTCCACAAACAAAACTACTAACGCCATATTAAATAAGTTTTTTATATTAAATTTTGAAGCGCGGAAATTAAGATTAGAAATTTGAATAACTAAAATATTAGTGTAGTACTAAAAGTTTAAAGTGTAATTTTCAATCTGAAAAATGAATAGATATTGATACATTGAAAAGATGCAAATTTAGGACAGCTTAATCATTTAACATGAAGATTGCAATTATCAGCTCTGATAAATTACGATATTACACCACATATTATCAATTTTAAACTAAAACTAATAAACATGTTTGAGTTTGCACAGGGCCTCGCATTCATTTGTAGATCTGCTTTAAACAATCATGTTTTTCCATAGAGCGATACAAATCTGAAATTCATTTTAAATAAAATGGTAATTACGTTTTTCTCATCCCAACTGAAGTGAAGTGAGATTATTTCATTGGAAGAATTCTTTGAAGTTCGGTTTGAAATTTGGTATCGGTTTTAGGCAGCAGATTGTTCAATTATTAGATCTTTAAAAGGGATTATTTTCAATTAATGAAAGGCTGGATTCAGCACCATGGATTTGTAGACTTCGATTCAATTAATTGCTGATTAAACCGGTAATGAATGTTTTCCAGTGTTTGAATTCTGGAGAAATTGTAGTAGCAGCAATTTTTAATTGAGAATTTCCAAAAGGCCAATTGCAAATTAACTATGGAAATAAACAATGATGAAGTCAATAGTCAATCAATAAGTAATGCAGAAGAAAACTTTGGAAATAAGTTTAAAGGCAAATTTAATTTTTAAAAGGCATTAGGTGTACAATGGTAAAAGAAAATTGATTTACCGAATTTGCATTACGAACAGATTTTTTTAAGAGTGATTAAAAACAGGGTTTCATTCTACTACACAGGGTAAAATCTTTATTGGTTCATAGGATTTATAAACAAATTTTAATTACAGTATTTGATTCTAAATATGAAACACTTTTTTCTTTAACATCTCTCCTTGTGAGGTATAAATCAACACCTTGTTAGATCTTTAAAAAAAGACAATTCATGTTACAGAGTTGTTAGAGTTTTTTAGAAAATATTTGTTAAAGAAATTTATTGCCATGTACATTTAATGCAAAATTTCAAGAAATACAAATTTTATTTTACTAATTAATAACGATTGGCAAGACAATTTACAACCGGAAATTGAGCTTTCTGCTGAAGTTTATCTAAATAAACAAAATATAAAATAAATGAAGACCTCAATACTGAAAATTTTCTCTGGAACAAATTAAGTTTCTAAGATTTATATATCATGTGTTTATCATCAATTTTTAATTTTCAATTAATATTTTTAAGTTTAAAAAAAATGTGCAGTTAAATGATTTCCTGATAAGTATTGCTTCCTTTTCGAGAGCAAAAAAAAAGGATAATTATTATTCGAACTTCAAACAACTTTAGTAAACGGTAAAGAGACTATTAATTAAATCTGCAAAAAAAGTAATTAAATAGTTAATTTTACCGTTTAAAAATTTAAATTAGAACTAGTTAAATTCTATGTTTGTAAAGTATTCTGTGTTTGGCAAATTTTCTTTCTAAGGTGTATAAATAGTGTATGGAAGTGGTTGTATGTGTCAGTTAATGTTACAAAAGCCTACTTTTTATCATAAAAATAAACGAAAAACCTTTCTAAACCTGCATTGACAACCCTTTTTTGCCGATACCCCGTGGGAAATTTAGCGACTTCATTTTTCTCCTGCACTACATCCCCTCAAAGTAGTCGAAGAGAAAAAGAGCTCGAAAAAAAATAGAATGCATTAAAATTCACGGGGCGGGGGGATAAAAAGAAAAGTTTAAAGTTGCCAGTGACATTTTCGAAAAGCTGTTAAAGTAGCCCGACACTATCGCTTGAAACAGGGGCAGGTTTAATAGTCTTTCGAACTGATGTAAAAAAAGACGTAGGCATTCGATGGGATTTAAGAATACAAGAATAAGGGATCAGTTTGAAATACATTAAGGAGTTTTTTTTTGTTTGATGGTAAAATATTTGTATCTTTAAATGTAAATATTTTTGAAAATATTGTAAAATTGTAACAAATTACTTAATATACTTACATATACTGATTTAAGGGCACAAATTTGCCTTCTAAAAATCTTATTCCACTTCTTTTGTAAAAAATAAATAAATTTTGTTTTTTAAATTTTTAAAAAACATTAAAAAAAATATTAAAACTAAAAGTATACGAGATAATAATGAAATTGAATGGAAATAAGAAATGATGAAACTAAAAGTGGAAGTATATTATATATTAGTATGAATGAAGTATCACTAAAGCTACACATTTGCTTTTGATGAAGAGCATTGCAATTTTGTGATACACTCAAATGGCGTTTTGGTCTCCTGAGAACCTTAGAGGCAATATCGTACTTACCAACATGCCACTAGTCAATAAAAATTACTGGTTAATTGAAATACTTTGAAAATTTAAATACATAACATATAATTTAACTTCTAAGTTTGATCATGAGTAACTTTTAATTACTTGCATTACTTAAGTTTTTTAGTGTTGTATTTAGCTACCCTCTTAAAAACCAAACCTTCGGTGATATTTATGCCGCATATGTTAATTTTATATTATACTATTTTTTCAACTAAGATAAATACCACATGGATAATGGTCTTTTTTATACTATCGGGAACATTTTACTTATAACTCCATTTCGCCTAACAGTAATATCATAAAAAAGAAAATATGACGAAAATCATCTATGTAAGGTATTTTAAGAAAAAATTTAACAAGGAAATGACATAATAGGAAAATAGAAGGGAAAAATAAATATTTTATGATATCGTCATAAAATGCTGCAGGCTAATTTTTATGAGCTATAAAATAGACATAAAATACATTTTTTAGACTATCTACGACTACTGTCAATAAACGACAGGCAACGAATACTTTTTACTAATATAAACTTAAATTTAACATTTTTAGGGTTGGATAAAAAAAAATTGAAAAATTTAAATTAGTCTATGCGAACTACTGAACTTTTTTAAAACACAGATAAAAAAGATTTTGTGTAAATTACGAAACAATAATTTGTTAGATAACATATGTTAATATTTTTTATTGTATGATTGAAATTTAAAATATATGGTAATTTATTATTTATGGGCTTGTTCAGAGCATGTTCCATTGCCAACATTAATGCTGAATGAAAATAAATTCTTTCTCGGGCCACTATTGGTGTCATTGTCACGTGAGAACAGAGTACCTAATAGGAGCATGGATCCAAAAAAAGAAGTGAAAATGAAAGCTGGAAGATAATTGAGAATTACACTAAATAATTAAGATATTTTAACCTAAGCATCAAACAAATATATTTCAGAGAAATTTGAAAAGAAGTAGATTTCAAACAAAATTATTAATTCCTGTTGATGAGGTTAGATCTACATTGCATTTAATTTCAAAAATTAATTTTCAAGAAATTTTTAACCCAGAAAATAATGCAGCAACAGCAAGATAATTTAATACATAATGTATTGTTGTAAAAGGTGAAACACAACGAAAGCTCATTCCGTTAAGGACAAAAAGCCATTAATTTTTAGCTGAAGCGAATAAGATGAAAATAAAAGAAATTTTAATAAAATAAAGCCTTAACCCCATACCAAACACAACTTTGGGTTCGGATTAAAAACCAAACCAAAATAGATAGAAAACACAACCGTATCTCCAAATAGAAACAGCATTGCTTAGATCTCAGAAATCGGAAGAAAAAATCGTTTGCTTCGCTTATAACTTCTACTTCTTCTTTCATCCAACTCTGCAGACGACTCGGTAAAATACCCTCCAGGGCCCTGTTCCCAGCGCAGAGCCAATAATTACAGTTCGTTAGCACTTTCACTTCGATTTCGGGTTTCAGCGGGGGCGTAGTTTTTCTTTCGATCATTTGGCAACGAGTTAATGTTGGAATGGTTGGAATTTCTTATCTTCCTTATGACTCCTGATCATAATCGAGAAAGAAATCCTCATGTCGTTTGGAAATCGGGTAGTTCGGATCTGGATTTAATGCGTTCAATGAGAAATGTTTAAGTGGAAAGATGGAGGGCATAATGATGAGTTAAGCATTAGCTATGCTTAGAAAGTAAGTTAAGCATAGAAAGCAAAAAAGACAGCTCATTTAGAACAAAATATCCAAAAGCATTTGGAAGTAAATTAATATTTTGGTAGTATTTTAGTCGCCTAGGTGGTGCCACAGAAAAATGGCTCTCAGTTCTGGGGAATATGCCGAGTCTGCAAAGGCTTAGTCGCCAATAAAGCAGCCCCGTTGAAGAAAAAGCATTTTAGTTTTCTAAGTATTCGTGTTATTTCTAATTTTTATAAGTTTTGAATAGTTAAATAAAAAATGCAAATATATTGATGTCATCATCAGGTAGTTGGCTACGTATAAGAAACAAAATTATTGATACCACAGAAAGCAAAAATTATAAAAGAATTCACAATAGTTTTCTAACAATAAACACCAATCTCACCACCAAACAACCTATTTATATTTTACCTCATAAAACTATCTTCCGTCGAAGCGTAATGCTTCCGAAACTTCATCCATTTGCAACATAATATCCCAAACACGCCATAGGCAATCCGGAATGAATTGATATTTACCAACACCAAAAAATAATCGGAAAATGCAGAAGAGGCAAGCCCATTACCCCATTAGGGTGAAGGAAAGTGCCACACACTGGTTCGAGATTATGACTTAAAAGCCCGACAGAATCGGGTTCTTTTAAATTAATGGGGCAAAATAGAATGTATTTAAAGAAGCATCGCGTAAAGTCTTCGGCATAAATCACTTTCGGTAAAGGTAGGTGTAAATAAGTGTGTTGGATAATGTAGTTTCTCATGGGCAAACAACACGATAAGCTCTGATGCAGAGTTAAGCACGTAGATCATCAATCTAGATTTAGAATGTGTCACTTTTAGGCAAGACGCATTTGAATAAATGGAAACGTGTGTTTTGGGGGAGGGGTCAGAGTCGTGACGTGGGTGCTGTTGTTGCAGAAATATTTTTTTGTGTGTTAGTAATTGACGTTGCGCCAAATGGGGACTTTTAAATTGAAATTTATGTGTCAATTTGGTTTTGTGAGGTAAGAGAATAGTTGAAGTATTTTCTTTGGCAATGGTATTCCGGAGAGAAAAAATACTATTCTGTATGGGTTTATTTGTTTGAATGTATTAGATTTAAAATACATTATCTTACCATTTGGAAACCAACAAATTCAGAATATATGGAAACTTACCTAAAACAAAAGAGAAAAAAATATTAAAATAATGAATGATGACTACAACTGTATATAAACTTTACAGGTAAATAACTGAATTTTTTCTAAGCAATTTGAAAAAATATTTAGAACATTCACTGATGTTCATCAACTCACCGTATTTTGGACCTCAATACATTCATGTTACGGTTACGTACAATATGAGATTGTAAAATCATGAAAGCATTAAACATTTAATGCAAATAATTTATTTATTGATTATAAACGCACAAACCGAATGAAAATTTATGTTAATAGGATAAAATAAAGTGAATTTTCAGTTATATGAAAAAATAAATATTTATATTTTATAAAAGCCCACAATTTGACACATTGAAGCTTCATTAATGTAAAAAACAAGCAAATTGCCCAATAACAATATTTATATACAAAACGTATTGTTTATAGATAACAATTAAACTAATTAGACACTAGTATTTTCTCATGTAAAATACATTACCAAACATAAAATAATGTAAATTGAAATACTAATAAGAAAATAAACATAACAAAAGAATTTCTTTGTGTTATACAAGAACAGAAATAGCAGATAAACAAAACATAACACTAAGTATAAATGCCCAAATCAAAAATAACTTTAATAACAAAAATAACTTAATAAGTTTATCGACATAGTTTTAAAATTGGTTTCCAGATGGCACACTTTTTATGAAATAAAGTTTGTCTATATTTACTTTTTGCGTCTGTATTTGCTTTATATTTTATCCACTTTTTCCGAATTTTGGTTTGTACTAGTATATTTATGAATGGAATCAATATAAGTCCATTGCAAATGTTTTTCTAACTGCCAAGGAACAAAAAAAATCATTGTGTACTAGATTGGCAAGAAAAAGGAGAATTCAATCGAACGAGATTTGTTTTATCGGAATTTTATGAAACATAAAGTAACAACTAAATTAAAGTACAAATTGAAATAGCAAACTTAAGTTTCAAAGCTTTAATCATAAATATAAAAAATACTAGAATTAAAAATTAGACCAGATAAAAAAAATATTTAATAAAAATTTATATATTGTTATAAGAGTTTTGATGCAATTATTTAACTTTTTATGCGACGTAGTTTAAAATATAAAATATTAATTTTATGTGTAGAAGTTTAAATATTATTTTTAATACACCTTATTTGTTATTTGTTAACGAACAATGAAGCAAATTAATTTTTCAAATATTATGAGCTAAATGGATAAGTATATATTTCTGAACTAAAAGGATTTTGAAAATTATAATTACATGTTGAATAAATATATTCAACTGATATAAATACATTCATGAAAAAATATTTGGAGATGAATGATTATTATAGTATTTTTTATTAAGGCATTATATATCTTTTATTTTTCTAGTTTATTTCTCAAAATCCTTAAAATAATGTAAATTTATTTCGAACAAATTATACATACATTTTTTAATTAAAGTTTTTTAAAACACGGTATTTACAAGAAAAAAAAATAACGAGTAAAATTAAACAACTGAAAAATTTCGATTAACAGATAGTAAAGTGAAATTCAAAAGGTTGTTTTTCTCGTTTGCATGATCATGTTTTAATTAAAGATGTTAACATAAAAAAATCACTCAAAGGAATACCTGTTTATCAGTTTTTTGACAAAAATATTTCTCAGAAATAACAGAAAAAAGTTAACAGTTATTATCAAATTCAGAGTTAGATAGTTTTAAAATAAAAAAGGTTTTATTTTTCACTACTTGTCACTTTTAAGTAAGATATATATTAATGACTTTAATAAGATAAGAAAATACTGAATTAAGAATTCCTAATGTCTCTGTTGCAAACAACCGAATTCAAAAACTCGTTTTTCCGTTGGTGGCCGGTTTTTATATCATCACAATTCTCAGTATTCTTTGAAAAGGTTTAAGTAGTAATGAATGATGCTTGTAATTTATCTCATCGTCTTTTCTTAATGGAACGAAATGCCTTTATTGCATTTTTAATGGAAAGTTGGTGTTTTCGGCGAAAGGGTCTCTAAATATTTCTCAAAAAGTGGTGCTTTTTGAGAAAAATAGAGCGTATTTAAACTCTTCACAATTTAATAAGCAAGTTTAATCGACTGTTATTTTGCGTTGTCAAGGTTAACTAATCGCGTTTTTAAAATGTTAGTTTTGTCTCATGAATATTTTATTTGATATTCAAAATATCAAACACAAAATCATGTATCGAATATTCTTATCATTTAGGCAAATTCATTGATCAGCAGAATACATGGAACTGTTAAGTAATATAAAAAAAAATTTGCATCAATAATATTTTTTTTAAAAAGGAAAATGATTTGTAATGTAATACTTGCACTCACAATTAAACATTCTTGGAAATAATTTACATCTACAAAACGTTATATTTCAATGTTTTGAGTTTAACGAAAACGATCATTAAAATTCCTAAAAAAATAGTTTAACTTTAACATAAATAAAATCCTCATAGCAAATAATAGGTAATTAACATCAAAAATTATGATTTTTATATATTATCTTGGAAAACATAATTATAAAACATTTTCTTGGTTTTAAGTGAATATGCAAAACGAAATTAATTTCAGATAATAGCTCAGAATTTTGGTCATTACAAGAACAGAATATATAATATCTGATATCACTTTTAATATAAGTAATCAAATATCTCTCTCTCTCCTAAAACGAGTTTCTTTGTGTAATTTCATCTTACATTTAACTTTCATGTTGTAATATTAAAAAATAAATCCTTTAAATGCAACAAAAGTCATTAGCAAACCAAATAATTTCATACAATATCTCAAGCACCAATCTCATCATCGCAAAAAATAATTGGTGTTTATCAAATACTTTATATCTAGAAATGCTTTTAACAAAAAGTTAAATGTTTTTCAAGATCATAGTTTATTCATTCATTTAACGGATCATAAATTGGGTGCATAATTTTCTTTTCATTGTCAATTTAAAAGAAGTCTTAAAAACTATCCCCACGCACTGCTTTGAAATACAGCGGAAAAGTGACTGTTCTACATTGTGTTAATATTACAGAAAAGTTACTTTCCCCCGAAAGTGGCAATATTTACCATCTTGAGGGGAAATGGAGAACTACCTACGCACTTCTTATCAATTGTTCATGAATAAATAATCTATTAATCAGAAGAAAAAATTTTATTTTTAAACTTGTTTTATAGACATAAAAGAAAAAAAGTTTTTACTTTCACTTAACCGATCATTAGAATATTTTTTAGAAAAGTAAGGGAATATTTTCGGGAAATTTTAAATCCGTTTAATAATGAACTTTACGTTAGCAATAATAATTTTTTCACTTTCAGGTTTATAAAAATAACTTAAATCTTATGTTTGTGCTTCACAATAATTGTCAACAATAATGACTCAATATTAATCATTGCACTCACAGAAAATGTTCAACTCTATCAAAAATAGACTACAAATTGAAGTTTAAAGTTCAAGCATGGAAGCATTTCATTGTAAACCTTTTTTAGAAACAAGTCGTTGATTAAGCGTTAAAATAAAGAAATGTTTTTGGCGAGAAACGAAGCGGTCTACATGTGTATCTTCTCTTCGCTTAGCTAATTTTTCTTTACAAAGGCTGAATGCATACCGAGTGTAGCATTTTGTTGTTGTTGTAAGACGATTCGTTGCACGAGTCACTAGTGGTGTCGCATGCAATGTTAAACATAAGAGAAGCGTGCACCGTATAAAACATGCTTCTAGATGCTGTGAATACAGCTTGCAACGCAAAGTGTTCATGTTCAAACTTAATTCAAATAATAGAGGAATTTAAAAAAAAGTGTTTGATTAAGTAGATTCATGAGCGAACAGCATTTGACCACAGCATGCAACAAACTATTTGAAACCTGCCTTCTCTCTGAGTTGCAAAAAGTATTACAATTTAATTTCTGCAAATTTACGAGAAAAATCCCTAAGCACAAAGCTATCTAAATTTTTATCATTCTATAAAAAATAATAATGCTAGATTACAAGACAGAAACCGAGGGTGTTTTTCAAAAGACCAAGTTAGATATTTCCATTTATGCTTAAATTGAAAATCCATTTTCTCTTAGACTCTAAACAATATTAAGGAAAATAAAAAAATGCTGTTTTGGCATGTAAGGAATGAAGAGTAATATATTACGATAAAATCGAAAATTACTACGAACCTGGTTACGGTTTACACAATTTTAAAACGCACAGAACCTTTTACACTCAAAATAAATTCTTCAATCCCCGTTATAAATCTCACAAAAACCATTTCTATCCCGAATTCAAATTCGCTCACGGATTAGGGCCATATTTCATTTGAAAACTCGATCGCAAAAGCATGCTAACGACTTGCAGTATTATAGACTGTGCCCCTTAAGTCAATCAATCATAGAGGCTTGTCAAGATTCCCCGAAAACTGCACAAGTTGTGTAGTATAGATAAGAAAACAATTTTCCTGACATTTTTTTTCCTTTCATCGAAGTTTGTCTCCTTATAATCCTCTGAATTTAACGAGTATGGATAAACAAAGACTACTTTTAGGGGTAGGTTTGGTGTGTTTTCTTATTTTTTAATTTTCTTGTTTGTTTGCTACTCGAAAATTACTACTCGTAAAATATGTATCTGTATAAGTGCGTCAAATTTTTTAAAAAGAAAACTTTTATATATTTATAAAATAGAAAATAAAATAATATTTTTTGACAAGTAAAAAGAAATTGATATTTTTTCAACAAAAAAAAAGGTTGCTGATGTTTACTATGACCTCTGCATCCGTTTGAAATAGAAAAAAATGGAAAACTGATGTATATGAAATACTTATAGGACAATAAAATGCATTTTTACACTTTATACGTGAAATAATATTATGCTTCAATTTAAGTAAAGTGGCTTTTAAATTAAAACTACTTATCAAATGTTGTGAAATGTGTCATAAAAACTTACAAAGCGAAATAATTTTGTTTTTAATTAAAATGCAATACTGGAGTAATTAAACAATAGTGCAATAGGATAAACAAATTTTCTGCCGATATATTTTCTATGGGATTTCTAGTATAAACTAAACATTTCACGTATGGACCACTTATTTATAACTTAAATAACTAAAGCTACATTATTGTATTACTCAATTGATCTTCATCTTATAAAATTACACTTTTAAAAGAGCGCAGCTGTCATATTTTTGACCAAAAAGCTCTAAATTAAAATATTTTTTAAATTTTATATAAATGTTTTATAATATTTAGTCAAATATTTTCATTTTTTCAAGATGCTCAGTAAGAAATAAAACAATTTAAATTTCAACGTTAAAATTTATCTTTATTTCTTGGTCAATTCCCTGATTCGTGTAACTAACAAGAAGTCTCAATCTGAAAGTAACAGAGTTTTATACAAAACACAGCATTCAGTCTTAGTACAACCCCTATTGAATCAGGCATACCTGCATAAAAATACATATATTTATGAGATATTTCAGTTACAATAACTTTGTTTCCTGCGCAAAATATGATAAAAGTTATACTTTCTAGATATTCGTTTTTGCTTTATGTGGTAACACTTTTTTTTAGTAGAAAATATGCTTTTTGGTTTCTTAAACACACATATTTTTTAAATAATTTTTTTTATCTTACTGTCTGCTGACTAGTTTAATTGCTTAACTACCTTCCCTTTTTGAATATAACTCTACTTTCATAAAAATAAAAATCTATTAACTTAAAAAAATTCAATAAATATTTAAAAAAATCTTTTGTTATAAAAAAAAATTGCATTTGGAGAACTTTAAAAAAAAATATTTTCGATAACAATCTATGGTTGGGAAATTAAAACAAAAACTCAACGCTTTCGTCTCTACAAACAAATCACAAACAATTAAATACTTTTGAACTCTTGCAAAAAAAAACAGGAAAATAAAGTAAATTTTCCCCCTGAAAAGAACAATGATGTTGCATCCCGTCGTATGTTTACCAACAGGGTTCGTTGCCGTTCTCTGTCTTTGATCATTCAGCATGCCCCTTCTTTTTTTGGAAATCCTTCACCTTAAATAGTTTATCTTCGTCGTTCAGGGGCCCCTTGTCGACACACTCTGCCCGTCGACTGTTATCTGATAGAAACATTTTTCAAACAGAGTATCTTTAAACAGGTAGGGATGCATTTGTGTTCTTTTGAGGTAACTGTTCGTGTGTGGTTTGAAATTGGAGAATTATGGTGGAGAACTGAGGATTAAGCATTAAATTTCTTCACAACTTCTTACAACTGTAGCCATTCAGTTTTTATACATTTTTTACACTTTATCATAATATGAAAGAAGAAAATGAAATGTTATTGAACAGATGCAGTGCATGTTTTTTTTGTTACGACTTGAACTATGATGTTAAAATAGTGGTTAAAAATATCTGATATTTTTGCAAAGATAAATTGATGTATGTTTTAATGGGGGATGTCGAAGTACTATAAATGTACTTAAGTTAAATTGAACGCCTTTAATAATAGTACTATGTCAGCTGATAGTACTTTAAGTTTTTAATCGGTTCTTTGTTGTAAGAAATCTGTAGTTGAATATATAAGAACTATAACAGTTTAAGATAACTTTTTTATTAGGATAGATTATATCCTAAAAATAAGTTCTTGATGTCTTACCAAAACAATATGCAATAAGATTTATTAATTTTGCATATTTACAAGACTCGAGAACAGGTTTTTATCGACAATTTTGTTAAAAACGTGAACAAATATCATGTTGTTGTTTCTTTACCATCATCAGTAAATACTGTAGAAACAGTCAAGCTGGGTTTTCTTGTTCTCCTCCTCTTGGGAATGAAAATTCGGATGAAGAATGGGTTCCGCGCGTGTGTTTTTAGGGCCATCCGAGTAAAAGATATTGTAATGCGAGAAAATGTTTCTCTTTCTCATTCTCTGCTTAAAGGGTGGCGAAATAAATATAGGGTTTGGCGAAGAACGTGGCGTTTTGGGGACTTAAAAAAAACGAACGCAGAAGTTCAGGTTTATGGTATGTCTTTAAAGTTTACGGAAGGAATACAAAAATATAATGAAAAAACTATGTGGGTGATCTCCAGAATTGGCCAAATATATTACTTGAAATAAACTAAAGAAAAGTATTTCATACCAGACAGAATGCTGCATTCGGGAGTGATTTATTGTCTGAATTCTTGACTAAATTATAGATTACTGAATTTTTATTAGCTTGCGTCAGTGGATCGGCCTGTAATTTGTCTATATGCGTTTAATAGTTACTTTAGACATTTAAACACTTTAGGACCTAAAGGGTTACTACACTTTACATATTTATGCAATTAAAATACAAATTTTTGCATGGTGCCAACTCAGTACTTCATCTCTCCAGGGTCAATAACCAGAATTCGTACCAAGCAATCTTGGTATTTTAACTGGGGGTCCATCACAGAACTGGCCACTGATATGGTCAATTTGTTAAATTATAACCTTAGGCCTAAGGTTACGGAAATGGAGATGGGCATAGCCCAAGTAGCCTGATAGGCCTGAGCAGACAAAAACAACAATTGCTTTAATTATGGAATTATGTTGTGTTTTGTATGTTTAATTTAATTTGTTTGTGTTATTCTTAACCTATTATTTTAACCTCGCAAGCTACGTGGACCATGGAGACTCCTCCAACCAAACCTAACACAACAATCCACAATAAACAGACGAGCACTCACAAAGACAGACGGAAACCGCCAAATCCTATTGAAGCGCATAGAAAACTCTTGTATTCATCCACACGTAATGACGAGCTCAAACAAAGAATAAGGCATTATTCCAGCCGTAAGCCACCCTTTCCTGAGAGGTCCGGACGTGCTAATCCCTAATAGTGTTACCAGTGAGGGTAAGGCCGAATTTTGTGGGCTAGGGATAAGATGGTAGGCCTTATTATGGCATATAAGCCGATATTGAAGTATTCACGATATTTGGGATCGAAAAATACCATATGTGTGACTGTGTTCGTTGTGTGATATAATATAGTTGGATGGATTGTTTGTTGTTGAGTTTGTTTTGCGGAGAAGACAGGTGACTGAACTTGGTTGGTTTGTTACTAAGTAAAGTATTGTGTTTGAGTATTGTTGGTCTCTGAGAAAAATGTGAATAAAACATGCATCTGCACATTATTTCCATCATTCCGCAACTAAGATATTCATTTTGCAAAGTGGATGTACAACCTTTGAAATATTTCAGAGAAAAGGAAGATGTTTGTTTATAAACTGAAATGCCCTTACTTAAATTGTCGGAGTTATGATTTCAAAGTTATTTAAACTTATATTATAAAATGTAGCATCATTGTCTTTCAGATGTTCGGTATAAAATTGTCGTAAACGTAAATGTCGCATATTAAATTTCAATGCGGTATATATTTACCTGATGCATTATCAAAGAAGTTTAATGATTTTACAGTAGAAACGGTGCCTATTATGTACAGAAAATAATATTTTTTTATTATAAATTCTATGTAGGTAAAAAAGTTTTAAACATTCCGAACATTCGAAATATGAGATTATAATAATCCAATTTCTACCAAGTTGCGGATTCGTTATTTATTTTATAATTAGGGAGCATGCACATGTCCTAAAGTATAGAATCTAGATAATTTTGCCGTTCACCGTAAGACATAACTCTGTCAATACCAAATTGGTCTTCTAATAAAGCAGATCACAGTATTAATTACAGAATAACACAGGCGATTTATAAATAAACCTCTGCAATTAACTGAATTATGTAGTACTATTTTTTCATAATATAAATATAAAATTTGTTTTGAGCTCCAATGAAAATTCTTTTTTTTAAATTACTTATAAAACAATTATTCAATATATAAAATAAATTTGTGCTTGAAGTATATCTTTTAAACGGCTGGTAGAAGTTAGAAATACACCCAAGTTAAACCAAAAATAATAATAATAAAAATCGTATAAAGTAACACTGAAAAAAAAATTCTTGCAAAAAAACCATAATTGTATGGTAATGGTATTTCTAGTAATAAAACCAGAATACCAGGTACTTAAACCATTCAATTAGTAACCTTACTATTCGTTTTGGTAACGGATTACTAGAATTTCTGGTATCTAAAATTATTGCTCTTTTTACCCGTACGTTTGGTAAGATTACAACTATGAAAAGTAAGTTTACCACAACAAATGGTTTTCCTACCATACGCTTTGTTTTTATACGAGAAGCATGGTTAACAAACCAAATTAATTTCCAGAAAGCATCGGTCATTTACCATATGCTTGGTGATCGGATCATGTTGAGCGCAATGATACCTACCAAATACCACGGTATTAGCTGACATTTTGACTACCAATATGCGTATGGTAAATATCACTCATCAAACATGGCGGTGCTGTGTTGCAGTTGTTTGTGGCAACTTGAAAGAAGTCATATAAGCAAACTAAACTAATTATACTAGTAGTATATTTTGCATTTTATTGAAAGTAGTATGAAAATGGAGCTCCGCGCGACATTTCCCGATGGATCCGGTACATTTCTTGCGAAATGAAATTTAAAATTTATAATAGAAATACGGTGATTACGCATGGTGGTTTACGTAATCTTATTTTTTTAATATTAACTTTGTGCACGGCAATAATACTATTGTATACGGTAATAAAACTACTATATACGGTAATGAAACCACTACATACGGTAATAAAGACACTATATATGGTAATAAAACCACTACATATGGTAGTAAAACCACTACATAAAGTAATAAAACCAAATGCTCGACCAAACATCATGGTAATGAAACCATATTTTTTTAGTAATTTTACCATAAAGTCACTACCAAACAGATACTGGTAGATAAACCACATTTTTTGGTGTTCCATATGAGCCAGAAAATACGGTTAAATATACCAGATTCTGGTAGTTGGACTAGAATTTTTTTTTCAGTGAAAGTAAAAAGCTATTTTGAATATTTATTTTAATGCTCAAATTTTATTTGACGTTCCAAACAAAACTGTGTAAGTTTTGTTAAAAAATATCATACATTAACCTAGCACTATATATTCCTCCTACCTTTAAAGTTATGGAAAATTGATTACTTGATTACGGCACAACAATGGCCGCTTAGGCATCGTAATAACTACCCGCGTTTATATATGTCAATTTGTCTACACTTAACATAATTTAACTGTAAAAGGAGCTAATTTACATTTAAATTGCACCAAAATGAGCTTTATAATTGGAAAACCGAGAACTCCCTGTTTTCATTAAATAGATAGGATACGGGATCCTTATTAATCGATTCGTATGCATCAACAACATAAGGGGATTTTTTTTTATCCTAGAAAAGGCCTTTTTTAAATAGCGAACGGGGTAAATTTGTTTTGACACATATAACCCAAAACGGCTAAATTACATACCATTAAAAAACAGCATTAATGGAATTCATTTTAAAATAAGTAATCGATTAGGGTATGTACAACTCCTATACGTTGTTTCAGCAGATTTGTTATAGTGTTTTGAAAACTCATTAGCTAAATTTGAGTAGCCCCATGAGTGAGTTAAAATGAAAAATCATGTAAGTTCAGTAATAAAGTGCAAATTATACATTTTACCAAAGCCATACGTTTATAGGTCATACTCTATGAATTGGGTAATTTGGAAGGATGCAAAATGCAAATTTATATACTACCAAATAATTTTTTTCCTCGTGCAAAACTGTAAACACTTATTTTGTGATACTGTTACCATATACTATTCTCAAGCTCCTAAAATTTAATCATTTATTTATATTTTTAAAAAAGTTCTAATGTGGGGGACAGATAGGGGAGTTACATTTTGCTACATTTTATTTTTTAAAATAATGTTTACAGGATTTTTTAGAGTAAATAAATCAAGTACTAGATGCAAAAAAAAGTACAAAATTTAATAAAAATTAAAAGTTTTGTTTAAATTTTTCAAAATACTTGTAAAATCGAATAGGACTTCATTTTTTTCTATTCCATGAAAATGACTCTTATACACTCTATTAACCGTATTCTTTTTTACACGAAAAGTTTTCTGTTTCTTCATATAAAACGTGAAAAAGACTATATTTAATTTAATTCTATAATTATTTCGTTTTACAAACTATGGTGAATAGATTCATTTAATTCATCATCAAAATAAGAAGGCAAAATGGAAATACCCAAAGACAGTTTCCTTTTACATTAAAAAAACTGTATTCAGCGAACCATTTAATCATTAAATGTATTTCCGTACTTCTAAGACCGAAGTCCATTATTATAATGTATGACATATGTCTGTTTTCCACCAATGTACAGATGGACAGTTTTTAATGTTATTAATTTTATTTTGTTGAATTTATTACTTTCAATTTTTTTTTCGTCTTAAGCATGTTCACTTCATTACATTTGATACGATTAATATAAATTATTAATGCTCCATGGCACTTTATGCAATTAAAAAAAACACGAAACCAAAAAAATGTCTTTGAAGAAAATGTTTGAAACTTAAACTTTATTAATTATACGTTTACAGTGTAAGTAGAATAGTAGTTCCTTTTCAAGTTTATGCAAATTATGATTCATTCGACAGTTTATTTTTTATGATTATTTTACTCACCATTTTAAATTTATTGCAGTAACTACAAAGTGTTTTGAAAGAATAACCTACTTTTCTATTACTTTAATACTCAATAAAGTTCTTCGAGTACGGAAGGCACACACAAAATAAAGTATAAAATATAGGTATCTGATGTCATACTTTCTTAACAAAAATAAATCAATCAAACTGTAGTAACTTAAGGTTAAAATATGGAAGAGGATTAACAAAATAAAAAAAGAATAAGTGCCTGATATCAAACTTTTCTAACAGTTTTTTTGAAAATCTAACTCTTATAACTGTAGTAAACAGACCGTCAAAGGGCAGATGATCAAACGGACGGACAGCATAAGAACGTTTAACAAACAGTACAAATGAAGAAATTCCGATATCATACCTTTCAAACAAAAAAAAAGAAATTTTAAAATCGGACTAAAAATGGGAAGACCGAATTATAAACGATAGACAGTTAGACAGACGGAAAAACGTACATACAGACAAAAAATCTTAAATATAGGTTTCTGATGTTATATAAAAAGAAATAATTTTTTTTTTAAATTGGAGGGCTAATACGGAATTTGTATCGGGGAGGGGGGTACGGATCTCCACTATGTTAATACCTGATTTTAATTTTTTTAAAAATTCTATCGAACTAAAGAAAAAGTAGGCTAAAAATATATAACCGACACATTAACAAATATTTTTTGGGCCAAAAACGAAATGTATAAAATAATTAGTGACTAGTCGGGTATTTTTTATTCCGATTTTAATATACTAAGATTGTTCGTGTACACCCACCAGTGATTTAATTTAAATACTTCTTTAACAACATCCACAGTTAAAAGAATAGATAAATTCATTAAATTGAAATTATTATGTAGTTTTTGCTTTTATAAAGAATTAAAATTAACCAAAATACCTTTAGAATATTCTGCTCATTGAAACTTAATTACTTATTTAAATGAATATTTCTTCATTTGTATTATTCATTGACTTTAAATTTTAGTAGTTAGCTTTTAGTAGTTAACTTTTCAATTTTTAAACTAGCTACATCACAAAAAATATTCTTTAACTGAATGTTTTTATTTTAAAGACCAAATTAGGTAATAGGACAAATGGCTTTAATAGGAAAAACACACTTAAAAACTTGGAAATAGTAAAAAAAAAATGTTTTAAAAGCAATGTTTTTCACCGTTTGGAAATATTTATTTCGAAACGATTACAACAAGGAAAGTCGTCTTTATTTTGTATTCCTTATTTATAAGTATCTATGTTTTTTTTTTTCTTTTATAAATGAAAATATACCAATCGACTTCATTACACTACTGAGTGAGTGGGTGAAAACCACTCTGAATGTATTTCATTGTATCAATTTGAAAATAGACGGGAACCCTAACCTATTTTTATCGACACACTAAATAACAATGTGCTGAAGTTTCCCGGGCAATAATGAAGGGGTACAAGAAAAAAAGTTAGTGCAGATAAAAACTAAAGTTAAAAAAACGGGAGGAAAACTTCCATGATTACTATGGGGAAACTTCTAGTTTTTGGGGTTGTATTTTCGCCAACCTTTTCCAAATGCATTTGAAGCATTCTATACTAAATTGTCAGCAATCCAAGCTCCCGCAATATAAACAAAAAAATAATATGTAATTTTAATTATAAACATTAAAATAATAATAATTCATAATATGCGATATCAAAGTACTAATTAATGTCAATGAAATTTTAAAATGCCACATGTTTCAAAACATGGCGGGGGCGTCTTAAGTATTGGCGACAAATCGAAATCTTGGCGATATACCCCCAATAACTAGTAATCCCTTAATAATATAAATAAATAGATTTTTTTTTTACTTACCTTGGGGTGTGCCCGCTTTGGAAAGGCAACTTTTGGGTCGATCTATAAGAGAGAAAAAAATTAGCTATTATTGTAGGAGACAGAAAAAGGTAAAAATGACCTTGACACGTACAATGGTTATACTTTTAAAAGGTGGATAATAATGGAGGAAAATTTTCATTTATTTTAGCCATAAAACTCACAAAGAATATACACGGTAAAATGTGGTATTACAGATTCATTTATATGTAATTAGCTAATAATATGTATTTATCTGTTAAATACATTTTTATTTATAAATAACATTAAAAAAGTTTTTGTAATATATTATAATCATTACATTAAAAAATATTAGTTTTATAGAAACTCACAAGAAAATAGTTTTTATTGTTAGCCATATATTTTTATTGCAGGAACAAGTTCTATATATGACATTATTGAATCACTGTAAACTTCCATGGCTCAATGTTATTCAAGAGGAAAGTGGAGGTTTTTTTTGAGTAAAAGTTCAAAAATAAAATACAAATATTTATTTAAATAAAAGTACAGTTTTTAAATTAAACGTTAGTTGAAGTTTACTAAAATATAAAAATCAGGTTGAATAATGCTTAACGCTTTGCTAAACTTGTCTAAAGATTCTCTACTCGAACAATTTATATATTTCTTAAATGAATAATTTATAGGATGAAATGTTTTACTTTTTAATTACTGGCATCTTAATGAAAATTAAATTGCATTTAATAAATTATGATGCATTTAATCATTTTGATGCATTAATAATTGTAAATAAAGAGTAATTTTAGTAAGTAAGTTAATCGTAACAATTAAGGTAAATTATAAGTAAGTTTAATTAGTGATGACGTTTGTTTCCATTTAAATATGTCTCAATACTAAAATATGCTTTATAAAATTTATCAACAAAAAATTAAATTTTTAATTAAAATATTTGAAAGTTAATTAACTTATTTTTTAATATTTTATTTATTTTGTAAACTAATTATAAAGAAAACAGCTTACAAAATGTTTAGTTAATTAGTTGGAATTACAAAAAAAAAATATTTTTAGTTACGGCAACAGCGATATGTTATTTTAAAATTATTTCTCAATAATTAGATTTTACAATGAGAAATAAGTCAGTAATTATAATGCATCTACGTATGAAAAAGGCCGATTTTTTTTACGAAATATACGCAATACCAGACATAGTAACACCAAACTTAACCTTTTTTTAAATATTCAAAAAAAGGCCCATTTTTAGGATCCGCTAAAGGCCCTAAAAATTTCATGCAACAAAAAAATATTTAAAAAAAAACTTTTTACTTCGACAATTTCTTTTTTAAAAAATGGTTGGAAAAAATAATAAGCATGAAAGAACACTTTGATAAATTTTTTAAAGGTAAATATCTTAGTTAAAAGCATCTAAACCGAAAAAAAAAGCATTGTTTTAGCTTTATTCTCAAAATAATGTCATCGATATAAATAATTTGCAAAGAATTATTTTTAAGTTGCAGAAAAACAACTTCAATGCCCATAATTAACATATTAGTATTTTTCAGTGGATTGCCTGTGAATGTTTTGACTAACGTTTAAAATAATTTTTAAAGAGTATATCTGAAAATATAAATTTCACCAAATTTGAGTTTTAAAACTCCAAAAGTAAGTAAAAGGTGTCAGAAATTAGTAAATTTATAAAAAGAAAATTATGATCATAAGCTGCTATTTTTTTTCAATATTAGCAGTTATTGTATAACTTCAAAAATATTTTTAATTACATCAAGAAAATTGACATTTCACAAAGTCTTGGCAAGAACTGGAGTTTTCTAAGACAAACTTCCTAGAATCCAATTACAAATTATAATTGATTTCGGCACATCTAAACATGGCTTCCCGGTCTTTGTAGGGCAATAAATAACGCCTATTAAATTATGTCTGAGTCTTATAGGTTTTAAAATTACGGCTTGAGGACTGAGGATTTAATTGGGACGTAAAAGGATTTTACTTCCTCGTCATTATATCCAGTGGAAACCACTCAAACGAACTTCTAAAAATACTCACGAATATTTCATACAGTGGAGTTGTAAAGTTATGAAGTTACTTATTCAATTTCCAAATTAATATATGAAATGATGCCAACAAAATTTTTTGTTCATTTTTTGGTGGCCACTGACATTTTAAGGACAATCCAAAGTAGTATAGCTTAATGGAAATAAATTTAAATGCAAAAATTTAAATTTGCAAAATGTATGCAACGTTAATAAAAACGTCATTTGCTTATAAAGTTTTGCATTTGGTTATTAGAAATTTCATAGTTTCCTTTATAAATTAACCTTAATCCTTCATCTCTATCATCTACATTAGGAAGCACGCCAAAATCATGGTTTAAGGCGATTTAAAGTTAATTAATTGAACTGAAGCTTAAATTTATTAATGACCTATGTAAACGTAATTGCACACTTTGATATATGTTGTCTCCTCAGCAATGCAAGGGATTTATAAATTTAAAACAGTAAATTTCAACTAAAATTAAAAACTTATGCTAACTACCTTTTCGATTTGATCCACGTAAATTTAAAAC
The DNA here is from genome assembly GCA_019343175.1 of Oedothorax gibbosus. NCBI lineage: Eukaryota > Metazoa > Arthropoda > Arachnida > Araneae > Linyphiidae > Oedothorax > Oedothorax gibbosus. Next base: position 27,244,570 of record CM033271.1, read on the forward strand.
TTCCTAAAAATATTTTAAGGTCATTTTTATATCTATAAAGTTTATGAACAAAAAAATTTAGGAATTATACTGTACTGGTCAGAGTGTCCGAGTTTAAATTTTGGGATTAAATATTTAAACACGTCTATCAGGCAAAAAAGTGTTATGGTATAAACTGCAATTGTATAAACTAAAGGAAAGTAATAGATAATAAGCCAAAAAAAATTGGATATAATTTCTTGAAAAAAAATAGTTTAAACCAATGTGTAAGACGTAAAAACCTAAAAGCAAGAAAGAACAGTCAATATGATAAAAACAAATATATTATTTAAAGTTAACTTGTAAAAAGGTAAAGAATAAACAAAGTGAACCCAGACACATATCACGATAGTGGTAGACCAATCTTGCCATACACGCAAAAAAGTATTTAACCTTTTTTTTTAGATATATTATGAAGAGAAACTAAAATAAAGTTCTTGAAGTTTATCGTTAAATAAAATCAATACTGTGTGCTGAAGATATATTTGTGCGCGCTAAAAATTTGCAAAAACAATAATATTTTGGGACCAGAAGCAGTCATGTAAACAAACTATGCTTAGGAAAGTATCTTTGTATATCTAAACACACACAAAAATTTTAAGCTTGAAAATCAATTATATTTCTAAAGAAATTATCTAAAGTGGAAGGTAACAAAAGGTTTTTTTTTTTTGCAATTTTTATTGGGCCATGTTAAAATTAGATACAAAATAAATTCGGCGGAAACGTTCAATAGAAATAATAAGATTTGTTGACTTTGTATGTTTATGTATGTTATGTAAAACAAAATCAAAAACATAGGTAAAGACATACTTACATAAAGCAGATGAAGCGAATAAAAAAAAAACCCGAAACTTTGAAGAAACTTTGATAACCGCTTCTCACAAAATCCGAACTAAAAACTTAGGTGAAACTAATGACAGTTACAGTGTAGAAATTAAGTGCGGTGAAGGAAAAAAATAGACTATGAGTAAAAATTTAGTGACGTCACAAAGAAAATTATTGCAGATACTTCTTTATAAATTTTGTAGGGAAATTGTTGTTGATAAGTGTACGATGGAGGTCAAGTTTTTGGGAATTTTTAAAGTTATTGACGTTGCAGATGATATTAATGCGATGTAGGTGATTTATAATGCAATTTCTATAGACTTTAACAGAAAGATTAGAATTCCAAGGAATAAGTCGAATAACATCAAAATTAAAGTCATTACGTTTATCATAAATGTTGGTGTTGGCAGAGTTATCTGAGACCTGAATTTGTATGTCTAAGAATTGTAATGAAGAAATAGAGCTATTGATTTTCTTAAGAAGAAGTTCTGATGGGTAAATTTTTTGCCAAAAGTGTATAAAATCAGGATAATCAAAGACAATCAGGTCATCACCAAATCGGAAGGCAGTGAAGTTTTAAAGAGTGTAGTTTTTCTCAAACCAGTGTAAAAATAAATTTGCAAGGATTGTCGAAAAGGAACTCCTTGTGGTATTCCATTAACTTGTTGGTAGATTTGTTCACTATTGTAAATAAAATTATTAAAAATGCAAAAATTAATTAGTTTATTCCAATATTCCTGACTAATATTTAATATACTATTGTAATCATTATAATAAGCAGTGAGGACGTCTTTCAGGTGAAATAAAGGTAGGCTAGAAAATAAATCTTTGAAGTCAAAAGTGTCAACTGAATGAATATTCTTGTTATGCAAGTGTTCTAAAACAGGTTTATTGTTGTTAATAATCCAAGTAAAGCCTTCACCGACAATAAAATTGTAAAGTTTGTTCAGCAGATTAAAAAAGATATCACCAGGTTTATTGATGTAAGTGTTGGAACCACAGGTTATAAAGCGAAAAGCTAAAGGGGTTTTGTGGAATTTTGGAGTGATGGTAACATAGGGAAATTTAATGGAGGAGTTATTAATTTTAAAATATTTATGGAAGGCAATAATCTTTTTACATACACTTTTGTAGTCCAAGTTTGAGAGTTTGTATGTGTCGGATGATTTTAGTTCATTGTCAAGAAGAGACAAGTAGAAGTTTTTACAAATGAAAGCATAATTATTGGAGGCTTTGTCCACTGGAGTTATAATAAAATTATTTTGGATGTGTTTGACAGAAGCTTTTAAGTGTTTTTGGTTGTAGTGGGAGAAATTAAAATTATAAAAGTTGTTAGCTATGAAGGTTTGAAAATGTTTAAAAAGTGTCCACTTCCACATAGTGAACTGTTCCAAGGGTGTGTTATACTGATAAGAAATTTTAAGGATGAAATTGTCAATGTTATTAAGAAAAGAAAGCTTATATTTATCAATATTATTATGGAAGATTGGTCTGAATTTAGTGCCTTTTGAAAGGACATCCCTTAATTGTGAATCTTCAATTAAATTTAGGTCACCAGTGATGATGTGAGGCATATATAATATATATATTATATATATATATATATATATATATATATATATATATATATATATATATATATATATATATATATTAATTATATTATATATATATATATATAAAATATATAATATATAATATATATATATATATATATATATATATATATATATATATATATATATATATAATATATATATATATAATATTATATATATTATATATATATATATATAATATATATATATATTATATATATATATATAATTAAATTTTGTATAGTAAAACTAGTAAAAATATCTTCCTTTAAAGAATTTAAAATACGGCTATAGTTTTATATGATACTTTTTTCTGACATACAAACTTGCCAATAAGAGCCGAGATGACAGGAAAATCTTTGATTAAAAAAAATGAAGTTATAAAGCTTTTTTTAAGTTATGAAATGTACAAACTGCGAAATCCTTGTGTTTGAATAAAACATTAAAAAAATAGCCAAACTTAATAACGCCGGCCTAGAGTGAGAGCACTAATTTATTATAATTCCCAAAAATGTTACTTGAAGGTCGTTTTTCGATATGGAAAAATATATCACCTTACAAAATCGTATCAAATGTTATGCCATAGAGAAAATGCCTTTCTTCTACTAAGATAGATTTTTATACAATCAATGAATAACCATAAGCATTGCTGTTCAGCGTCATACGTTTGCAGAACAACTTTCAGGTAGCCTTGAAATAAAAATGAAGTAGTAGTAGGACTCTTTTATTCAAATGAATGGTCGTTATTGCACACTATGACTCTTACTAATGAGAAATTCTTTGGAACTATGTGTAAAAAATAGTTATTGTTCTATTAAAGTGAAAGAAACTTGATATATGCAGTTTTGTATGTATATCCATTGTTTGTTGAAGGACGTAATTCACCATTCAGCAGTCATAATATTATTACGAATTAATATTGTTTATAAGATATTTAAAGCAGTAACTCTTAACAAACAGAAAAGCTGCCAAATCTACTTGTTTAATTGAAACCCACTACCCAGTCTTGCAAACCCTAGACACCTGAGAGATAAGATATATAAAACCGTCAAGTACTGTAAGGTTCTCCAGAAACACATATAGTTTTTAAATTATATTTTTATTAAATTTAATGTTTGAAGGAGGAGGTTTACAAAATTCGTTACTGGCAATTTTGAAACTAAACAAACTTTAATAAATGAATCAAAAACTTAATTTTTAATAGGATACAGTGAAAAAAGTGTTATCTTTCGCCAAGTAGCTTATCCCACAAAAAGGGCTAGTTTGCTAACTTGGGAGCATATGAAAAGTGTAGTTTCAAAATTCACATTCTCCAAAAAAATAACTTGAGATATCAGGTCATTCTCTTTAGTGGCAACTTTGTCTAGTTTAATTTACTATTCTCACAAGTTGCCCATGAACGAAGCGGCTCCTATACCTTAGTTATACTTTAGAAAATGGGAGTTTTGGAACTACACCCTCCATATCGAGTTAATTACTTCCTCCGCATATCCAAGAGAAACAATATCTCACACTAGTCTCCTTATACAGCATTAATAACTTCCAGTACAACGAACCATTATTCCACCACAAATTAAAATAGCATTTACAATCATAGAAGATTGCTTTGATAACCTTCAACGCCATGAAACTTAAGCAAACAAAGCAAGAATAGTATTCTGGCAAAAGAAGAACACTACAGAACTTATTCCACCCAATGAGTCCCATGTCCGGCTAACCGATTGATTACGATTGAGCCAAAGAAGCATGTTCAGATGTTAGAAACAGGACTAATCTGTTCTTTTTAGTCTCTTTTTCTTAAAGGAACAAGATTATAATAAGGATTTCTAGTTACCTAACGTATTTTTTTATTTTATCATGGGGTCTGGTTATCTGCGGTCAATGGTTCGCAATGTCTCCAAGACTATTTGGTTCGGACGCGACGTTTCGGTGAGTTGGTGGAGTTAACCGACCAATCAGTTGACGTGAAAGTCGCGACCACGGGCAGTGGAATCAAACCGTAAAAAAACTTACTAAACTAAACAATCTATATTTAGTTTCTATATTGGGACATTGAGCAGATTGCTCAATTTATTTGATTAGTGTAAAATTTTATTATCGTGGGCACTTCAATATTGAATCATCAAAAATATTACTTAAGTGTAAATAAGAATAGCTACTTCAACTAATTGTTGATATTTTGGAAGCAAAAGTAAACTTTATCTTTGCAGTGGAAAATATTCTTTCTCTTGATGCGTCATACTTTTCATTCAGTTTGTTTAAAGACAAGCAAATAGTATTAATATATCAAGAAACAACATCGGAAACATCTCTTTTTACTTACGGATTTCGTCTATGCAATTTTAATTGTATTAAATTCAAAACTAATAAAACTTTCTTTTAAAAAACTTTATCTTAAAAAGCACTCATTTAGGTAAACCTTTTTTTTAAAACTACAGCATCATCAAGTAACTACTGTCCAATTCGAACCACAACACCAACATTCCTACAATCATGTATCCATAGACAGACAAAGAAGAAAGTACTACAAAAATAGTTCCAGTAATGTCGGACTTGGCGCTGATAAATCCGCCAAGTCCTATCTCAATTTCGGTCCCAGAAACAAGGGGAAAATTAGCCCTGGTGTGCCCGGAATGTGTATTGTGGAAGCTGCTTACGAGGATTGTTTTTGCTGTGAGGTTATTGGGCATCCTCTTGATTGCTTCCAACAAGCGGATTCTTATTATGAGAATTGATAAATTGTTGGCGAAAGAGTGGTGTTGGGGAGGTTTGTATTTGGCAAGGAAATTGTAACGAGTGGGGGAATTGAGTTAGGACATACGTATAGTATAGGGTTATCAGGCATTTTTGATTGGACTGTAATCTTAAGCTTTTAAGCTATTACTTAGGATGTACCATTGATTAAAAATATACACTTAAATACACAAAATACGCAACATACCATTATTAAAAAATTTTTCACTAAAAATATATTCTCTTTTGCAAACTGCACCATTGATAATGTATTATAGGAAGTTTAACTCAGGTTTGTGAAATATCCACATTAGTATTTTTTTTATTTGAAAATTCCTTATATAAACATATATAGATTTCTAATGTTGGATAGTGTTGTAATTCAATCAGATTTTTTTATTGTTGACGAATTTAATTATAAATGAATATTTGGAAGAAATACTAAACGTATCATGATTGATAGAAAATTCATACATCATTATTTGGCCTTCTCGAAATATGTACACATATATAAGTTGGAGAAACAACTACCCGTATATAGGATCAATTGATTATATATTCATTTTAATGTAATGTTCAGCAGTGTTGGTCAAAGGTTATTTTCACAAGTAGGTATACACTTTTCATTACAGTTGTTAAGACTATAACACTCAAAATATATTATTCAGTGTACAAACACTAAAAATATTTTTTTATTTTTACTGAACTAATAATTTAAACTGTGATAAAGTGTTTAGATTAGTTCTTTGAACTAAACATCCTTTAACAGTCCAAATACTTAATGACCTCATTTAAATTCGTCACTTAATTGCGATTTCTCCAACTTAGTTTAACACCACACTACCGAAAATTTAAAATCCCAGAAAAATAAAACTCACTCTTATCTCTTCCATCCGAAACGTCCATTAAACAAAAGACCAAAAACAACTCTAATGTATTCGATAGTTCCAGCAAGAGCCCATCGATCTGCCAACCATCGATTAACCATTTTCGAAGAACTATTTTTAAAATATCTCGGCCACTCACAATTAACCAAGCCCTTCCAGAAGTAAAGGTGGATAGAACTTTTTCACGCCTTCAGTATCAAATCGCATGATCTGGAAATGGAATTCCTCTGTAGTTCCTCGAGCCTACCATTCGCGATTTTTTTTTCTGCTGTCGTTTCCGCTGGATCCTTACATTTTTCTGGTATTCGGTCGACACGGTTTCGTTCCAGTTGGATGCGCTAGAGACCATTAGTCGATCACTTTTGCTGCGGTTTGACTAAATGAGCCGAGGCGGTTTGTCACACATCCAGACAGGGCAGCACTTACAGTGCCTTATCACCCCACACCATCATATGTTTTAAACCAGTAAAAACGGTTGGCAAAAAAATTTGCTATGCAAAAATGAGCGTTGTCTATAATTTTATCTAAATAAACAAAATATAAGACAAACGAAGACTATAGTCCAGCAAAATTGACTTATGGCAAAATAAGTTAGACGAAAAATGAATTTAAAAATCTTAAAGTTATCTTTTTTATTCGAAAATGAAAGTGTTAATGGTATGCATAAAGTCGTCGTTAATGGGATAGGAATACCACTGTAAAATTTAAGTAGAAATACTTTGTATTTTGAAGTTCACTAAACACGACTTTCGTTTTGTAAAACTCTACGTATTTGCCAGTAGCGCGAACTTCCCCTTGTAAACCGGTGGTGCCAACACTGTTAAAGAAATATATGAACCGAGGCGGCTTGCCACACATTTAGATAGGGCAGCACTTGCAGGGGCGTATCACCAAACCGCGTATTTTAAAAACACCCCTGTAAAATTTCAGTAAAAATGGTTTGTGTTTTGGAGTTCACTAAACACGACTTTAGTTTTTTAAAACTCTACGTATTTGCCAGTAGAGCGTACTTCCCCTTGTAAACCTGTGGTGCAAACAGATAGTTAAAGAAATATCTTCGGTTTCGCAGGTAACGGAGGATCTGCTAAAGTTATGTCATCAAGCTCGATAATTACGTCTATGTAGCGATCCGCCGCACACGCAACTTCAAATAAGATGCATATGCTAGATGGTGCTGATTTACTACTGTCTTATTTAAGGTTATTCAGATTCTAACAAATATTGTAGTATATAAGCCGAAGCAACTTGGTGTTCACCTTGAGGTACTTTTGGTAGATACGGGTAGTTGTTATAACTTCAGAAACACAGCAGTCTACAATCTGAAGTGCTGTTGTACATAAGAGGGATGATACCAGAGCCCTAATCCATTTTTTTCTTAAATCCTAAGATCAGTATTGCTTTGCTTTGTAAACATTTTTTCAATATGCATGGTAATCAGATAGGATGGGGTGCAAATATGGAAACAGGTGGGTAATGTGGAAACCCAAGGTATTTCGACTGCAGAGAGCTTTATCTGAAAAACGACTGCTGTAAACAATTACTTTCGTCTATATTCGTCACGGTACAACGATAGGAATCAGTTGGGTGTTGTATATAAAGGTGTTTCGTCAATTTCTGTTCGGATTTATTGTCTTAAGTTGTTAAATTCAGTTTGGCTAACTTGCTGGCAATTTTGGAAATGCACGAATAAGGGCAATGTGGAAACATTTCTCCATCGCCATCATCCATGATACATATGTCTGCATGCCATACTAACTCTTATAATGCACATCGTGAAGTGGCCTCAGGCTCTATTGAAATAAAAGGAAGCCGGATATTTTTAAAGCTATAACATCTTACATGGAATATAAGATATGAAAGACATAAGACGATAAAGGATACATGGGACATTATATGAGTACAAAAGAATACAATGCTTACAGTTCAATATTCCAATAATAGCATTACGTGTTTACGCAATGATTTATGCACTTTTGGGGTGTTTCGACATTAGGCTTATTTTTTTTAAAAAATTGAATAATTTAATATACTTGTAATTTTTTTTATTTATTAAATAACTGATTTTTGGAATTGTGGCTTAGAACTTATTTCGAACATTATAAAGACTGTCGAGGAAAATCTATCCAGGGTAAAATAAAGAATTAGTGCTATTTAAAACAAAAAAAAACCCGACTGGATTTCTACATTTACACTATCTTCAATAATAACAGCAAAATAAAATGAATTTGAAGAAAAAAATATCACATGTCGATTAAATTGATAATTTTGAAGTTTTAAAATGGTATATAGCTATTGAAATCAGTTGACACTAGTTAAAAATTTATCAATTATTAATTAAATAACCTCATGATATTTCCCATCAAGTTTATTTTATTTTGTTGTTATTATTCGATATAAACTAAATGGCTAATGATTTAACACGCAACTAGAAATTCAAGATTAATTTTTAACGACATAATTTTTAGACCAAATTTAACAAAAAAATGAAATATGTTTCTGGTAGTTTGCACCTTGTTAAAAATAGAGAAGAAATTTTATAACTCTCAAAATATTTTGGGGTATAAAATCTAAGGAAAAGACATTTAATAACAAAAAGGCGAATTAGAGTTGTTAAATGATGAGCGTATATGTATTTTTTTCGGTACAAATATATATTTGGAATAAATAAAAGTTTTATAAAATTGAAAGAGTATTAAATTCGGACGCAAACAGAAACAAACTGTATGTTCGTTTAACTTTTTATTCTGTAAATGTTTGCTAATAAAACTTTCGAAAGTCAAACTAAGATGTATATATGGATTTACAAAACTAATAAAGTCTAAATTTACTATGCTTTATATCTTTTTTTCTATGAACAATGTCAAAATGTATTTTTTCCCTTTCGTGTATACAACTATATTAATGATATAAGTTCTTTAAAAAAATTAAGATTAACAATTTTTTTATTAAAATTATCGTAATATTACTAAGAACAATAGTTATTTTTGAATAGTGTTTGAAAAATATAGTTAAATTAAAAATTTTATTTTTCAAAGCTTCAAAAAATTTAGGCTTGAGGCTTATTTTTTTTTTCTTTATATCAGCTATTTAAAGTCAGTAAAACATTCGTATTTACAATTTTTTTGCGTAAAACACCCATATTCGTATATTTTCATTCGTATAATTTCCATTTTACCCTTTAAAGATGTATTTCAAACGTCTAGAAAGTATTTTTTGTTCCTCAAATCAATAATTAAAAAAATGAATCTTTAGTACTAAAATATTAAAAACAATTTTCTTCACATGAAATATTTAAAATGGAAATCTAAAGTTGTTTTCTCTGTTTAACACTGCAATTTCCTTTCATATAAAAATAAACTTTATTGAAATGTGTGTTTTGCAATATATCCCACTCACTACGATTGTGCTTCCGTAAATAGGTAAAATAAACATGACGCAATTCAAACAAAAAAAAGGAGATTCTTCTATAACACTGGAACTACGTCACAATTACCCACGCTCGGCATTGAGGCAATATTCCACTTTAAGACCATTAATTTCACTTAGGTGACAGTACCGATGTGTGAGAAGTTAAATTGCAAGTTCAGGCTTTACAAAAATATATAAGATAACATAGAACTCGTATTTGTTGTTTTGATTTGCAAGGGTGGCCATTGGATTATTTCTGTATTAAATACATATACGAAAAACGGATGGTTAATTTTTTAAAAGTGCTTTTTTTTAATATGTAATCAGTAATTTGTGTACTAAAATAGTTCGATAACTATTAATTTGTTTAATAATTAATCGAGAAAAAAGTTAATTTATTTTAATGTGCAGAGTTTATAGAGAAATGATTTAATTAGAAATTGTCTATTGATTAGCAAGTTATATGTGTTTTAGGTACTGAAGCTTTTGGTACTAAAGTGTGTAGATTCAATTCCTGCTTCTGGCATTAACATATAATGCCCTAATCATTTAGAAATAGTTTAAGCACTTGGAACTAGGTTGTTGCCAAATAGCTTCATGTATAAAAAATATATGTAGATTGTTACAAGCCGATTTAATCCTTTTGTAGCCCATACAACGGGCTGAAAAAATATGAAAGAAATAAGAAATGTAACTTCATCCTTGCAATCATATTATCCATCTTAAAAAATAATGGCTTATATTTATTAACAAATTTAATATAATTAAACGTGATGTCTCTCATGTTACATTCAATCAAAAACCCACGTTGCAAAATACACGATATGAGCACCTAAAGAAAAGAAAAATCGTAGAAGGTCAGATGACTAACGTTGTGTTGTTGAAGAAGGATGTATTATGAAACTCCCAACACATGCCATACACCTGCTTTTGTGGCAGACACACAATAATGAGAGACAAATTTCCTTTTTTGATAGCTTCACCACAAAATATATGCGTTGGTAGAATAAGTAACAAATTGGTGTAAAGTAACTCTATGGCTGAGATTGATAAGCTACTGGTATTTTGAAAATTATTGTTGATTAAAATAAAGGTTTTCGTAATTTTTTTAGAGATTAGAATTAGAGAGATATAATAGAATCAAAAACTATCATTAAGCTAAGTATAGACTATTCTGATTCGTTAAAATTAATTCAGATGTATTTGTTTTCTTTAATTATTGATGATTAAATAATCCGATTTATTGAAATAATTCATGTCGAAATGGACAGAACTCTTTTTTCCTCTAAAAATCTGTCCTATCATTAAATCGAAGACGTTTAAATTAGTCAAACAATCATTCAACATTTTTATTTTGTTTCAGTGAATTGTCTGTTAACGTGTATGTGCACCTAACTGAAGGGTCTTGTTGCAAAACTCACATTATCCAAAGAATAACTAAGACATAAGGTCCGGCCCGTTTGTTGGCGACTTTTGAAGATCGTAAATTCAATTAGACGAAGTCGGCCGGTGAATGGACCAGACCCTATCGTAGTACTTGGATAATGTTTTGTTACTGGACCCTTCAACTGCAATTAACCGAAGGAAGACAGTATGATCATCAACTTTAATTAACTGAACGAAAACAGCATGATTAATCAAAAGAAAGATAATGAAAGTAGACAAATTAAATTGCATAGTCTTATCAGTTCCATTTTTAAGTACGTATAATAAATTTAACGCGTTAAACATTTTATTTTAACCTTATACAGAGATATAGATAAGAATGAGTGAAATATATTTAAAATTTATTATATATATATATAATATATATATATATATATATAATATATATATATATATATATTATATATATATATATATATATATATATATATATATATATATATATTATATATATATATATATATATATATATATATATATATATATATATATATATTATATATATATATATATATATATATATATATATATATTATATATATATATATATATATATATATATATATATATATATATATATATATATATATATATATATATATATATATATATATAATATATATATATATATAATATAATATATATATAATATATAATATAATAAGCCATCTATGCCAAGTTGAAACTATTACTTTAACTAGGGCTAGTTTTAGTTAAGTAGGATGCATTAAAGTCGCATTAGAACGGCATAATGGTTTTTCGACGACACCTTAGAGCTACCCTGTAGTTTGCTTTTAGTTTGCTAAACTTGTAAAATGTAGTTTCTTTTTGTGTTTAATCATAATGTTTTAATTTTTAAATCAAATTTCAAAATATATTCAAAAAATTATTTAATTATTTATAAAAGGTAACTATTTAAATTGTTGAATGGTATACAAAATGTTAGAATGGTATACAAAATTTCGTATTTTTATACCATATCAATTTTTTAATTACTTATAAAAACATCATAATAGGTAAATAATAAGAGAAAACTTGGAAAATCAAATTTTAAAAATATCAAAATCAGGAATAATAATCATAAAATATTTGGAATCATATTTCAAAATTAATGTATTAATTTTTTAATGAGAATTTTTTTTATCTTTTTAAATCTTTGAAAAGAAATCGAAACAACAAATTCAAAAAAGAAATCTATATATATAAAAGAAAGTCGTGTTAGTTACACTATTTATAACTCAAGAACGGCTTAACTGATTTGGCTGAGAATCGGTGGGGAGGTAGCTTAGAACCAGGAATAGGCTATAGGATACTTTTTATTCGAACCCAAACGGGTGTAGGAGTGCAAAACGTGAGCCGAATTCCCCATAGGAATAGCATTGTAAGATTAGAATTAGTACTTTTATTTCAATTTAAAGAAATTTCAGCGCGTTCAGCGCGAACGAAAATTAACAAAAGAAAAAAAAGAGCACGTGGGTTTAATTTTCTGGATTGTTATTTGAATATCAGTATTTTATTTTATTTGTTGATTTTAAATCTTTTGATTTTTTTTTATGGTGGATCAGATTTCCTCAACTAGATTTTAATTATGTTTTCGAATTTAATTTAATTGATGTTTACAAATGATAAGAAATGATGATATGGCGGAATATATATTCGGCATAAATAAGGAATTTGTACTTTATAAAACTTTTCCAACCATACAAGAGGATGAATGTCTGTTTTCTTTCCTGATGTTAAGATGGCGTAATGGCCTATTGTATTTTGGCATTGGCGGCTTTTGGCTAAGTTGAAAATTAACGTAGGATTTGTTAGTTTGAATTTTCGTCGCATTAAAGCTACACACGAGGCCTATTGGAAACCTGGGACCTACCGCTTGCAAAACGAAAGTCTTAACCGACTGGGTCCCCCAGCCCTATCGAGTTGTATGAAATATGAAGTGGAATGTTTACCACATTTTGGCAGTTTCGTTTTGCGCTAATCGTGGAATAGAAACAGGCCATTATATTATAAAGCTGTTCTGGCAATTTTAACAGGGGCCTATGGGAAAGCCCTCAAACTCCTGGAAAGGCCTGGATAAAATCAACCCCTCATATCAAAATGTGGGAGATTATAATATCCTGATGGAGTGGACCAATGGAGAGGGGATCAATTGGTATAAAAAAAGTTTACATAAAAAAACTACTAATTAGTTTTATTAAGGGTACACCCGTGCAAAGCCGGGTTTATTAAGCTAGTTAAATATAACTTTTTCAAAAAAGAAACAAACACAACTCCACGAGAAAATATCCACGAGAAAGTGTCATTAAGGAAATACTTGTGTGTTGCAACAACAAAAGTATTATCATTTTTTTGTGAAAATACAATCAATTCGATTTCCTAATATTGCTTAATAATTATATTTAAGATTTCAAAACATATTGAAGGAATTTCAAAACCATATACAGAAGTTATTGCTATAAAATCAAATTGCTTATTGTTTTCTATTTTAATGCAAATATTTCCCGGTGACTTCAGCAAATTAATATTTTTAAAACACGTTACATTTTGGATTTAAAATTCTTATAGATGTGTAATTTAAACGTTATAAAAGGAAGTTCTGTACGTGTAAGGAAAATTTACGCGCATGTAAAGTATTATTAAAAATAAATGTTAGAGTTTTTTTATGTTTGCAAAATAATAATAATAAATGTTATAACTTCTATTTGTACATTTTTTTAATCTTTTTATATTCAGATATAAAAGAAACACTTAACAAGTTAGATTCTGACATTGTGTTAAGAGCAAATACTTTACGATTAATATATAAAATTTAATTAAAAAGTTAGTCATTTATTTTGTTTTTAATAACAAAATTTCTGCGTCAGAGAAATTTTGTTTATTATTTATTTAAATTTTTAATAGTGTTATGATTTGTTTATTTACCCATTAGAAAAATCGCAATAATATTTTACACAGTTACTTTGCTTGAAAATTTCACCAATATTTTATTTTTTTCTACGGAATTAAATTCGATAAAGTGCTTTGTCCATATTAAAAGGCACAAGCCTGAAAGCTTTTGATGAAACTATTCCAATTCATTTCCAGTCAAATAAATTCCGAGAAGACCAATAACACCCCTGCGTTTCCGTTCCAAGGTTTGGTCAACATTGATCCACGTTCTAAATTGCAACCCGTGTGTGACTGTGTGACAGGCATAATTGAATTCAGTTTGCATTTGGAACGGTTAGGCGCCATTTCTTTTGAAAAATAAATTAAACATTCCGAACAAAAGGTTCAAAAACTTCTTTAATTGCCGAATTTGAAGAATAGGAGCGGGGAATCGGTAGGTAAGTCGGATTAGCGAAAGTCTTTTTCCTTCATTTAATTAAAACTGTAAAAAAACAGAGAAAGTTTCATTTAACTTTCGTTTCAAATATCTTTTTTAAATTCCAACATCGGGGATTTGCTTTGCAAAAGTTTTTGTCAAAAAGAAGAAAGTAAGGATTTGTTGATTTTTTTAATTAAAAAAGCAAAAAAACAACCATATATCATGGTTAAATACTTAAAGAAATCCTATTAATAATTTGAAACAATTTAATTTATGTGTATCAAATAAAATAAGTACTTTTAACTTTGTTTTTATAAGATATAAGTTCAATTAAATTAATGAAGTAGACCATCGAAAATTAAAGTAATTTTCAAAGAACAATACCATGAGTTTTTGGTTTTTAAGTTAAATTTTTAATCTAAAAATGCAGTTATTATATTAATTTGACTTTGAAAATAATGATTGTTTTTATATAATTTCGAAGGATTTTTTTTAACAAACAAAATATGTTGCCACTTACCTTTTTACCATCTAGTTCATGGGTGCCACTAGCTAACACTTTATCTACACTAGTTGGATCTGCGAAGGTTACGAAACCGAAACCCCTGGAAAACAATAAAAATATTTTTAATAAAGGGTTATTAATTTACAATTGTATAAATATCAAACCAGTAATTTTATGCATATTAAAAACTGCTATAAATGTGCAAAATTAATATTTGCATAAAGTATTCTTAAATGAAACATAATAGTTGAGTTTTTAATGAAATTATTTTTTTTAAAAAACCATCATATCGCTTCCCATATTTTACTCTTAATAACAAAAAAACTAAATAATTAATATATTTGAATTCAAATATTTCCAATTTAACCAATCAAGTGCTTTTGCTTAATTTTAATTTGTTATTTCGCAAGACCAGAGAAAGATATTTTAAAAATCTTTGGTTAAATTGTTAAATCTATGGACTTTCCTATATTTCTACATTTCGTGGTTCAGATTTCGTGGTAGACGGAGATAGATTTCAGACAGACAAACATATATACAGTCACACATTAATAGTACAGATTTTATTCATTCATTCTCAAAACCAATTCAAACATATTCAAACCAATTTCATGCATTTATTTCATCCATACAAAACCAGTTTAATATAAATGTTTTTATATTTTAACACGTTCTTGAACATATTTTTTTACGAAACGTGTTTATACATTTATGAAAATATTAACTATTTATAAGTTTAGTAATTAAATAAAATATAAAAATGTTTCCTCCAAAAAATATTAAATTATACAATGGTAATTAATTTATTTACAAACTGTCCAATTTTTTTTTTTGTACTCAGGTTAACAAATTACTGCCATGTCTTACTAGTTATTTTAACCTACACTAGGATCCCTGCAAACTAGAGCTTTAATCTTACATTACCTGTCTACCATAAAACCATTGTTCAACTATCAAGGAAAATACTAACGGAAAAATACATTATTGAAAAATTTCGAATGCATTTAACACGCCTGGAGCAATCTCTTTTGACATTTCGATTGCAGTGCAATGACTGAACAGAAGGGAAAAAAGACACCCTATTTGCTGTAAAGCTTAACAACAGCCATTTTATATTGAAAAGAAAATATAACACAAGCAACACAAAACAGGAATGAAATGTCGGAAAATAAAAAAGTAACAAAATATGCATATATTTCGGAAAATAAAAATTTTCTCGAACATAGTAGTGCCTTTAAAAGCATTTCTTTACAAAGGTAGCTGTATACTTAGGTACATTAAAAGTTAAAATTTAATAAGTTTTCTTTAAAAAGTATGTTACCTTAAGGTATATTTTAAAAATAACAAATGTATTAAAAAAACGAATAAAAAGATTAACTTGCTTCAAAGGAATAAAATGCCAAACGTATTTTTTATGATACGCTAAATTTTACATTGTTAAATTTTTCCAGCACACACACAGGAATTTAAATTACTTTTTTTACTTACTTTTTTTCTAATGAATTCTTAAACGAATATATTTATAACATATCTTATAAAACAAGTGTTTTCGGAAAATTTTTAATATTTAAATTAATAGAACAGTACGTATCAAAATATTATTTCATAGCAGTTTTATCAATGTCAACACATTTCTTCAAAGAGTTAAAGGGGTTGCCTTGGTAATAAAAGAACTTTAAAAGTGTAAACAACGTTTTGCAATTGAACTTTCATTTTATTATTTATTTTTAATTAAAAAAAGCAAAAAACTTAACATGATTTTATTTTATAATCAGTTAAATTATAATAAAAAAACCACTTCTTCTCCTCAGTAAAAACATTAAATAGCGATATTTCGAAATTCAGTAAATCACCTTCTTATATATAGGTAAGAAATATATTTCTTGCATGAAACAATATTTGTTGCAAATAATTAAAATTGCAAAATATTTGCCTTGAATCGTTTTCTTTTTTAATGATGTCGATAACTTAAATACAGTAATAGGAATGAATATAAAATAGAATTAAAAAAAGAACATTTTCAAAAAGAAATCAACCTAAGACGCAAGAAAGTTTATAGTTAATGTCAGTATTAAATCATAACTTTAATAATTAAGATAGATTAAGAAAATATACTTCAGTCACAATTATAGTTTTAGTTTGCAAAAAAATCTTAAAATACAAAATTGCTCAAAATTTTATTGATTTTCACATCGGTCAAATCAATCAATTTTTTTAGAAACTAATGTGAAATCATCAAAGCGATCTCACAATGTCATTATCATCCACTTTTTGTAAATCATAACACACTTGGGCTTAATTTTGTTCTTCTCGCCCCTATTTCTCGTTAAAAATTCAGCCTCGTGGTATTAATTAGTAACTTTGTGCTAATTACATTTTAAGAAACATCATTTAAATACTTAATTACCGTCAGAAACATCCTCGACGGCGCTATTTTAATAAGAGAGTTGGACATTTAAAAATCTACGGCGCTATCTCACGAGCTCGTAATGATTCATTAACTCGCATTTGGGAATGTGGTAATTTCACTAGTATTCGAATATTAATAAAAAAAATATTTTTGGTGTTTTTATTCTGAATTGCATAAAGTTGGCGGCTTTTCAGTTTTTTATATATATCTTGTGGTACGATTCTTATATTATCGGAAAAAAATACTTAAAGTAGTATTAAAAGCAAAAAATTAAAATTAGTAATAATTTTTTATCGTATTTAATTAAGTTTTTCTCACCATTATCATTAGCCTTAAAAGTGTATTTGTCATTGGCGAAATTTGTTTTGACATCGACTGTAATAAAAATGATTTTTTTTTAAACTGAATTGGTGTCTTTGAAATCAGAAATAAAATATTAATTAAAAAAATTACACTGCTTTGAATTTTATATTAATTTTTTACCACAAAAAGTAAAATGTTTTGATTGAAATAATTATTCATAATTCCCGCAATATGAATATTAATCAAATAAAAAGTAAATTTATTAGGGAAATATTCGGTAAAACAAAAAATTAAGTTTAAGTAATTTCATTTTTTTAAATAAATATTTAGAAATTAAACTTTTTAAGCATCGATAAAATCATTAACTCAATGTTGTTGATTATAATATGTTTCTATAGAACTGAATATGATTGGTGGTTATACTAAAAGTCTTCATCAATACATAACCTTTTTACAGTCTTTCAAATTTGTACGCCTCTAATATACTGTATAGTAATTAAACGCATCCCCTCTAAAAACCACTATCTACATTTTACAACCACAAATGCTCTGCCATACTACAGTTTTGAACCGTTGTTTCAGAAAACTCATACCCCTATCATACAACAGTTTGGCCCGCTGTATTAAATCAAATTTCTTAAATTGACTAACGAATTACAATTTTGTCCACTGTATTGAACCAACTCCCCCAATCCAAACCTAGATTTCCACTTAGTACACGTTCCAGATTAAATGTATTGAGTCCGGTGTACAAGTTTCCTTTCTAACAAATATCTTGTAGAAGGTACGTACGACACACAAGAATGAAAAAATGAACAACAATTACGGAAGTAATCAAGATCTTTTTCTGTTGAAGAAAGTTGATTTTAGTAAATCTACTTTCTCAAATTGACAAACACACGACAATTTTGTCCACTGTATTGAACCAAATCTCCCCAATCCAAACCTAGATTTCCACTTACATGTACTTCATAATTCGTTCCAGATTAAATGCATTGCTTCCAGTGTACACGTTTCCTTTCTTACAAAAATCTTAGAAGATGAATGAAAAAAAAAACATCGAACAGCAATTATGGTGGAAGTCATGGAGGGTTTTTTCGCTTAAAAGATAATAAAAAATATAGCGCTAGAATTTCTTCCAAATGTATGTTTCCTTCGTCGTTTTTTACATTCTCTTCTGGTGATCTTCGAATGAGAAAATGGCTACCTGCAAAAGTCGTATTAATGATTCTGGAAAAGACCATTAATCCATGTTCTGTGGGTAAATGATATTCGATGCTTGGATGACTTGATGAGAATGTGCGTGAGTTTGGAACTACTTTAAAAATATATTATTTTTGAGTTTTGTGCGTACTTGATTGATATTCTGCGAAGCATGATTCGGTAAAGGTACGCGTGTTATGGGTCCATCCATTTAAGATTACAGGGCTGGCCTGCCATTGTAGATGTCTGACTTTTAATGGAGTTTCTTTATCTTTAATGTCTTGAAAAATATTCAAGGATATTGGAATGGAGCTACATCCGTTATTTTTTATTAATATCTAATCGATACGTATATTAAGGAAAGCTATATTAATATTGAAATGGAAATGGTATTTGTATGTTAGGGTTGTGGTTTGATCATATAAGTAGTATGACAAAAAAATATACACTAATTCCATATCTTGACTAAAAAAAATTAATAAAGGATTATTTTTCCTTTAAGAAATATTAAATATTAACCTGAATTTTTTTAGAAACATTTTTAAAAGAATTGTATGTTAAGGAGTACAAAACGTTATTAAGAAATATCCTATTGGAAATATTTCTGTATTTGCATATTATAGCCATATAGGCCATTATTTAAGCTTTATGAGAAATATGCGCCATAAAGTCCTAATTTCGCATAAACATAATTTCACTTCACTTCAGTTGCCCCTATTACTGATGTAACAGATTTTACAGGTAATTATAACGAATTTCACTCGAGACAAATTCTACCTTTCGATGATGCTGATTTCCTATTTTTATTTTAGACTAATCTTAACACGTCACTTCCGCCTCCAGAACACGAAAAAGGTCAGTGAAATATTCTCCGTAATTGACATAACAACGGTCGATTTACGGCGATAAATTCTTTCGTCCATGTTTTCTGCCGGAGTGGCCTTGTCGCAAACACAATGGTCCGTTAATCTTGGAAGACGAGCCGCCATTTTTTCTCCTTTTTATCGTTTGGTGCTGCGTTCTTTTTTATTATTATTTTTACTAGTCCTCTTCTTTTACCAAAAGACGATGCGAATGCGAGAAAAATGAGTTTACATTGTTGTCTCGCATTTTTCTTCTTTCTGTCTAAAAAAAAGGGTGGAACATGAAATATTTTCCAAAGGCAATATTTTGGTTTTCTAGTCATATATTATATTGGTTATTTTTATTTATCTGCTATAGGTAAGACAACAAGAAAAACTCAGCCACGTGAAAAAAGGTGCCTAGAGAATAATTGAAAATTTTGTTCAACCATGTATATTTCAAAAATGCAATTTTAAGTATGCTTTTAAATATTCAGATATTTTAAATATTTTAATCAAACAAAAATAATAACATTTTACGTTTTTTAATTTTTACTCAAAAGATATTATCGACTATTGAAGAGCTATTTATAAATTTAACAAGTAGGTATTATGATATTAACTTCACTTAGAGGCCTCTTCCAAACATGGGATTTATACACCTTGAACACAATAGCGTTTATTGGAAATTTGAACCAAATTGGCTATTTATATACTTTCTTTCAGAAATTCGGTTAGTATCTATTGTTTCAATACTGCTTCCAGAGAAACCAATAACACGCACTTTCCAAAATCACTCAGAAATATCTACAGCTAGGCCCAAAAACAACCGCCAAACGTGATCCGTTAACTTCCGCAACAAATCGCATTTTCTTAATTAATGAACCCGAACTTCCGATCCCATTATAAGTCGGGATCACTCATGAGATTGGCCAACTCCAGCCACCAACACTTCGCCCCAACATTTCTATAGGCACGAAGATTCAGGAAGAACAAAACCTGGCGCTTCCAACAAAAATTAGGCAAAAGGCCACTTAACTGGAGTAACGCTCCAGAAGCAAATAAAAATGGCGGAAAAGTCACATAAAAATGGCTGACTTGGCTACTTCGTAATTGCATTAATTTAGAGCTGTTCATATATATAACCCAATCACGGAGATTCCCACCACATTCTGTGTTCGATCTTTTTTTTTCCTTTTCCGTTATTGCATGTCAATTAGTAAAGATGGAAGTCTGATCAACTACGCACATTAGGGTGTTTCGTGGGAGGACTCAACAAAAGGAGTAAATATTTGAGAGTGTTGAGTAAAAGCGATTGATAAGCTCATGAAGATTGTTGAAGAGTTAATGGATGATCCTATTACGGCGCGTTTATTAAATTATAGGAAACCAGCTTAAGTTTTCGAAGAAAGAAACTTCGATTTTTTTTTACAGAAATGATCAGTAAGGTGTTAAGTTACTCTAAGCTGATTTGAATGGTATGGAAATAAATCCTGTGAAAAGTAAAACTCAAAAATCAAAATATGTTAAAGACGCCCGCCTATTGAGTGAGATATTCTTGATTAAGCCCCACTAGTCATTCGAAAAACGGATTTGTGATAGTAATAAAAATAAATCTCAATAAATTAATGTTGGTTATCGAGTACCCTGAGTCTTGAACTGTCTTACTGCTCTTTAAATTTGAACTAATGTAATATATAGAGCCCCCCGAAGGAGCGAAGTCCGAAGTACAATGGCACTCGATGTTGAGATGAACGTCGGTTCAGTTGTCGACATCGTCACTTGAACGTGGTTTGAAATTATGTGACGCTTAAGAGGTCGGTTAAAGATTCTCTCGGAGATTAGAATTCAACAGCCAGAAACGTTCAAACCAAGTCTCAAAAACTGAGACAGAAAAAATTAACAAAATAACAGGAAAAAGAAATTGTCGCTGTCTTTGCTATTTTTTATTGAATTTAAAACTCGGATAAATAACCCAATCACGAAAATTGCATCCCATTCTCTGCTGTGTCCCACAGTTTTTACCATTAGTAGAAATGGAAGTATGATCAACTAACGAAACATAAGGATGTTTCGTAGAAAGATTCGACAAAAATTTTTAAAAAAATTTATATTAGGACTTCTGTATTAGACGTATCAGGGCTTCCACATGTGGGTGATGCTGGTACCACGGCTGTGAGAGAGACGCATAAACTCAATAAATAGTAAATTATCTGACAAATGACATTCAAACATCAATAAAAGTATTAACCAAAGTTTTAAAAAATTAATAAAAAATATATAACGTTTTTGTTTTGCAATTTATTTGCAATTCCTTTTTTTTTAAGGTTTTGAAAATTAATCTTGTGGTATTTTTAAAGCTACCACGATGCAAAACTCGAATAACTGCTCTTCTAAAAATGCCAAATTCGAATTCAAAATGTGCATATCTAAAGAAAGCAAAAATATATTTATACAGTTTCTGAAATACTAACCTCAAAGTTCGCCATTGTATTTATAGATTAACATGAAACTATAAGCTCAAAAAAACTGAAAATTAAGCTATAGAATTAATATTATTAATTCTCTATAACTTAATTTATCTAACACAAATACTATTTGTTTTATCTAACACAAAATTCATTTTATTAAAAAAGTGAATTTTGAGTTATATAAAATAGTTTATATAAGCTTATCTATAAGTCGAAAGCTTATCTATTTGCGAAAATCAGCTTTAGAGCTCGAGTGGGCGTATTTTCCTATTTATAGCATTTGTGTAGTAATAAAACCTCCCTCAACCAGCCTGTAATGGGACTGAGATTAAGCCACATTTTAGCGAGCGAAAATAAATTCGACTAAATTAATATGTCATAAGTCAAATAAATAAAAAGCAGACGAGGCTGCCTAGTAATTTCATTTCGGTCTTCGCAAGTTTCTATGCTATGTATACTCTCCAATCTCGTTAATTTATCGCCATATTCTGTGTTCTATCTCTTTCTTTATAAATCTGTATATTGCGTTTCTGTTAGAGATGAAAATGATTTACTAATGAATGAAATTTTGGAGTTTTCCTTGGAAGGCGAAACAAATATTTGTAAATGGGCATTAGTTGAACGTTAAATTTAGATAATGCTTACGAGTTTCTTGAAAGAAATATGTTTGCAACTTCTAAGTACGAGAAAACTAATTTGAACATTCTGAAATAAGAAATTTAGATATTTAGTTTTGAAGATAACTATTCAATGTAGAGCCTTCATACGTACAGTACATCCAACTTTTAATTAATTTGTGCAAGAAATGTATAACAAATTTAGCAAATATGAAAAGCATGTAACATTAACCAGTAATGCTTTATTCGCGTAAATTAATAATACCTACGTATGTGACTGATTAATACTATACAATCCTTCATTACATCTCCAAGTTAATCAAACTTGTAATTTGCAATATACAAAAACCAAGTTATTTCTTGATGAAAATTAATATTTCCTTTTAATCAACCTACACAAAAGGACAAAGATATTTCTCAACAACAATTCCGGAACAGAGGTATGAAATTGCACTTCAAAGAAAGCGTCATAGGATAAGAACAATGGGACAAATCGACGGTTTGACTTTGATAAGTTAATGAAGAAATTTATATCCTTTCTGATAATCAAAGGACTTTCCCAATCATTTATGGCTCATACTTCATTGGTTAAAGCTCTTTTTATGGACAAATTTGGGAAGGAAACAATGGCGGTAGATAAGACGTTACTGAATTGCTAGCAGTGAACAAACCACAAATGGAAATTAAGTTTTAATTTTAAAATCGAGAATATAGAATTATTTCATGTTTAGTAAATTACAAAATTATCTTTTTAATGGAATGATGGTAGATAACACGTTACTTATTTGCAGCACTGAACAAAGCGCAATGGAAATTAAATTTCAATTCTAAAATTGAGAATGTTGAATTACTTCATATTTAGTAAGATATAAAATTTATTTTTTGATAGGAATTTTGAAATGTATTACTATTTTACATATTTGAAAAACAACAAAAAAATTCATCTAAGGGTTAATTTATATCTTTCGCAGACAAAATTATTGACTATGTATTAGGGGTTATTACAACTAAGACTCGAGCTTAATAAAAATCCGATTTTTCATTTTAAATTAGTTATAAAAAATAATTTGGATAAACTAGAACTAACTTGGTAAAATAAAGTCTTTACTAATCCTATAAAATACTAGTTATAGCTTTTTAACTTCTGAAATCATGTTTAAACTCATTTCGGGGATAAACGATAATACACATACAATAGTTTATTTGTAACAAACTATGTTAAATAAATAGAACGTAGTTAAATAAATAGAAATGATTTTAAAGAAATATATCATATAAGTTTCAAAAATTAGGTAACAAATGAGGTAATACAGAAAACCAGACAAACATAATGTTATCATTATAAAATTTAATTAAATTAATCACAGCTTCTATTCTAATTCCAGTTCATTTGTTTTAGTTCGGATAATATAATTAAAAATCCGGGTATTTAATCATTTTATTTAAAAATTCTATTCAATGTAAACGACTGTCATCTTTGGATTGAAACCAAACTTCTTTTTTCTAACCGCGACAACTTCTAAAAGCATTTATTTGTCAATAAAAATGAATTCTCAAAAATTCATTCCACAATTAATTGAGAAACCATTCCCGAAACATATTCACTTTCAAGATTAAAACGACTTTCCAAAAACCGCGAACAAAGAAATGCAAACAAGTTTAATATGAATTCTTTGATCGAGTATAAGTTTTTAAGTTAAATAAACACAAACAATTGAGAAACTCTTCGAAAGGCCTTCGAATAGAAATTTAAAAAATGATGTATAGATACCAATACTTAAGATTATTTATGTCGAAGGAATTACCCATTTCAAACACAGAATTTGCTCTGGGCTATTTATAAGTTCTAGTACTTATTTTTTCTTTATGGCTAATAAATCGCTATTTTAATAGAAAAATGGCTGACGTCCGATTCTATCTATAGCATATGACATTGATCGTTTTTATGTTAAGATGACATTTTAAGCTATAAAACTACTAATAACTGAGTTACAATTTATATTATTAATTTTCTTTATTTGAAAAAGTAATGCATTATTAGTTCTGGGTTTGTACAATTGCTTTTTAAAAAAAGCTTTTAATTAAAAATGTTATGTTATTCCTAATATAAACATTGAAGCAACAAAATGTGAAATTAAACTTGATGAATTTTTACAATAAAATAAAATATGAATATATTACCACAATTTAATGTAAAGACTTGTTTGCCATTTCCTTTTATATGTTTAAAGCATTAGTTTTGTTACAGAAAAAATATACTCCATACATCCATTTTATTTATTATTGGCTCTTAATTTGAGATAATAATATTAATAATATTGTTTACTACAATTATACATTGAGCAATTTAATTTGATGCATTTTTTTAGCATAGAATATTGTATAAAAGGACAGGTTATTTGACTCAAATGGTAAAGACATCGGACTCCGCACCAGGAGGCTATCGGGTTCAATACATGATGGGTCAGGCCCACATCACGTAACCTTAGTTGCAGAAGGTTGAGTTGGGTGCCATCTCAGGTGTCGACCTCATCGCCGCCTCACTAACCACGCGGTTAAAAATTAAAAAAGCGTTCATATAAATATATGCTTCAGCAAAATCTCGCGCGAGACATAACGAGGAAAAGAAAATACACACGGGACCACAACCCTTCTGAAACTTTTGGATTATTCAGACCAAACACGAAGTCAACTCACAGGAAACAACCCCTATTTTGCGTAACACAGACTACACGGGCCCTGCAAGAGGACTGCAGATATAAAAAGGTTCTAAAAATTGGTGGAGGCATGAGAATGAGTGCTTCGCCGATAAAAGGACACTTGAGAGGGTGGATGAGTTGGTCTCCAGCCCTCCTTACCTTTAGATGTTTGGGTGTTTACACTCGACTCTTCCAGCGGCGAGATAGCGAGGAGATTTGAGGATAATAACAAGGGATTATTTTTCGTCTGTTTCTTTGAAAGAGCAAAATGGAATCATTATTATTATTATTGTTGTTATTTGAAATAAAAATCCCCTTTTCACTGGCAATCTCATATCATTTGATTTTTGTAAATATTTTAAATAATTTTACTACTATAACTGAATATGTCACTTGTTCAGCATATTTTCATTCTAAAGATTTTATTTTCCTGATTCTGGTTAGAAACTTGAAGATATAATTTGCCAAGGCTGTAGTTTATATCAATTTACAGCGCCTTTAAACATAATTAAGATTTATTCTTCCCTTTAACTCTCTTTATACAGATTAAAATTACAGCAATATTTATGATTTGAACTTTATTGAAAGATTTCAAATTGCATATATCAATATATAATTTTGCTTTAATTTATTTAAGAGTAAAATACCAGTGTTTCTACTAGGAAACTTATGCATAAAAAATGCATGAATTTAATAGCGCATTTATTTAGAAAAAAATGCATCGATACTACTTTCCCATGGCCACATTACGACCAACGTCCAGAGTCTTGAAAAATACACAAGAGCACACAGCAGCCGTTCTCAAGCATTCATCAACCAATGTAACCTAACACAGATAGCAGCTTCTTCCTTATCTCGATGTTTGTGCCGTCGACTCTTTTAATCTCAAGGTTTAGAACAACATGCAGAGGGGGTGGGCGATAAGCAAGAGTTGAGAGGTATAGAAGGAGGCTTCTTCGAGTAAAAGGCGATCGTTTTATGACTTCTGGGATGGTATCCGACACTGAAGAGGTAGTAAATTGTGTTCCGAACGATAGTCTTTTTGTGTTTATGACGGAAGACGGGATGGAAATGACTAAGTTAGTGATAAAATCATAAGAGAAGATGTCCAGTCGCTGGTGTTAATATAAATAAGTACAAGAAAATGTAAAAGGAAGTTGGTATGATACATGCAGAGTTGTGTGAAAGTAATGTTTTTACTAGAATTTAAATTTAGATAAAATTTTTATTTAAAGATAAACTAAACTTGTTCTACTAAGATATTTTTATGATGTTAACTTAAGATATAGATTTCTCATTCTTCTTTGATTTGGGTTTGTCCGATATGTGGCACCTCTGATTCGGGTAGCATTTTGTACCATATCCCAAACCCCAAAGTTTCCTTACTCCATTCGTTTGGGTAGCGTACTATACTAAAAACGTCTACCATACCCTTGATAGAGCTCTAATGTAGCTCTTTAGTATGGTGATATCTAGAGTATTTAGTCAAGTATGGGCAAAAGCTTCACATTCAAATATGATGTGCCGCTTCCTCGTTGGTACGACGTCGTTTTCTGCATCTGGAGTCTTGTTGATAAAATCCCATCGTATGGAGGTGTTTTCTGAATAGTGCCCTGTAATGAAACCTACAATTATTTGTATCTTCAACCTTGGGAAACTAAGGATTTCATAGGCAAATTTTGTAGATGATCCACTGATTATATACTTTTAGCGTGTTTTTGTTGTTCAGGTGAACTAATCCACGTTTTGTTCATTTCATGTTTATCCCACTTAAGGAGGACACTTCCTGTGGTCTTCAAGTAGACTTGACAGAGGAGTTCCTCACCTATTGGATTGCAAGAGGATCCCTTTTTTTGCAAGTTCATCTTTTTTTTAACAACCATATAAGAACATCAACATTAATCTAATTAGAAACTCTAGTAATAATGTTTATTGAGAAAAATGGTTTCCACAACGTATAGCCAAGAAAAGTATGCTAGAAAAATCACCAAGCACAAGCCTTCAAATAATGTAGTCGAAAGATAAACAGTAATTCAAATAATTGGAAATGTATATTCAATGAAATATAATTAAATTTTAAATCACAAAACTAGCGAAATACCACTAAAGTAAGTTTAAATGAATCATTACTTAACAAAATCTAATTTCATAGTTCAGACATTTATTCTTCACGTGTGACCTAGCTCTTATTAGGCAACTACTTAGGCAATTTATTTGAAATTCTAATATTTCTATACTTCAAATAAACGTACATGCCTCTTTTGAGAATCCGTTCAACTATAGATTTGAGCATCAAACAACTCGTTTATAACGGTAAACAAATTAGTTTCATGAGCTTCCCCTTCAAATCTTTCACCTACCGTATTTCAAGTCCCCATTCAGTCTCTAACAAAAGGAAGATGTTTTCCACTAGAAACCACAATCAATGATTTCCACTCCAAAGTAGAGAACGCTCCAAGATATCGTTCGAGGAGGAATTCCAGAACATTCGAGAAGAACATCTTCGGCAAGAATATTCCAATAATCGAAATAAAGGCATTCGAGAAATCAACATCCCGTAAACAAGGAAAGCACTCGCTGGCGTAATTACAGCACTGAAACACGGCCTCGTTTTCAATAAAATGGTTGAACATTTATGTCTGGTTCTTGGTGTGAAAAGGGGCCGATGGTCGCTGATTTTAGATTGGACATGAGTCCTTTTATAGGTGCATCTCTAATGTCTTATCAAAATAATAGAAGGGATTTCGCACGGCGTAAAATTTTATAAGGAGACCTTTCTCTTCAGAAAGCGTACCCTTAATTATGCAGTGCGAGCAAAACTGACAATTTAAGAAGAATACAGAGAAAACGTTTTGAGAAAATACCTCCTTTTCAACTTTTCGAGATCGCGAAAATTTTTATTCTTCCGCAGTGAGCTCGGAATAAATTAAGTTTAATTATAGATAAGGTATCAAACGTGCCAATTTTAATTAAAAGGGAGCTTTTAGCAAAATACTCTTTCGCGAGAGGCATATTTAAGGTCGTTTATTATTCAGGGCGATGGCAGATTTCGAAAAGAAATCTTATAACGTCTTACACTGAAAGCAGGATATTTTTTTTAATTTCTTATGTGTGAGCAATTTATTTAAAAAAATTAGTATCTTTAATTTTATTACTTTAGTATATAAAGTTTTCAAAGCTGTATATTTATCTTATGGTGAAGAGTATATCGTCTTTGATGCATTAAAAAATGCTTATAGATTTACAAGAAACTAATTTATCACACGCTTTTGGATTAATTTGTAAATTTATGATAAAGTCTAACATAATAATGGACATTTCTCAAATTTAATTATCATCAATTATCGTAAATTTTGGTTATTTAAAATGGAAGACAGTGAGTGTTTTTGATAAATCTTAAATATTATTCATAAAAATGATCGTACGTAATTATTAAATTTTTTTTTAATAATAACATTTCCTTACAGCTATTATTATAGAGAAATTACTTACTTTTACGTGATTTTGGAAGGGAAAGTTACTAACTTTGATGTTTTTAATGAGAACTGTTTTAGAACACGGTTGAAAAACTATAGAGAAATATGTCAATGTTATTGAGAAATATGTTACTGGAAAATCTGTTGATTCTTTTGGCCCTACAAGCGGTTCACATACGTTTGCTTAGCCTGATTCCAGGGTCGCTTACTACTAACGATTGTCAATTCGATGGAGCGATTTTTACTATGAACCAACCACAACAATTTCTTTTAAGGGTTTTAGAGATTAACATTAAAAAAATATTAATTTTTTTAAAAGAAATTTCTAATTAATCCTTTCAAATTTACTAGGAGCAGACTAACTTAATGCAAGTATTTGTGAAATAACTAAACTGGGATCTGAATAAAAATAAATACACACAAGTGGTACACATACTAAACAAAAAATATAAACTTAATTTTAACGAAAAATCAATTGAAAAAGAATCTCTCAGCAGTCAAAATGCTGTTTCAAGTGAATCTTTACCCGATCCAAATTACACTCACAAACTGAAATTTCAAACAACACTTCTCTTCCCTTAAAAATACCAAACTCTTTTGTTTCCTCCCCCCTGGTTTATTATTTACTATAACAAAAAAGGGTAAAATAAGAAATCTGCCCCCCTCACGTATAAGAAAGAGGTCTAAGAGACGAAATGACTTCAGTTTGAGAAATATAAAGTAATTGAATTCTTTCTCCTTTGCTTTTCATCGATGACAAGAAGAAAAAAAAGACGATACTCAAGAATGAAAATCGATATGAGCTGTTTTTCCCTGTGTTTGGTGAAGGTTTCTTTTCTGAATCATAAATAGTGCGGATAAATAATAGTACAGAACCTGGAGCTTTTATTTTGAGCAAATGAAAGACTGGGGTTAAAGTGAACTTTAGATTTTTAAAATTGAGTTTGAAAGGATTTTTTTTAGTTCAAATATTTCTTACTAACCGAACTTAAGTCTTAAATATACAAAAAACAGAACGGACGATGCAGTTGATCGATCGATCGGCTGTGAGTGCAGTTGATAATACTATTTTGAATGTAACATTTCTAAAGTATGTATAGTTTGTTTCCTTTTGTAAAAACTAACAAGGGAGATTAAACCACCAGTTTCTAAACGCGTTTAATAAAGATAAAAATATTTTTGTTTTTTGCTTTGAAAGTCACAATTAATAATTAGATTTCAAATTAAGATTCCTGAAGAATTTTGTCCATTTCATACTTTTGCTCAAACTGCATTTTCAAGAATGCAAGCTGTTAACTAAAGGCTTAAAGCCATTAAAATTGTTTAATCAACTTACATAACAAATAACTTTGCCGGTTCATTGTTCTTCGTCGAAAAAAAAGTTTGGGGAAATTTCAGCTGGGAAACCCATCGAAACAAACAGCAGTCTAACCTCAATAACACCCGGGGTTGACATTTACAACTCTTCATTGAAATTACACCCTATTCATAGCCAAGAGAAAGCGAGCACTTTTAATTTGTATTGTGATCTGTTAGTTTGGAAGAAGTGTAGTTAGGCTGAACAGATTTTCGTAATTCAATATTAAATGGTAATGTATATAAAGACGTCAATGAAATTCATTGCATTAAATTCAAGTTGACTCAATCCAAAATTATATTTGCCCACTTTCGTTTCTACCAACTAATTTACTAACTAGGGTAGAGTGAAGGGCTAAGGGTACATATAGCGAGCAACAAAAGTGACCATTTACATGTTAATCGAAACAATACAAATGTATCTAATTTATATTAAATCTATCGATTAGAACTTTGTCGCGCCATGAAAATGATTATTCAGCAAGCGTGCACAGCACATTAAAAGCGGGAGATGAACACACTTCTAAAATTAGTAAACTTTCACGTGTTTCATCTGGTGCTTTGAATGAAAGTTCATAGGTAAAACGCAACTATAGTTTGACAACATATGTTATTGGTACAGCTTCTGAAAAAAAACCCGATCCAACCCTTGTTTCTCGTCTGCTATTTAACAGGAATATTGAGAGAGGTGTCATTGTTGAAAGCAAAAAGTTTAGAATTGATTTTTGGTAATAAATTTGCATAAAGGATTGTTTACATTATGAAGCGAACACCAACTTTGAAAATTGCAATAAAAACATCCCTTTTAAACATAAAAGGGTTCAACGCGATCAAAATACCTTAAATATAAATTTTTGTGGAATGTAATTTTTAATAAATTTAATTATTTTATTGAATATCAATGTTTGTCGAATTTTCATGAAATATTTGATAGCTTATAAGCATTTAAAGTTGAAAGTTTGTAATGTTAAAAAAGTTTCACAGACTTTTTTTATATCTCCAAAAATAAAAGTTATTCTTTAAAAAATTTATACAAAAAATTACTGCTATTTTTTAAATGTTGGTAATTAAAACAAATAATTTGTTTGTTTTTTTAAATAAATAGGTAATTTAAACCCCAAGTGTGTAGAAAAATTAAATTATCTCTGTTTTGTGATTATTCTGACAATCGTTAAGTTTAAAAAACGTGCTTCACAATATTAAAACAATAATATAAAATAATAGTTGGTTAAAAAACCACTAGCAACTTCGTCAAACCCACGCATTGAAAGGGCACACGCTAGATTAAAATGTTGAGAAATGGCTTCTTAAGAGTTCTTGGCTGGCGAAAGAATGTGATGAGAATAGATTGAAACAGAACAGAAAAATTCGACAACAAAGTGTATGAAAGTTCAGCGAAATCGGGAGATGATGAGTAAAAACGCATGCTTTCTTTTGAAACCGGGGTATCCAAAATTTTTCTCACATGGGGTTGGTTGAAAAAACCATGGAATTTGTGAGTCAAATTTTGAAATTGTGGACTTCACGTGAGCCAGTAAAAGTGAATTCCAACAAGCAGCACAAATTAGTTATGAATTGGCCTACACACTTCAAAGGACTACCAAGTTATTATAAAATAGATGTTTTCATTAATCCAGATTTTTCAAACGTTTATAATGGCAATAGTTCAATTGAGTCGATACTCGTCACCAGAATCCTTTCCCCATAAAAAAATAATCCCAATAGTAAATTTTAATATCGCAATCGTGTTTTATATGAATATGGAGAATGTAGATTTGCTTCCAAAAATTTTGCTTTCGTTGTAACTTTTTGACTAAAAAAAAACGTCTAAAAAGTGAAACAATGGTTAGAAGAAGATGCTGATTGCTTTTCTGTTTGAAGAATTTGCCGAAAAAAGAAATTAATATTGTTTAATTAGTCAAATTTGAATTCTACAGATGATTCGTTCACCACAAAATTGAACATTTGCTTGATAAATAATAATAATATAGGGTATAAACACAAGGACCATATGCGGGCGTTAGTTTGGAGCCTCCAGTTTTAAAACTGAAAATCTCCCCCACCTTTTCTAGGCTATTTTTGGGGGTCTTAGAGCAACGGCTCCGGGTTGTGGCATTGCACAACGGGCAATTGCCAGATGGTTTATGACTTGCTTTTTTATTCTTTGGCAGTCTTTTGCAATGGGAAACTTCATTCAGAAATGTCATAGCGTAAACGAGGGTTATTTTCTTCTTCTGGGGAAAGATGGAATTGTTTCATGGTTTTTTTTATCAACCTCGAAAAGAAACGTAGAAA
Organism: Oedothorax gibbosus; assembly: GCA_019343175.1. Taxonomy (NCBI): domain Eukaryota; kingdom Metazoa; phylum Arthropoda; class Arachnida; order Araneae; family Linyphiidae; genus Oedothorax; species Oedothorax gibbosus. The sequence goes on from CM033271.1 coordinate 27,276,972, forward strand.
GAACAATGTTATAAAAATAGTTGTGTTTTTTTAGGATGAAAAAAATATAAGTAGTGCTTGTTTTCCCTACGAAAAAAGCGAACTGGAAAATTTATTAATCCAGTTTTAGCCACTTCTCTTTTTTTAAATTGTAAAGATTTAAAAAAAAAAAGAAAGGAAAGTAGGTATTGACATCGTGAAAACGCCTTCCCGTCTGTACCCAGAAGTGACCTTTAAAAGTATTTTAAGGCTATAAAACTTAAAATTTGATTTTAAAAATATTGTAGAAATTATGTAATTTGTCGAATGAAGGGTCAAGTTTCAAAACTCACATTTTCCAAAGTATGATTAAGATGTAGTTTCCAGTCTGTTTATTGGGCGCCTTTGTCCAATTTAATTTTCGATTATCAGAAGTCGCCAATGAACGAACCGGAACCTACATCTTAGTTATATTTTGGAAAATTTGAGTTTTGCAACTAGGCCCATTAAATCTTGTTTTGCTAGAAAAACTCAATCTCTGGCCCAATATATGCCACTGTATCTGTCTTTCGTTTTCATCTGAAATACAGAAAATTGTAGAAGTAACTGTTTCATTTCATCAAATATTTAAGATGAAAAATATCAATGCAGCAAAGAAAAATAAAACTCAACCACTAAAAAACAAACCACACGACATTATTCGATAGCAACCACTTACGTATTCAACATAAATTCGTCACGTAATTTAACGATAAAACAATACATGAATAAAATTCCCCGCCTAACACCACCCAGACAAATAGATCCCTCATAACATCCCAAGTACCCCTTCACCCTTATCAGATATTTATCTTCGAACGGACCTCACTAAGTGATTTGAAGGACATAAATTCCTCTTAACACTCACAACCACAATACGGAAACACGACAAAAATCATGACAAAAAAGCACCAACCGCAAATACAGTTGCATGACGTATGAGATACCTTTCTGCATGTGTGACAACCATGTCACGTTAAAATAAAGAAAGTGGACGAGAAATGAGTTGGGTGTAAAAACAAAAAGGAAAAATCATCAGCACTTGGGTATTCTGGACTCGTTTTCTTTAGGGCCCGGACTTTTTTTTCTGTTTTACTAGACCATTCGTACACGAGCTATGGCGCTACGGTTGCACGCACTTAGCAATGCTTTATTGCTAGAACGTCGAAAAGAAAGTGTTATTTCATTGTCACATCGTAAGGTTTTAGTTTTCCTATCTAAACCGGAGAAAAATAAATTTATATGAGAGAAATGTTTAATGGAAAACCCTTTCTTTTTTTAAACATTTATTTCTTGAACGCATCTTTATCACAAAAATCTTTCTTATTAATAACGAATAGTGAAATGTATCGTCGCGAAAATGCCAGAAAATTGAAAGCAACTTGAAGTTATCGCAAAAATATCGTTCAGTAATCAATGTAACCGTCAAATTCTGTTTTCATAAACTTTATATCAGTGCAAAATAAACAAAAACACTAACGACTAAATTATTAATTATTAATAACGTATTTCTCGTCCAAATATAATAATATATATTATTAGACAAATTATATTTGCTCTTATCCGATAGGGAACAATTCAGAAATTAATATATAATAATAACCCACTACACAACTGCCACCAAATGCTAATATAAATAAAACCATAAGATAAACTGCTATTATTAGAACAATAACACAGATATCTAGTCATTCAAATAACACATTATATTCTCTTTTATCAGTACTTTGGAAGGCCACCTCTTCACATTAATGACATTAATATATTTTTTTAATTAATATCCGTTGCAGAGCTCTGTTACTGCAACTTGGCAGTGGTTAAGGACAACCATTAAGCTTGGCATAAGGGTTGTTTTATTTTTTTAATAATTTAGTTTGATGTCGTTTTCTGGCTTAGAGTCAACCATGGAGAGGCTTCTGAAAAGATAATCGTTTTTAGTCTTGGTACAACTATATTAATTCGTAATTGAAATTAGCAAATATATGGAGTATAAATGTAAGGAAAAGCGTTTATATTGCAAAAAAATATATTTATTAGTTTTATATTGAATTTAAATAGTCCATTTGTAAGTGTTAAACTTATAATTTAAATAATACATATACTAAATTTAATGTACTCAAGCGCCGATGTATAACTGAATGCAGAACAGTTAAATATTAGATGAAAATAAGTAGCAAAGAATACCATACAAACAATGCAATTTTATTGTTAACACTGCAAATTTATTAATTAACACTGCTCGTTAATCACGTCTCTATTTTAATGTAAAAAAACTACCATAAATAGCTGAATAGCAGGAACACACCAGGGAAACAAAAATATGGCTGAACTGTAACTGTGTGTGCTGTGTTCCTTTAACTGTGTGTTATATTGTGTTTTGTTGCCAAAAAATTTAGTTTGTAGCCAAAGATTCCATTTGGCGTGATTTGCGCCCGCTAAAGGGAAAAGTATCAAAGTATTTAAAAAGTGTTTTAGATTTTCTTTAATTTACATTTAACCATGCGATGCTGGGCAACGCGTGGCGGCGCCAGCTAATAAAGGAGGTTCACAGAAGTTATTTAAGATGCTGATAGAGCACGGATGCCAATTTCAACCATAACGCCGATACGTCATGCTGCGTAGGAAACAGCAAAGTTACGAAACAAGTATCTTCTTGTATCAAGTAGACAGCAAACTTTTCATAAAAAAATTGCCCCAAACAAGAAACCCGGCATTAGAATCAGATAAAAAGCTCTCCTTCACTATCTCTTCACAAGGGATTTCCCTTCCAGGACCTTTTCATGGTGACGTCATCCATGTGTAGTTACGCCTGACTGGAAATACGGGCTGAGAGGGGGGAGATAGAGAGAAAGCCGTTTAGTTTCTTTCATTTTTTTCTTTCTTGTCTGGCATCTTTCTTTTTTCTTTCCTTTTTGTGTTTTGTTTTAAAGCATCGTCGGTATCGGTGCATCAACGTAAAGGTCGAACTGAGGTAGTTCCGTTGAGCGCGCTTGCCGGCTGAATTCGTAAGTGGATAGCGGCTCTTCTTTTTTTTTATAACACTTTCATCTTTTCCCCCTATGCGGGATGGTTGAATGGAGATTGGCGGGATTCCTGAATGATATCGTTTTTTGGGAGTGATTTAGCACGAATTTTAAAGGTGGTATCCCGCATTTTCCTAAAAAATCGAAGATAAAAAAATATTGACCAAACGAAGCGGTCACTGCAAGATCCTCAAGACATCCCAAGCAGTGAGAACAGATATCCATCTCAATTTTTTGAATTTTTAAAAATCAAAATGCATATGTTTATTCTAATATCAGAACAGTTCAGAACAAAATAAATATAACAATATAATATCAAATTTCATGAACATATATTAATATTAAGCGAACATATAATTCCTTGAATGCCTTAAATATTAACTCTTACTAACTACCGCCCCCGAAAAGCCATCAAAGGATTTCAATCAACGTTGAACAATCACATTTGCTCTACTAAATCTCGATCGACCAGACAATGGCTTAAGTTTCTGCCTTCACCAAGAGTTTGGGGTCCAGCAAGTAATGACCCTTTGTAAATCATCGTCCCAGAATTACAAGGATTGAATCCCAAAAGGGGAAGAGCCAGAGCCCTGGACTACATGGACCAATAAGGGTGGAGACTGAGAGAGACTAGAAATTAGAATGTCATGTGCTGATGTCATCAAGGATGTTTGCTGATGTGTTCAACTAGGTTGGTGAAGGACTGAACTAAATTCTAAGCGAGTAGTTAACGGCGTTGTTAGGATGGATATAGTAAGGAAATCCTTAGGATACGAATAGACACAAGGCAAGAAATGGTTTGAGAAGACAATCCACAAATTACATCAAACTTGGATGTTCCTAAGGATTACTTAAATTGGTTTAAGTAACAGTTCATTCTTTAATTACATACTTTAATTTGAATAACTAACTGAAAATGTTTGTTGAAAGTTTTTCGCTTTTCCAAAAATCCTTTACAATTTTTCGAACAAAATAAAACATAAATATTAATTAAAATCAAACTCTAATTCACTATCAAGGATTCTTACATAACCTCATTTGAAGTACCATTTAAGTTAAATTCTTGACACTTTTTTTAATTACTGAAAAAATAATTATTCTTATATGAAAACTGTAAAAACAAATTTTAGATTTCAATCATTTGTAGAAATAAAACTTCAGAAGAAATGCAAATGTCTAGACAAAGACAAATACAATAACTACTTTTAAATTTCATTATTGGAATAATATTGAACTTCTACAAACAATTTCATGACTAAACACTAAAGTAACGTAATTTAAAAATAAAATACTTTTAAAAATTGTGCTAATATATGGATAAGAACTTCATTAAAAATAATCTTTTTATATAACTTTTTATAGAATTTTTTATAGTTTTTTAGAGCATTTCAAAACGTGTTTTTACTTTGAAGAGATGGAATTGTTTTATGATTAAAATTAAACTAGGCAGTCCTTATTTACAAAATCTAAAAACTCAAATAATTATTTACAACTTTAAAAGATTGTCAATCCCGTTCTTTTGGAAAATTTCCAAAATAAAGTTAAACGTTTCTCGTGAAATCTAACTCAAGAAAACCATTTTCCTATTTTTAAAATGGCTTTATTTACTGCAAAAGCTGAAACCGTGAAAGCCTTCCCGTATGAAATTTATTTCCCATATATTTTATTCGACTTCAGTCTTTCTAAACCCAAAATTCTAGAATATTTTTTTTATTATATATCAACGATTTCTGCCTTCCCAACTTATACGAAAATGGATTTCTTAAAAACTGTTTTCATGATGGTGCTTCGTTTTGGAACACGACATCTTGCAATCAGACGCAGAAAAAAGATGTTGCCAGAATTCGAATTATTGAGAAAGTTGCAATGCTTTTACGGGAAAAAATGAACTAGACCATTAGTAATGCAAATTATGTTTTACCTTACGTGTTAATAATAATAACAACAACCCATCACAACATATTTTCTTTAAATGTAAACAGTTTATGTTTTCATTTCTTTGAAAAAGAAAACAGCGATTTTTATTCTAATGATACTATAGTATCTATTTTTTTATTTTTCAATAAATCTTAGTTTTTACACATTTTGCATAACAAATTGGGTATTTATTATGAATATTATGACGCTATTCTGCCTAAAAAGTTAAAATGCAGATTAAATGCTTTTAACAAACTTTCACTACAACATTAAAATAAAGATATTTAACGTTAACTACCTTAACTTGCATTAAACTTTTAAAAGATAAATAAAAATATTTATCTGACACTACAACAGAAAAAAATAGAATTCGAAAGTTCAATTTTGTCATCTACAGCGTTTACAGCTCAAACATATCTCCCCGTTTTTATTAAATTTAAAACTAAAATTCTTTACTTTGACAATGGGATTTTTGCCATTTTTTACAAAGAAATGTTGTTTCGAGTTATTTTATTTCCAGAAACACACAAAAGTGTTTTCAAAGAAATACGATATCCAACCTTGAAAGAACTTGTGAACCAAACTATTCTTAAAAGAGGAACGCATTTCTTTTAATCCTAGACACTTTGTATTGCTAACTTTTTATTCCAAACTATTGTTTTCTTTAAACATTTTAAATCTTGACTTAGAAAACAAAATTTGAGGCGTCCACAAAAAGTGTATTTTATAAAATATATTGTATTAATAATATCTGCAAAATTTTAATGTGAGTGTAAAATCGAAACATTTAATTAACAAGTAGGTTTGTTACAGAATCTGTCACTTAAACCGCTTCCACACAACATTTGTGCTCAGCAGAAAACAAACTATTTTTACACCTCAGGAAAGAAATTCGCCAAACAGGGCTTTTAGCTAGTTTAATTAACATTTTTAAACGCCAAAATTAACGATTTTCATTATTAATCTTCTTTCTCGGATTTAACAATTAGACTTTATCGTTTACTAATTTTGTTTGAAGTTCGAAGAATAATGATGTAATTTTTTTAATAAATATTTTTTAGAGTCTCCACAATTTCCCATTTACATTAACTTTCTTCCGAAAATTCAGTTATTATTTACGTTTGTTAAATTAATTTACAGTTCGAAAGATAAATAATTAGTAAAATGATGCTGTAAAAATGAAATAAATTGGCTAGTTTCATTTATTTTATTTCGAAAATTCAATAATTATTACTTATCGTTTGCAAAAATTAATTTATATTTCAAAGAATAAATATGTAATATTCCCTTGCTTTTAAATCGAATGAAAACATTTCATATCAACATACAAAGAATCTCGTAAAGAATATATTTGACGTCATTTCAAACTGATCGATATCGCAAAAATAAATTTATTTTAATTTATTGTCTAAAAGAATTAAAGTTTCTCGAGCAATTGTTGCGATGGCAATGGTGATTTAATTCTAACAAAAGTGGCTTCCTATGCTTTTTAAACGAGCATTAAATTTTGCAGTTTTTTAAATAATTGAAGTACTTCGAATTCTTTTCTGAAATTTTCAATGTATTCTAAATTTGATGCGCTGAATTTTTTGACGTATCACACTTGTCCGTAGCATTTGTAGTTTGGGCTTTGAAAGTGGGTGACGGACAGACAGACGGACTGAACGATTATAATACCTTCCACTTTTTATATTATGAACGTAGTGTGGAAGCTAGAAGAAGTATGAATATTTTACCCTTTCTTTTACTATATTTTTATTACTATATAAATTACTATTATTACTATATATATTCCCCCTCAAGTCCTTCAAGCGGCGAGGGGATGTACCTGGGGGGGGGGGGGCGATGTACGTCGGGAGAGTATTCTCCTGGTAGGGTCACCCAAAGCGTGAAGGCCGTTCCATCGCGCTCAGCTAAGGTCTGCAGGTGAAGGAGCTAAGTCAGACTTCCTCCTTAGGCCCTAATATCGGCCAAGGTGCTCCAGGTCTCTGGATCAACGGAAGCTGTCAAATTTTCCCCTTCACCATGACTCCAGGGCGTCACTTTCCATCCTAATCTAGCACTGGATGCAAGTAAAAAGTCAGATCATCACCATTTTGCTAAAGCAATTGTCCCTAGAAATAATTGACAAGATTTCTTTCGGCGCAGCCAAGGTTTATACTGATGGAAGCAAATTGGAGTCGAATGCAACAGGCAGTGGAGTATTTATAGAACTCCACAACAACTCCATCAAGTTTTTAAAAAGAAATGCTGATCACGTGTCCGTCTTCAGAACGGAACTCATCGCCATCATGAGTGGACTCTCTTTGTTGATTAGCAATTTTACAGAAAAGGATTTTTCGGAAATATGGATCCTTACAGACAGCCGATCCTCGATCCAGCACCTTTTGAATTGGTCATCCATCAGTGACAGTACCAGTAGGAGTATTCTACTCGTGTTGAAAAGCCTTTCGGATCGACACCCGATCCATATTCAGTGGGTCCCCTGCATGTTGATCTGTCCGGGAATGAGGTTGCCGACGACCTTGCAAAGGTAGCCGCCGGCAATCCTGCGAACCCGGTAGATCAAATGACCCTAACACCATCAGAGATATCTTCCATCGCCAAGCAACTCATTTCTAAAACCTGGGCTGACCCTCCTACTCATACTGGTATCTACAAAAACATCCTGGAGCCGCCACAACATTCAAGGGCTCCAGAGTACATCAGACGACACTGTCTCGACTTTCCACTGGCCACTTGAAGTGTTTGACTTTTGAGGACGGAGAGCGAAAACACCCATCATGTCCCAAGTGCTACAATGCTCCGTTTTGTCTCCAGCACATTTTGCAATACCTGGGGTGTTCACGCGAAGAGGCTGTGAAAAGCCCACACCTGCTTTTGGACTTTTTGGAAACTTTTAAACTCATGGATTTGGTCTAGTTCTACTAGACCAGATGGGGATTAGTCCCACCACCACCATAAATTGCTATTATTTTACTACATTAATTTTACTATATTTAATATTATTCTTTCCAATCAATGGTGCTGATAGATTCATTGAATTAAATAAAAAGGTTTCTTTATAATATTCGTATACCTTTTTTAAGTACTATTAAAATTTCCTTGACATGGCATGAGAAATAGAGTAGAAAATAACATAACAGATGTTCATTATCTTCATAAAATAAAACTTTGTCGTTTTTAAGCTTTTAATGCCGAAACAAAATCAGATTCACTGCTGAAAGAAGTGACTATGAGGGCTGGTATAAAGAGGGGTATTAGTTCAGCTGGTGAAAATGAGAATGAGCCTTCAAAAATGAACACCAAAATTTTAATTTACTATAAAAATAGGTTTTAAAGTGAAATCTGCCCCTCATTTACCATGGACATCATCGAACCCATTCTTAAAAAGATGTAACATTTCCCATGCATAATCAGTACCATTCACTCGGCTTCACTTCGGCCTATTTCTAAACAACCAACCGAAACAGACAATCCCATTTTGTTCTTTTGCTTTTCAAGATTAAACGTTTAATCAAAACTTGCAAACTTTTTACCCATTTATCTTAAATAAAGCCTACCCTTGAATCCTTTCATTGAACTCGCCCCATAATTATCTTCAAATCAACGCCGAAAATTCAGACTCCGTTTCGCCACTTAGGATAACTGATCCTACAAGCATTAAGCGCCAAATAACCTGCCTCAGAGTCCCGAGGCCTGAAACAAAGATTACGAAACAATGCAGGCCAGTGTGTAATTTCGAAATTTAAATCCACTCCAGTTCCGGTAATGGCTTCCAGCTTTGGGCTTCACATCATCATCTAAGGAATAGTGCACCCAAAAGAGTAGTAAACGAGAGAAAGAGACTTCTCGGTTGTTGGCTGGGTAGTGTAAACGGGCCTTTCAATTCATTGGAAAACAGCACTTTGACGGTCTGGGCTATTATCTAAGGCTTAACTGACAACAGAATATACAGGAGGTTAAATACAGTTAAAAACTCTAAAGGACTTTTGTTAAGTAAATTCTTATTCAGTTTCAGTTTCCTAGTATAACGATTCAAGGTATTGTCATCAAAATTTATGCATCAGAAATTTTAATATGGCAAAGATTTTAATTTCTGCCAATAAAGAATAAGTTCAGATTGGTAATTATTTCTTTTTAAAAAAAAATCTCTTTCTGTTTAAATCATTTTGTCTATTTGAATTAAATACAAAATTTATGAAGATGGATATTTTAAGAAGAACACTAAAAAATTGCTACAAACAACGCTTTTTTTAATCCAGAAATTTTCACTTTGAATAGATGTATGTAGTTACAGCGGTCTTTACAGTATGGTGTGCTTATTTGAACCTCAAAATCTGTTTTATGTGACCAACATATCCTGCAATTCAGTTTTTAAGACTTTATGTTCAATACATTTTTACAACTTTCAAAAAAAAAAAAACTTATTTCTCAGAACAAAGCTGTCTCAACTTTCAAATACAAATCAAATTTATATACGGGTTTCAAATACCTACAAAATATTCTTTTTTGGTGGAAACATTTTTATTTATAGCACTCACAAATTTAACAGCTACTCTTGTGTCACATACCCGATCTGTTTGATTTTGACAAATAAATAATGCATTGGAGCGCATGACGTGCAGCCATTCGAATTTGAACATCAAAATTTTTTACATATATATGACGCATAAATTCCCTTTCGCCTTAAACTTCCCACTAAACAATAATGGGCCAAAGAGGAAAGGGCTATTTCGAGATATTGTTTTTCTTCCATTAAATTAGTTCTTAAGGGATGAATTTATGAACTCATTGTCCCTTGTTCCGGATTCTATTTTTTAACTCATTGTTCTGAGACAGATTTCTGGCGTGGGGATTACATGGGGATTCGTGGAGCATGGGGATTACACGAGGCGCCGCGTCAACGTGTGATTCTGAAAGGCCGAGCACAGTCCTGCGAATTGTTTCAGGCTACTCAATTTTAAATTTTTCTCATCTGAATTCAAAAATATAGTTAATTTTGTTATTTGACTGAAATTTCTGTTAGCATTATTATTAGTTTGACAAATAAATGATGCATTGAAGCTAATGGCGTGTAGTCATTCGAATTTGAACATCAAAATTTTTTTACTTATATGAAACATGAATAAATAATTCCTTTCAATAATGTTAAACGTATAATATTTGTAACGAAGATCTTAATATTTTACTTAAAATATATATTGTTCTAATTTCAAATATAACTCATTATTTAACGAGGTTTGTAATTTAAATGAACTAGAAAGGAAACGTAAAATCTCTTTGCAATAATTTTCTTAATATTTGGCTCTTTAAGGTCTGGTGTCGCTTATAACAGACGATTGACTTACTATTTTCACAATAAAAAATACAGTTTTGTGCTTAAACAATTACTTGTTATGTAAGTGATTCTTTTATATATTTAAAAATATTATGATGAGAGTTATTCTTCTGCTGAAAGTCTCAGCCTAGGTTTCATAGTTTGGAACAGTAGACTTCTCAAGGGAAAAATCGTACATAAAATATTCTGAAATTAAAATTAATATTCTATTGTATAAAATGAATTTTTAAATATCTTTTCGTGTCTTTAAAAACTTCAAAAAAGGGTTTGTAATGTTTTGAAAGAATTTCTAGGCATACAATTTAATGGGTTTTTTGTTCTACAAAATTCTTCGAAAGTCCCAAAATTTCCTTAAATTTCTGACAGTGCCTTGATCTTAGTAGTCCAGGTTTTCAAAATTTTGACAAAAGAAGTTTAAATGTAGAAACTAAAGCACATATGAAATGGTGTAAACTATACACTTTAAAATGAATAAAAAAAATACATTCGATATCAAACCACACAAAAACCATTGTCATCCCAGCATTTCTCCACACATCCGACTACCATCTGTTTATAAACCGTTGAAACCCCTAAAAGTGGCCCACGCCATGCTGTTCATACGCATCGGTATTTCCTCACCCGTACCTGCGTGTCAGCATTTCTGGGCTGCAGCTGCTGCCACCCTTTTTTGCAAAAAATGGGGTGTTTCTTCAACCATCCACCCCCTATGTTCCATCTTCGTTGCATCACGTTGCGATGGAAATGGCATCGTTAGAGCTGGAATGCCGAATTTGTGTTTCTTATCTTTATTGGGATGTTTTCAGTGGTCATTACGAGCTTACGTGATCTGGCTGCGAATGCGGGGAGGTTAGAATGGCGTGGAGATGATGTCTGGTTTGGAAACGCGAGAAAAAAAGTTTGCCAAGTGAAGACATTAATCGTTTTAGCTATAGGCCCAAAAAGATCTTGGCGAATGATTTTTGTTATAAGTAGCCAAGCTCTGATGTACCAAGCTAGAGATAAATAAAAATAATTAAAAAAATAGACAACAATTAGATAAAATAAAAATATATAATAAATGAAAATGAATAGAAGATAATAGTAGTTATTGACAATATTTAAATTTTTCGTATGAAGGTACGAAGAACTCGTCACTAACGTCGTATTTTAGTAAAAAACTTTGCAGCCATACCCATACCAAGACGAACTAAAATAGAGGAGATAATGAAAGATGTTTCACTGTTCAGATGGGCGGCTGCCCAAATTAACATTTTTTGAGTATTAATCATCAATTTTACAGATTTAAACTCGACGTTTCGTATTGAAATAACATTAAATCTTCGGTTTGTTTGGGCGTACCACAGTGGCTTGGCAACTCTAAGACCGCTTCACTTTTTCTCGCGCCAAACATCTTATTCTAACCTATGTATACCATGTATCTGCATAGCGTGATTCACGGTAAAAAGTCTGGCCTGTGACTATGGTAGTGTATAAAATGATGTTTTAATATAAAGATTCGTTTGATATTCATTTATGGATCGTGCCGTGATAATGGATACAAATTTCTATTTGCTTTCATTCCTTATAATCATCGTAATGATGCAGTTGAGTAATAACTTAACTACCAAATTAAATTAATACCATGCTTTTTTTATCAATTTTTCTTTTAATACAAGGAGAAACATTGAAAAAATTAAAGGATATCCAAATATTAGGGGAGAGCGGGGCTAAACCGTACACTTAGGTTCGGCTACTGATCCTACATAAACATTTTGGATCTATTGCATTTTATATATATAAAAGTGGAGATTAAAAAAAGTTACTTAGTATGGTTTAGCCCCGAGGGTCGGGGCTAAACCGTACAGTAGAAGGGGCAATACCGAACAGTTTAAAAATCATCTGTTTAGGTAAGGAATGATTTTAATGCAATAGATTACTGTAAAATAAACTTTTTATTACTAATAAAAGTCGTAACTAAAACACTGTATTAGAATTTTAAAATTTTAGAAGATTTTAGAAATTTAGATACTGTTGTTTTAGAAATTGTTTTCTTAGGTTTAGGATTAGCTTTGGTTTTAGTTTTGAGTCCCAAGTTCACTTGTTTTGAATTTTTCTGCAATACCTTTTCAGCTTTTATCTTTCCCTGCAGTTGTTGAATTTTTTCCTTCAGCTCTTTTACTTTAGCTGACTCTTCCAGTTGTGCTTTTGGGGGCATTGAAAAAATTGTTAAGAAGAAATATAAAACTTTAACAATTTTGGTAGGCTTACTTTCCGCGTAAGTTACAATCGATGCAGGTATGTTGCCATAGAAAACCATTTGGGGCTAAACCGTACACTTCTGTACGGTTTAGCCCCAATCTGTACCTCGCTTCAATATATTAAAATAACCTTAAATTCTATCACTTAACCAATCATCACTAACAACCAAAAGAGAGCTTAAGAGAAGTAGTTTATTATGATCGAACATTTACTAGCATACAAGAAAAGATTTTTCACTTACCTTTTACTTAGTACTTGACGAAAATTATAAGAAAACGAGTAAAAACAGTTTTTTTACTGAGACACTGATACTCATACACATAGCTAAACGATATCTATACTGTAAACTTGCGCGATCTGCCTCTATAGACTATAGCACTTAACGGGATCGTCTAGCTTGAAATCTAGGCAAAAAAATTGGGTGTACGGTTTAGCCCCGCTGTACGGTTTAGCCCCGCTCTCCCCTAGTTTTAATTTTTTTAATTTAAAAGTTAACCAAATATTTATTTTTTAACCTTTGGTATACGACTTCCACTTCATAAAAAAGCAACATTTTCTTTTACTGTTTGCATATAAATGAGAAAAACCTTTTCAAAATTTTATAAAGGTCGTATTCTAATTAAGTTTTTGCCGCAATTATAAAACATCTTTCTATTTTTGTGATTCAAGAGAGTAACTAAGTTAACTGAGAATAATATCAATACAGTGAGTTAATTTCTTCATAAAAGTGTAAAGCTTCGAGGCGTTTTCATGTTGTTTTAATGAACTTTTTTAAAATTCAATTTTGAAAAATGCAGATTTTTGTCATTTGTAAGTATAATTTAAATTTTCTTTTTTTGCTAAGGTCAAGTAATTTGCTAATTCTCTTTGGGTAAATGAGACAGTATTCGTAAGCAGGTAGGCGTAAAAAGGTGGTTTCTCGAGTTTTTTAAAAGACGCAACGTTTTTCAACCACAAACGATGTACGATTTTCAAATATTTATAACAATAAACTATAAAAAAAAATCAAAACTATTTAAAGCTTTGGAAAAGCTATCCGTGGCAACAAAAGAAAATTTATTTTACGTTTACATGCGTTTTAAGTATTTTTATAACAAGTAAATATTATTGCTATTTTAGAAATTTTAAAAAGACAACAATATAAAGTTAAAACAAAATTATAATCAAAACTAGACTTGACAATTATAGAAATTCCATGTGTATATAGACTCTTCAAAGGCTGTTTCATTTTTATGATGTTCTGTTAGGCGAATCTTAATGTTTACATAGAATGCAAAGGTAAGAAAATCTATGTGCTGAATTCAACTGGCGTACTTATACAAAATATTCTTCGTTTTCATTTTATTGGTCCTACTTTCAAATCTTAAAATACCCCATGAAACTTATACCAACCATTCCATCAAACTTCAATGAATTTCAAATTGAGTACCCGTATCCTCTTCCACCTCTTTCCATTAACCGTTCACCCCAAATTAAAACCCATCCAAAACTCGGAACGGCTCATCACAACTAAAAAAAAAATTCAGGTCTGAAGATGAAAGAGGAAATTACCGAAGCATGTCCTTCCATCCAACAAACACTACGAAATCCTTCATACATCCAATAACAAAAAAGACAAAAAATTGTCATCCTTATCAATCTCACTCAATCACTGGTCCATTATGGAAAGAACAACTGCAAACAGCCTAGAAGAAGCCAAAATGGCTGCCCCCATATTTCTGCAAATATATTTAGAAACTAGATTGCAGCTTAGTGGTAATAGTAGATGTCGAAGAATCTTCATGACCGTACCGCGGTGTCATCCTTGAAAGCAGGGATCGGTTACCGTGTTGCGATCGGGTTCGGTTCGAATCAGCTGTCTGCTTAAAAGTTCACGATGCCAGGCCATTGTTGAAGATTATCATTTAGATGGGATTTCAGACGGCGGATTGTCTTCCAGGTGATTCCATTAAAGCAGGAATTGTAGACGAGAAAGACAGTGCCGGTTTACGACTAAGTTTTGCATAGTGGAAGAGTCGGATGACAAAAAGTTTGAGGTCTCTTACATAAGGGCTAGAGTCACAGCAACGCCAATAAATGAATCAAGGTTCTGGAAGTAACAATAGATGTACTTTGATAACATTTTGTGTTGATTTCAACTTTAAAAATTTGTTTATAGTTGCATTTGGAAAGATGGGTTATTGAAACCAAGTATAAAACCTAAAATGGCTACATTCTGAAAAATCGGTTCTCCGAAAATCGAGATCTATGTAAGAAATTAAATTGCAAAGACTTAAAAACATAAATAAAATTTCCTCAAACAACAAAAGAAAGATATATAATAAAGTCCACAAACATATGGAACAGTAAATTCGACGCCTTACAAGTCACTAATTCAAGCAAGAAAACTGCCAAAACCGCCTCCACACAATCCAACTCGTTACCAAAGCGTCCAAAATCCATTAGAACTCGAATTCTATTCGGTATTCCGAAAATCCAGAAATGAATCTCGCAGACAAGGGGTCGTAAAAGTGATGGCAGTGCAAAATTCTGCAACTGAAGTAGGAAAGATTTAATTGTATGCTGAATACTTGGGACTTTGGTCCTTTCAACTAGTGTGGAAGCAGGGAAACTTTGAAAAGCAGTTTCAGCATTACACTTTCCTTTGTGGAGGCCACTAGATGTGTGTATAGACTGTATAGCAACTGGGTGTGCGAATGTCCTTGTGGAATCGGGATAGTGAAACGACAACTTCGTGTTATTTATGGGCTGTTCATTCCAAGTAAATTGATTTTCAATTCATGAAATTTTGGAAACATTGTACTTATTTAAATTAAGTAGTACACTAATTGTTTATTACAGATTTTAAAATGCATACTGAAAAACTTTTATTATTCGCCTAAAATATACGTATTCACGAAAAACAATATTACATTTTAAAAAGTATACTATTTTTATACTTATAGTTTGAATCACTTTGCTAAGAAAAATACATGAATAATAATTTGTTTAACTGCATTCGACATAAAATTATTCATTTGTAAATGTATATCATTTTAAACTTAAAAAATATCCGATTCCAGTTGTTTGTTTTCTGTTTTGCAATATTAAATACTTAATTATAATATTATAATAATTATAATATTAATAATAATATTAATATTATATTATTAATGCAATTATTAAATATTAAATTTACCCTTCGAAAACTAACGAAAAAACATAATAACAACTAACACTTTCCCATAAATAACGTCAATTCTCATCGAGGGCACTTTTTCGTTTGTTCTCTTCCAATAGAATAGCGGATCAAAAGATTCGTTTGGGGATAGATATTCCAGCCTTTTGTTCCATCCAGCAAGGAACGATTTAGAATTTGACACCCCCCTTGCGACTGTTTCAATCAAAGGAATCAATTTCAATTAGAGCGCTCGGCTTTTAAGTTATGTGTTTGGATATGCTTCGGTGGATTTCTTGTTCATTACTATTTGATGGCGATCATTTTGTGTAAGGTGTCGTTTTATAAGTTGTAATGGGGGGGGGGGGGGGTTCTGTGACGATATTTGGAATATCGGATTTATGTCTGAAATTATATTTTGAATTATAAAATACGTTATTCGTAGTTATTAATCTCTTCAATGAAATGTTAGAAATGAATAAAATATTAAATTGTTGTGGTATTTTTTTAAGTACATAGTTCTTTGAAGAAGAAAAAACCCAGATTTCGAAAAATAAAATACTTTTTTCTAGAAAATAATGTATCTTAAAGTATTATATTTGTTGACGGTTCTTACTTTCAACAGTTATAACTCTGAAGTATGCATGTTAAGTAACAATATCGTTCGGAAAAGGGTACCGGGGCTATCCCCGAACGTATCCGGGCCAGGCCCCCAAATTGTCCAATTCAGGACTAAAAAAAAGCTTTGTGTAGGATGTACTATTCAGTTAGAAATGTTATTTTTTATAAACAATATAATATATTTTTTACAGAATAACAATTGTATTTATGTATAACAAATTGTTTAACTGTTCGATATAAGAACAGTGCAAAATTCCGATGGAAGTTCACGCTATTTATTTCGACATTTGTGCGAACAAGTACTTTAAGGAAAAAAATGCACTCGAACACAAAAGAATTTTCTTTCGGATCCCCAAGATGAACAAGGAACTTAGCATAACTCAATATATCAGCCCCAGCAAGTAGTATAACACTTTGCGGTTTTCCACCATCCCGGCTCATCTACATATAAATAGAAGATGCAAAAAAAAACGACCGAGCAAAAACTTTGCTCGAATTTACTTGCAAGAGAGAAGAAAAATCTACATCTCGCAAAGAAGAAACATCCATATTTATTGCACCGCCTTGGTAGCTAGGCCTAATAACACAACAAATACGACACAAAATAAATACTATCTTTCCATGATTTTGCTTCCTCGGAATGGCATCGGGAGGGTCTCAGACAATAATAAACCCCAAATGATATAACGGAGAAGTCATTAAAAGAATAATCTTTTACGCAATTCTTATCTTTTTTTGCGGGCATTAAAATAATTTTTTCCCCTATTTGATGTCATAGAACACGAAAAAACGCATTTATAAAAAACCGAGAAAATTCATTTAGATATGGAATGCGGAGAAAAAGAAATCCTCTGATAGCAACATTGCCCGTGTTGTAATTTTCTTGTTGAATAAAACAACAAACAATAATTAAGTTTTAAAAAAAGGCGACGATTCTGCTTCCAAACCATCTTTTGATGACTATCGTTTGCATTTAAATTATTTTCATTGTTATAAGCAGTTCTTTCGCCTTCGTTATAAAAATAAAAAATGCACAAACAGATAGGCAACGAATACATTCAATCTTTTGAAATAGGATGAAGTTTTTACATTTTACTGCCCATTTTTTAAAATGCTTTTTTAATATTTTAAATTACGTCAATCCATTTCATTTTTTTTTATTTTATTAAAATTGCTTAAGGCGAGGGCAACCCTCAACTGTATTCAAAGCTTTAAACACAATTTAGTTTTATATCTATAGAATCACTTATAGTCGTTTAATACTTTTTTATTTCTAGTTAAAGCTTATAACTTACTTTTTATGTAGTAATCTGCCATTAAGTTTAGTTTGTCATAACGATTAAGTAACGTTTGACAAAAAATTAAGTTCCAAAAAAAAATTTAATGGATTTTAATGTTAAGCTATAATATTTAATTGCATAAAACTTTTTTTGTAACTTATAATTGTACATTATTTTTGTTGAAATTAAAAAAAAAATCTTTTAAATCTCACAAAAATGTAAAAAGTACTTATGTATTAAACCCTCTGAGGGATAAGCAAATTGACTGAATAGTAAACTTGTTTTCACTGCGTGATGTTTAAATTTAAAAATAACTAAACTTTAAATTTATTTGAATTCTTATAATTATATTGCTGTAACAGAAGGTCTCAGGTAAACCCTACACTCTATATGTTAGAAAATATATATAATTGATACTTTGTTTTTAATTATGTGTGTTGCTGAGAAAATTGACAGTCAGGTGACGTCAGTATCCCTCTGAAAGTTAATAGCAAACAAAAATACAACTTTTGAAAGAAAAAACAGGGAGTTTCAAAACCTGTATATGGCTTAAAAATCAAAACCTAAATACTGAATAGTTTTTTAAACAAAAATTATGTCCTACTTTTAAGGAAAAATAATTTACCTGAAAGACAAATTTCGATTGATTTCCATGTTACTGTTAAATCTTATTTCCCAACATTTTCACAAATATTTATGTTACCATTGTAACTGTATGAGTAAATAAAGAAACATTTTAAAACACTAATGAAAGAAAAATGAGGCAATAACATGAGGACCCAATGGTCATACTACATCAAACTATGTAAAAAGGGAAAAACAACCCTACACAGTTACAATGTGGCTAACATTGCAATTAGACTTTTAAAAAAAGTTTAAAGAACTGTATATATTTAACAAGATTAAAAAAACTGCTTGTATTTAAAAGCAATAATATCATAACAACATAAAATATAAAAAATAATAATACCACGACCCAAATGCTACCGCATAAATAAATTATATTTAATTACAGTCAAATTAATTAGCCACAGTGTTTCTCACTCACATATTATAACCTTATAAAAAAAATTCCATCTCCATAAACATCTTACCTAACCCTAAAGTTATTATGCAAATCTATGAGTAAAAGCAAAAAACCACATGCAACCAAGTTCAAGGTCACACTATTACTCTCTTCCCCTCCTAAAAATAATATTAAAAAAAACGACAGTTCCTCTCCCCCCCCCCCCCCCCCATCCTGCTTGCATTGTTTACCCCGTCCTGATTTAGTGGGGGGGGGGGGGGTAAATTTATAGGTCAGCATGGCAAGAAGGAAATACAAAGCCAGGCGGTCCCAGGTAAATTGTGGGAATTGTGTGCTTCAGTAGTAAAGGGGCCGATGTCCTGTAATATTGAAAATCTGCCCCTTTTTTGTAATATAAATCTGTTGTTTAGAACTGTAGACTCTCAATTGTTCTAATTTTGAAGAAGACTGGGGTTTATTTTAATCGTACTAAAATGCTGTTTCTTTTACTTTAATAAGACGGTAAATTTTTCTGTTTAGTTTAATAAAAATGTTCTTAATAGAACCTAATTTTTTTAATTCCGATTCTGCACAAAGTAGAAAATTGTCTAATTAAAATTTTCTAATTAAATCTCCTCTTTCTAATTAAAATTCAATTTTGCAAAAATCTCCATTAACTATTTATAGCTATTCCTAACTATTTTAAAATTTAAATGAAAATTATATTCATAATTATAACTTCCTAATTCTTTACAGAAGGAGACTCTTAAAGCAAATTAATATTTTCATAAAATGAGATATTTGTAATCAATAAATAATAATTTATTTTACATGTATTTAATTCTAATAATGATAGTCATTATATAGTTATGCATTAATTAACTAATAATTAATTTGATATTTCTCAAGCTTGAATTTTTATTTCTGTAAAAAATTACATTACTAGAAAAAAGGCCGATAACCCCATATTACAACATGGATTAACTGTTATTTTTCTATTAAATTATTTAAACAAAAAATTAGAAAAAAGTGTGTAATATAAAATAGTCTAGAAAAATACTACCGAAAACTAAACATGAATTACTTTCAACGGGAAAGTATATCCCAAAACTAATTATATTCTATTTATCTTGGAGAATTTCCAGAATTAATGCCAAAAAATTATATATATTATTCAATAATGTCCTATTAATCCTTTAATTAAGATCCAATAATTAAGTTATTAATAATTATCAAAGATATAATCTTTCGAAGGAAAATAGAATAATTGATGCACTTAAATGTTATGTTTTAGAACATTGTACTTAGTTGCATTAAAACCTCAAGCGACCTATATAAGTAATGACCCTAAAACGCATAGTTCTCAACCATACAAAGCTTATATTATACTAAAAAAGAATTTATTAAAACTATTACTTAATTTAATTTTAAAAAAAACAATCTGCATGCTCCTAATTGGCTTTTTTAAATTCTTTATTCCACATTTTAAACATTTTTCGTTCAGAAAAGAGTTAAGAATAAAAATGCTACTCACACTTAATTTTCTTCCCGTAAATTTCAACTTCAAAGTATGACAATTAGAAACCATTCTAAAGCAAGTTTTGTATTTACTTAAAAAAAATTCAGTTCTTAAACTGTCCCAAAAACTCATAGTAAAAAATGTATAAAAATACACAGCCTCCAATTAGTGTTGGATATTTTTTCTTCCACAAAACGGAATTCTATATTTTTGCAGACGATGTTTTCATATTTTATTCAATGCTGGTACTATTTTCTATTTTTTTAGAAAAAAAATTAAGGCATGATTTCCCTCTGTTTTATAATGAGTCCTAAGTTAGTTTTAAAAAAAATAATTACAATTAAACTTAAAGAAATTATTTAAATTATTGCCATGAAACATATTATTTAAAGAAAAAATTTAGAAAATATTATTAGAAGCGGAAAACTATTTGATTAATGTGAAGGAAATATTATGAAAAATGCCATATTATTGTTTCCAATGGAAATGTCCACGTGTTGATTGGCAACAGTTCCGCAGCTGGAAAATAAAGGTCTTGATTGGTTAATCAATGTAGTGTTAGGAAATTATCATATTATGCAACCAATTTTACCAATGAAATTCTGGTATGAAAGCAGGAAAGATCTACGTCACGTAATACATTCGAACTAAAACAATGTATTTTTCTACAAATAAATAAAGTATAACATTATAGCCGTGCTAAAATGTATCAATGAAATATAAGTGTAAGTATTTTTGAAAAATCCTTACATTTTTTCATAGGTAGAACGGATAATTAATTGAGCGTACTGTTATGCTACCAACTTTATAAGCCTCCACTCTCTCTTATAAAATGATAAATGATAATATTTTATTTATTATATTTCTGTTGCTAACTTAACCACTAAAACTCTGCTAAATTATAAAAAAAATTATGCCAATATTGACGCTTTTTAGAAAAAAACAGCCTCCACATTGATTAAAAAAATAGGAATTAAAACAACTCCTGACCTGCGTATTTCCCGCATCTCCACACATCCTTAACACAGCCAAATATCATACCATTCATTTCTATTTATTCCGCAATTACAACCCAGTCCAACAGACGAGGTCTGAAATCATTATACGCAGCCAGAGACGCCCTTCTTTCCCCATATCCACGTGGGCTCATGCAGCATGCGCCCATACCGTCATCCCCCCCCCCCCATCTGGGGTTGTCGGCCACACATGCTCGTGTAGATATAAAAAACATTACTCTCACATAGCACGCTGTTCTCTGTACCGGTTTTGGGTACGCTTGGCCGGATGGCAAACACGGATAGTTCCTGCCAGGATTTTTCTCGTTGCTTTTAATCTCTGCTGAAATTTTGTGATTGTCAAAGATAAAAATATGAATTAAATTGTGTGTTATATAAATGTGCATGTCAGGATTAAGGTTTAGTTTTTTTTATTGATAATTTTTTAATAATCGTGGAATTAAATAGTTTTATATTATGTTTGATTTAATTAACGTATTTTGTAAGTTTATAAAATCACGATTTTATTTCATTCATTGGTGTACATTTTATGAAAAATTTTATTCTAAATTATAATTAAATTAATTTTAATTTTCTGTGTGATCTGCTTTTATGTTTAGGTATAAAGTTACGTCATTAAATTATTTCACAGCTACAGCACAAATTATATATAAATAAATATACTAAAATATATTTGAAATAACTGATTAGCTTTTTTAGTTGAAAAATACTTTTTCAGAAAAAGTGAAGTATATTTATATAATTTACTAGAACTATTTAAGTAGAACTTTATTAACTATTATTTAATAAAATATAAATGATTAAACTTTTTTTCATACCATCAAGGAAAGCAAAAAAAAAATGGGAGCAGTAAATTTCTAACTATAATTAGATAATTTTTACGAAATTAAATATCGAGTTACTTGCCCGAATATAGATTTAAACTAAAACCCTTGCGCAATGATGGTGAAATAGAAAAAGCCATTAACCTTTAACCAACTAGTCTCTCAACAAACATCAGACAATTTACAGATGAAATCGTCCTAAGAAAGGACTAAGATCTTTTCCTCGCCCACAAGAAAGACTCGAATCAAATAATAAGACAGATCGGGGCGAAGACACAAGCCTTGGCTTCTATGCTCTGGTACTGGAGATGAGACAGCTAATGTCTTTCTGTAGAAAAGGGTTCTGTGTTATGTGGGAATTGGTTCCATTCCCGACTGAAGAATGAAATTAATTGATAGATGGTGCTTATTTTAAAAGGAACAGAGGAGGACTCTTTTTGATTCATGTTGTTCCAGCTGTTTGGAGCTTATGCCAGAAAATGTTTTGTTTGTCACACCAAGTGGTTAAACGTCTATGAAATTCCGATTTGTTAGAAGATCATCGTTGAAGTGGATGGCTATTTATTTTGGACTTAAGTTTGGGTGATTTACACTAAATGAATAACTATTTTCTGAATTATGAAAGAAATATAATACTGGTTGAATTGAGGCTAAGCAAATGTGGAATTGACACTTAGCATAAAGTTTGTCGAATGCATTTAGAATGAATTTCAAAAAGGTAAAGAATAAAAAAGTTATTGTCTGTGAATGATGCATATTGGTTCTAGGAAAACTTAAAATTGGAAGAAAAATAGGATTTTGTAATAAGTCTTTGTCACGAACGAAACAATCATTTTAACTTCCAGACTTCAGAAACACATTATTAGATGTGCATCATGTAAGGAGTTCTTTGAAATTTAAACTTTTAAATTTTGAGCAAATTCTAGTTTTAACAAAATTGTATTTGGATCGTCAAACTCCAAATCTCCAAAACTTATAATTGCAAATCTCCACGCAAAATGAATGACTCCACAGGATTTGGATCCACAAAGTATGACAGATACTCTTCATCTGTGATACGCGATGACAGTATCATGTGAAAACATCACGTTGTCAGTAAGTGAAACATACACACAGTGAGATGAACACAAGATAGTGAACCAATCAGGAAACGTGGTGACGTATGCCAAATTGAATTAGTATGCATGACGCGAACCAATGGCCTGCGGAAGTGAGAGTGATAAGGTTGTATGACGTTATCTCAGGGATTACGACTACCTTCTGGTGACGTGCCACTACAAGCGTGACGTCAGCAGAAAAAAAGATTTTATTGGACCATGAACAAAAGAAGGAGATGGGATGGTTTATTTCGAGCTATGATATCTCTTCGAATAGAGAGTATCTGATGCAGAAAGATTTTTTCATTCCCTTCTTAACCTTTGGAGATAGCAGTTGTGTATGGATCAGAGATTTGTTCCGTCAGCAGAATCTGTGCCATCATCATCTCGTGTCTTTCTCTCGATCTGAAAAATGTCGCATCAGTGTTTTGAAAGAGTGTGCCCTGCAGAATCGTTTGATTAGAATTCCATATTTCTATTGAGATTATGGAAACGTCTTAAAACATTGCATTGTTCAATTTCTACACATCTGTTCAAAAAATTAAAGTGATAATTTGAATAAAGTTTAATACACAGGAATCGATTTTTTGCCTTTAAACATTTGTGTAGTCCTTTGTGCAAGAAAGTAATAATTTCGTTACTTATCGGCTACTGTAGAAAACACTATAAAATTGCCCAGATTATCCTGTAAAGTAAGCAATTTTATCATTTAAAAGTATAAACATTCGCATGTAAGTTGGTCATACACTACTAAAATTGGCAATAATTCCTTATAAGGTTAGCAATGATGTCATTAGTAGGCAATGCTCTCGTGTAAAGTTAGCAATGCACAATTGTTAAGTTGGCGCTGTTCTCCTGTAAAGTTGACAAGGCAATTTGTTAGGCAGAAGATAAACTGATGTATAGGATTGTTTGAATTACGTTATGTAACACACTATTATATGTTGTAAAAGAAACAATTTACAGGATCTATTGCGAAAAATGTGTTTTCCATATTCAAGGACCTTAACGAAAAAAGATATTCAATGTATTTCAAACACTGCCAAACACGTTTCAAAATAACTGTTCGCTGGCAATATCTGCTTAAAAGCATGTCGACGAACTACAGTTTTCTCAAAATAAATATGCCTACATTATTTCGGGTGTAGGCCCAAGAAGAAACGGAATTTAGAAAGCCAGAAGAAAGCAATTAAGCAGACATTTCTTATAACAGAAGCCTTTCTTTCCTTGTGATGCTTTGGAAAAAAGAATTATGGGATAGAACCAACCCTCACACACCTTTTACTTTGCTTTTTGGTGTGGCAACGCCAACGAGAACATCAGCGAGACGTTTAACAGCACCTCTAGCATTCATGCCAAATTTTAAATTGAAGAAAAGGGGGAACGTTTTTTTTGGTAGTTTTATTCATTTTGTCTTGACATTTCGTTTCTGAAGACGATGCCGACGCTGATTAGGTTAATAAATTGGCGTGTTGACTTTTCATGTGTTTTTGTGTTTACGTTGATTTTGAAGCTGGAGCGCTTTTAGCAGGTGTTAAGCTCTGTTGAAACAAAGTCCTGAACCTCATCACTTAAGCTTTTAGTTATTATTTTATATATGTTTACCAAAAGCAGGACAAAACGTACGAGAATTTTGATTGGTTGGGAAATGAAACTTCTTTCTTCGCACATTTTGAACTTAATTTTCCTTTCCTTATAGTACTGTACACGTGTAAGGAAAAATAAAGAATATAATTTTTGAAAGATTAATTATTTGCTTTTCATCTTCTAGTCAATGTGATGTTCCGCGTTTCGCACACTCCTCGTGTCAATTTTATCTTTGAGTATATAACAGATTACATAAAAGTAAAATGATTAAATTTACATGAATGGCTTACCGAAATGGATTGAAACCTTTTTGAAATCTGTACCATAAAGCACAATAATTTCTTTTCATTAAGTTTTTTACATTACGAATCCCCAGCTGACTTAATTAAGAGTTCTTTATTACTACCAAATATTCATAAGGCAGATATAAATTAGCTGAAACACATTTGTTTGACATATGTTCAACTAAAACTGTAAATCGGTTCAGTTTTCCCCAAGAGAACGAGGTGTTATATGATTGACATACTTTAGTGTCAGTTTATATAGTGTGGACTATCATTTATTGATATCGTTTCGTTGTCGCATTTTTAGAATTATACACGAATATATCAAAATGAAGTTATACAATATTGTTTATTCTTCTTGTTTGGCGTTGTTTTTACTTGTGTCCGTAAATATTGTATTACTTATGATACACTAAAAAAATGCCTAAAAAGATAATGGCAAAACGAATACTATATAAACGTTAAAATGTTTACACATTAGAGAAAGGTAGCTTTACTACATTACTTACAACATGATTTACGGGATGTTTGAAAGGATAATGCATTTTCACGACATTAATTTTTTTAGTTTAGAAAATCCATAATAGCCTAAAGAATGTTTTAACGACGACGTTACGTGTTTCGGAGCAGCTTATCAAATGCATGTCTAACCAAATTTTAAACAAATAACCACATAATTAATGCTCCAACATCATAAAATGCTTTTAAGGTATCGAAAATATTTTCCCATATCCAAATATAAATAGCTTGTTATTCAAACTACGACAACCATTAAATAATTTCGCGAGCCTAATTGTGTCAGAAATTCATTTTCTATTCCAGAGTTTACTCAGCATTCATGTTCTACTCGCATTTACATCGGCGGCCATTTTGTTCTTTACACTTGCCACGAGAACGCAGCATTTAAGAGGAGCAAGGAATCCGTTAAAAGTCCATAGAGTTTCCATTAATCGTGTGGCAACATCCGCACGCAGACGATTTTGATCACGCGATGTGGAAAAGCGCGCGAAACAACACAGAAGAAACCATTGGTAGAACGCTAGCATTTGTTCTATCATATCAGTTTTAGCATGCATTTTTTCTTTGGTTTTGCTTGATTAAGTGTTTAGGACATCTAAAATCCATTAATATGAGGACCATTAGGTGTGTTATCAATAAAAAAAAAGTGTGCAAATGTCATTATCAACAAATATTAAGATTAAGTGATCGTAAGTGAAAAATTATTGTTTTATGTATTTTAATATTTTTGCTTTTATTATTATTATTAATATTATTATTTTATTATTATGGTTAGAAGAAGAAGAACGAAACCTGGTCGTAACTTTAAAAGTACGAACAGGCATAATTTTTTTCTTCGGGAACCGGGCGACAGCGTGGCGCCACGGAGAGCTTCTCTGTTCCTATAAGTTGAATTGAACGTGAGCAGGATCGCGTATGAACCCAAATAAAATAAAATTTTCGTAATCGTTTTAAATTACTTCGAATCTCAAATTGACGAATTAGACTCAAAGTCCTATATTGCTATAAAATATACTAATAGACATTAAACGATTGATAATTTTACAATTAAAGTCTTCAATCATTATAATGACCCTTTCAAATCTTACCTGTCAATCTATTTGAGATCTATTAACTGATCCATGTATAAAATTGAAAACAGATAGATCATTTGCGGACTATTAGCTACATCTGAACAAAGACAGGCTAAGGCAGAAATAAAAATATAGGTATAAGAAATACATTAAAATACCGTTAAAAGTACTTTCAGTGGAAC
The DNA here is from genome assembly GCA_019343175.1 of Oedothorax gibbosus. Classification (NCBI taxonomy): domain Eukaryota; kingdom Metazoa; phylum Arthropoda; class Arachnida; order Araneae; family Linyphiidae; genus Oedothorax; species Oedothorax gibbosus. The sequence continues at coordinate 27,303,656 of CM033271.1, forward strand.
TACAATAAATTATTTCTGTCGGAGAATTCAAACTGAGTCGTATGAAATTCGATTTTTATCGACAGAAATATCGATACGTCTCTATCCTTGCATTTGGGTCTTTTAAGAGGGGATGAGACTGAAAGACGGGGTCTCCAAACCGAAATCTTCTCTATATATTAATCAAATGGGGAAATATAATGTTCCAAGCTTAATTACCCCAGCTGAATTGATCATTTTTAGAAACGTCTATTTTATATCATAAATGCCATTAGTTTAAATGACTCAATATCTATAACTCAAATTTTTGAAATTAGTTCGAATAGATTTGCGATTTTCAATGCATAATTTTACAATAAAATATTCCAACTAATTTCAAAAAATAGAATTACATGCACATTTAAACCAGTTAAATTTATAATGTAAAAGAAACCGTTTGTAAAAATATTAAATTCAGAGGATTAACATAGAGAGAAGGAGTAATTGAGCTCTGGAGTAATTGATCTTCGAAATTTATTTTCCCCATTGGATTAACATAGAGAGAAGATATCGGTTTGGAAACCCGGATTCTGATCTCATCTCCGCTTAAAGGCTGTTTCATATTGATTGTCTTATTATCGATTATTCGATTAAGTCATGAGAAGATCAGCAGATTGTTATCTGACAAAGATTAAATATAAATTAACTTTTTTTGTTGTTCCAAAGAAATAAAATAATCATTCTTTGGAGAAAAGTTTGGACAACCTACTCATTAGTTTTTCATGAATTGATGTATTTCATAAGATGACGTATTTCTACATTACTGCGCTTAATTGTGTCTCATTAACGATTTATCGGATTTTACACAATTATTTTATTTGACAACAAATAAAAGTCTCAATTTTCCAAATATATCTCCTCTGTCAACAAAACGACAAAATTCCACTGAAATGAAGCAGGACTTGTAGAAATTCTATTATGGTAGTGAGGACTTGTTTTAATTGTATCTTCTTTTTTGTGTGTTACAATCTTTTCCATAATAATCATTCAAGTTTATCAAGTAAAATGCCGTTATTTGCAATTATAATTATATACATAAAACGAAAGAAGTTTTAAATTTATAAAAATAGAAAGAAAAAACTTTGGTACCCCTAAGGAATAGGCCTTGTTGTTAAGTTACATTTAACAACATTGTATAAAGTTGCGAGATATTTTAAAATTTACAAAAATAAACGTTCAGGTATCAATTCACAGGATGTTAACCTTCCGACCTTTTTCTTATTAAACACTATTAACAACCAAATGCAAAAGTAAAAGAAAACCGAGACACTCTAGACTTACAAACCAATTTCTTTTATCTTTTAAACTGCAAAACCGGGGTAAATATAAAGCACTAGGATTGTTCGCTTGTAAATACGTTTTGAAGCCAACAATTTCACCCATTAAGTACAGTGATTTTTTTCTGTTTTTTATGCTGAAGAGAATTTAGTGGAACAAATTCCATTTTATGTTTAGTTTGTGAAAAATCGATTTAAATCGTAGTAGGTAGTCGACAATGTCACTGATCAGCTTAGAATCGTAGTTCAAAGTTTACCTGGAGTAAAAATCAACCTCGATTTGTAGTTCTAGTGTTAACAACAAAAATTAAATACATTTTCCCGGGCATTAGCCAAAAAATAAAAGGTAATTAATATTTTTGCTTTTGAAAAATTGAAAAATAAGTGGAAAATTGTTCTTGAAGATATAAGAGTAGTGACTTACCGAGATCGCCTGGTCGTTGGGTCTTTCATGACCATGACTTCTGTGATCTCCCCAAATTTGCTAAAGTACTCCCTGAGACCCTCTGCAAAGAGATTAAGACATAGATGTGATTAGACATAAAATATAAATAATTAAACCTATTAGTTAAAATACGAATAAAAAATTAATATATTTTTATATGTTTTACATTAAAAATGAATAGGTTAAAAACAGGTATTAAGGTAAGTCAATTATGGTATTTGAGTTAATAATGCACTACTGTGTACCAAACTAGTCCCTATGGGATCAATTTACCAATATCTAATGCATAATATATCCCGTTAAAATTAATTTAGACTTTGAGTACCGACATCAAATGTTTTCTGATAAACAATTTTTGGAAATTAGGAAGAATACTATGCTTTTATGCTTTTATGCTTTTCAGTAAATATCAAGTAAAAACAAACATTGCAGCTCCCAAACTGTCAAGTAAACATCGCATATCAATTACAGCTGCCTTTGTTGAATTTAAAATTTCAACTTTAAAGGTTCTCAAATACTTTTGACTATTTTTATAAAAAAAAAAAAGAATTTATTCAGCTACCTATACCAAGCTATTATCATTTTTGCAATGTATAACATTTTATATATCTTATACTTTTGATACACCCACAACATATATAAGGTCAACAAACCGTCAATCCTGTTTTACGTACACTAAATAATGAACTCTACTCTTTTAAATACTGCATTTTATATAGTTTAATTTTAAATGATACAATAACATACAAAATTCCAAAGAAGACTAAAATATTTAAGAACCATTTGTCTTCTTTATTGTTCACCTCAACAGCACCTGTGTTACGTGTTGGTTGTTCTAACAGACCGCAATTAAATCCTGATTGATTGAAAACGACTTGGTGGGGGGGCAAGGAAGTGTGGTAAAGCCTAAACATATGGGGCAAGTTAGCGTCAGCATCTCGGGATTCCCGAGAAAAGTACAACGGAAGTTGATATTAGAGCTATTTTTTGAGAATTGTGTTCTTAGTGTTTGTTATTTTTTAAAGATTAAAGTACTGTCTTTTTTAAAAACGTTAATTTTAAAATTAAAATGTAGTGAGTATTTCTTTAGATAAAACCGTACAAACAAAACTTGAAAACTATTGATTATGAATATTGGATTCCCTTATTTATATATAATGCAAACTAATAAGAGACATTCTGAATTTGGGTTATAACGTGAAACAAACAACAAACTAAATCCTATAATAGTGCGTCCAAAAATATTTTGAACCTGATTTTTATGAAATACATTTTCTTTGACCATCATCATGCTAGTCATTTTTATTGAACCATAACAATTTTACTGAAACAGTTGTTAACTTAAAATAGCTTTCAAGCCCCGGAGAACGACTCAGACTTTTATCTTTGGTCCATTAAATAAAATCCTACTTCTTACTTTTTAACCTTAACTGTGTTACAATAATTAAAATAAGTTTTATTTAGTAATTGTACTTAGTTAGGAGTTTTTAGAGAACAGTACTTCAGTCACGTTTGCACTTAAAATACCAAAGTTACTCCATTTGACAATAATTTTCTGACCCTTCTCACGGGAAAAAAATCGCATATTAAATATTGTATAGTCGTGATGTTACAAGCGAGTATTATGTTTAAAATGAAAAAAAATGGAAGGCGCTTTTGAACATGAATTTCTAACTTGGTTTCCTTGAAATAACACATACAAAGGAATCGATTGTTAAGTCCTCAACAATTTAAAAACACAACGAAAAAAAGAACATAAAAAAAGCTGATTGACGCTGTCAGGTAAGTGGAGTCGGGTCCCACCTGATCTTGGAAAAGTTCCCAAACCTTCTCGGGAGCTCCCAAGATTGACAGATCATCCGCTAAAGGTGTTCTAAAGGTATGGAAATAGAACAGAAGAGAGAACGACTCAGAACAATATGGGAAATTTCATGGCGTTTTTCGAACGTGGAAACGATTCTGAAGGCCGCTAATGGAAGTTGGGCAAGGTATTTTCACCTATTTTGCCTGGTATGTGGTGCCATTCGTCAACCAGCTACAATGGAGGCTGTTGTTTCGGGTATTTAGCTCAAGAGTAATGATCAAGATTCTGGATACTATATTGGCTTGTTTCAAGTTACGTAGTTCCTTAGAGCTTTCATTCCTAGCCTTCTTTCGATCGATGCTCCGATTAGTGCTCTATACCCAAGTGACATTGATTCACCAATCAAGCCTCTAGAAATAATTTATATTTATTCAGCATTACGACTGCCACTCAAGACCTGAAACATGACCATTAAAACTATCTTGGTTCAGTAGTGTAATGACATTGATACTCGGGCCTAAAGCTACAGAAACGGAGCTGGGCTCAGCACGACTTTAACATAGGTATATTGATACCCATATTGAACCCATACCTAAGAAGGACCTAAACTGTCGAATTCTATTTCCCATTGAATTGGAATGCCTAACATAACAACATAAAACGATATGCCAAAATTCTATCCTCAAGAAATTAATTTGCAATCGTTATGCGTATTTTTCGTATATTAAAAATCCGAAATTAGTTCCAATAATTATGCTTGAAGTTAAATGACAAACCCAATTTTATTATAATGAAACTGAAGAAATATGCAAACAAATAATATTTAACTGGCCCTCAATAACCACACCTTGACATTTTTTTATATGTATCTTATTTTGCATCCATTGCAGAATTATAAATTTTATTCTATGACCACAAATTTAGTAAAATCCTCGTATCCCAATTTGCTACAGAGCTCAAAAACTGCTCAACAATGCAATAAATTGTTTATGCAAAGTTACCATTTCATTTCTTCAGCAAACTTTATTCGTAAGGTAAGTTTGCTTTTGCCGCTAAATAAAATTTATCATTCTCTATATACTTAACTGCAAAAACAATATTATTGAAGTTACCCTACTTTTACTCTTGTGTACAAAATTGAAATTTCTTTCGTTTCCAAACATTTTTTAAGTTATACAAATACCAAAACATTTTTAATATTTCCACCAAAGAAATATTTCTAAATCCCCATCCTTTGGACCAATAACTTTTTGACACCCTTAACACACCGACACCGACAAAATTAAGTCACAGTCATTTGAGAGGAAATGAAAAATAAATGAAAAAGAACTTACCAGGTGCCGTTTGCCAACTCAAACCACCAACAAACATTTTTCTGGAAGGGAGGAGGAGAAGAACATGAAAGAAAAATATTCACATCATTAGTACATAAACCTCACCTATCAAAAACAGTTTTTATAGAACACTTATTGGCGTTTTCTTTTGGAAACGGTTGATAATTGTGTTTGTATGTGTTTGTTTTCAAACTTAGGAGAACAGTAATTTTTTTTAATATATTAAGTGGTAGTAGTTTAACTAATAACAAATACATTTTATGAAGTGCGATATTTAGATATTTAACTGCTTTTATGAAATATTTTTATAAAGTGCAGTGAAGAAAAAGTTAAAAGCAAATGCCGATAAGTATAAGTTCTGTTAGAGTAAGTATAAATGTAATTTTTCTTTGATAACCAAGTTTCCTGATTTTTTTAAAATAAACACATATCAAGTAACATATTCCTAAAATATTCAGTATATAATTTTTATTTTTTGAATTAAAAAATATCACTTAAAAAGAAAATAATTGTTGTTTTTTAAAAAAAAAACACCCTAATACTTGAACATTCAAGAACAAGATGATCACCTTAATTTGAAGCAACACATAAAAATAACAGGCTATAATTTCTTAAACATCCATATACTTTTCCAATCACTCTTTATAAAAATGGTTTCCCCAAAACACCTTAATCCCAGTGATTACGATGCCAATCACCGATGTTATAACCGATGAACAACACAAAACCTTAAGGTTTTTCTTAAAGAAGATTCTCTGATGAGATTCTCGAAAAAATAATATTAATATAAGAAATAAATATAATAAAATACTTAATTATGGTGATAGCTAAAAAAAAATATGTGACTACTTGACTTCAAAACAAAACCGCTGCTTTAATGACTTAAGTTTGTAATTTATTGTTTCGCTATTGTTCTTTTTTAGAATGAGTTGAAATTTAATACTTTCATTAGAGAAAATTTATTATATTCTTATTTCTAATTAATACATTTAAGTTTCAAAAATTTCAACAAATAGCAAAATTAACTTTCCCATTTTCTAAACACAACAAAAACATTTTAAAATCAATAAGTTTATTAGAATGAAATATTTTAGGGATGTGTGAGGAAAATGATGAGGAAGGGTGTGAAAAAAATTCATTTGCAGAGCACACTCAAAACCGATAAAACTCTTCGTCTTTGAAAATGCCTTCCTATAAAGTGGTTGCTTTGTTTTAAAATAGATCAAACTACAAAAATGTCCTTGTAGAAGGAATTGGTTTACGTTAAATCCGTTATGGTTTATAGTTTCTACAAGGTTGAAGCGTGCCCGCTGAGGTGTAGACCTCGTCACTTGACTGTTGTTTTGAATTATAAAGTTTATGTTAAGCTGAATTAAAGATCTTTCAATCGGACATTAGCTATTGGCAGTTGGAATGGACTCTTCGAACGCGGCGGCGCGTGATTTGTTCTATGGAAAGTAGACAATGTTTGACCTAACTGCGGCGTCACAGTAGGCATAACCGTTTTACTTTAGACAAATTAGCTGCCTGGTAGTTTGTTTTTGTGGTGTTTAAGACAACGAATGACGAAACAGTGACGTAAATGTAGGCGTGGTCGTTCCAATTGGCCACTGCGTCTCTCTTAACCATATCACAATGGCCTTCGATAAAAAGTCGAGAAGACTTGGGATTGAGCTACTAGTACCTGCTATCGTAAAGACGGGTTATGGCTGTGCTATTATAATCAAAATAAATCTATTTAATCTGGGGAAGTTGGAGAAGGGGTACAGGGCACACTTCGAGTATTATGAAATTCCATTTCGTGCCGATTGGTGGTGTCGATCTCGACACTTGACTAAAACTCAAAATTACGAAGCGTATTTGCGCTCTGTTAAGGTTTCTTTAGGTGGCTAGAAATAGACTACCAGAAACTTTCAGACCAAACCTCGAACCACGTTACCATTGCAAGGGGCTCCGTAGCCCTGTCGTCAGAACATCGGTCTCTTATACAGAGGGTTCGGCATTAAAAACCCCTCCACATCCTATAGACAGATATTTGTTGGCAAAAATAAAAATAAATAAATCGACTTAATAACGGGGTTCTCGGAGTACACTGGCCCAGACGTGCTCATTAAATCTGTGGAGTCCAAAGTCCTGACGACGTTGGAGTACGATGTCGCTCGAAGTCCAGTTGGGTGCTAGCTCAGGTGTCGACCTCATCACTTGACCAGGGTTCAAATCACGAGGCGAAATTGGCTGTGTTAAAGCTCCTAAATTAGGAGGCAAGAAATAGACAGCCGGAAACCATGAAACTACCTAAGTATTTCTATTGAAATAGACAACCTAACCTAACCTAATCTAAGTATTGCACCTTATACGCAGTCTCTGCGTGCATGTCCCATTTCACACTTGACAAAAGCTCGAGTACCCACACACAAAAACGCCGATTGTCGTTCGCGTGCGCGGTTTTGCAAGTTCGTGACCTTCACTTCTCTACTGTCAATGGTGCATAATCGAGTTCCTGCATAACTTAAAAAAGCGACTGGCCACGTCACTCCGGCTTTATTTTTAAAAGGCTAACTGGGTGGACATTCGTTTATTAATAGTTGAGGTTCGTCAATGTTTGCCCTTTGTTAGGTTAGGGTATCGTGATAAGTTTTTTTATCATGTATTTTTCAATTGGTTTCGTTCTGCAAAGATGTAACTTTGTTTCTTGTCGTTGTACGTAGGTCGCTTTATTTTGTAATGAGGTGGCGATACTTAAGCTTGATTATAATTACGTATAATTTTTTTTAACAAAGATAGAATAAATTATAATTGTTCCTTACACAAATAAATAATAATTAACAAACTAATAAAACTGCAAAAATACACAAATATATGTAGTAGGTCACTATATTAAATTGTAATATGTTTCCTAAATATAAATAAAATTGAGTTAATAAATGAACAAGTTAAACATTTCCTAATTATAAATTGCAATTTAAAAGGACTAACTAAAAGCGTTAAACTTTTTGATTGATTAAATTAAGCATTCCACTAACTATTTCTCTTAATATTGCATAAAGACAGCAATCCAAACCAATTTCTCCCTTAATGTTCAAAGGCCAAACTTTCGAAATTGCGAACACTAAATTAAGTTATTATCAACAATATGAAACCTCCATATAGACAGCGTCTAATATTGATTAAATAACCAATGAAAGCTAGCATCTCCAATTCAGTAATTATTTAGATTTGCAAAGGGGCTTCAAAGCAAACGAGCCGAGTCAATTCAGCCAAACTTGGCGATCAATCATCATATTCTTTTGAAATTCTATTGTTACTTCTTTCTTTGACTTAATATTATTTTCATATATTTTTTTAGGGAGTTGCCATTTAAAGGCGTCATTTGTGTAGGGGGAGTTTCGCCAAATACGGGAATTAGGCGTGTATTGTTCGGTATGAATTGAGCGTTAGATAAGGGTTTTGAGAATGAATTCGTTTGTGTAAATTATAGAGTGATATTTGTCGTCATAGTTGGAAATGACAGGAATATTGATGAGTTTCGTAAAAAAAAGTTACAATGTTTCAGTTTTTGTTGTAAATGATCTATAATAATAAAAGAAAGAGTCTCTGTGTGTGTGTCTGTGTGTTTGTATTCGGATCGTAAAAGACCTACTTATACTGCCCTCAGAAATTCGAAATTTTCAAGATAGATTCCCTTTAATACCAACGTGTGCACCTGAGGCTTAGATTTTTCATATTTGTTCCATTTTTAGAGAAAATTCGAATTTTCTGAAAAAAATACACCACTTTCGCTCAAATCCGATCATTTTTTCTCTTTCCTGATGCCATCGGCTGAAAAAATTAAATAAAACTTTTAACGATAAAACATTTAAAATTCAAAATGTTTATTTTATTTTTTGCCATTACTTTCAGAAACTAAATTCATTATTTGAAAAATAATTGACATGTTTCCAGTGATGTCATTCCGCCAGTCTTCATTCCTGGATTTTATTGTGGGTTTATTTGATGATTTTTTCATTGATTTTTCTGTTGAATGCATGTATGCATATTTAAGCAATAAATGTATAGTTAAGCTATTACTGAACTATAATGGGTAATAAAGGCCATCGCACTAGAGCTATTAATGTTTTATGTCTTTATTTTTTCGCCAAAGACGTTGCCAAACTCGCTAAATTATTAACTAAAATTCGCCAAATAGGCGATTTCTTTTATAAATAATTTATAAGCTGGTCGGTTGTTCGAAGGTCATTGTGTTAGAGCTGTATAATGGGTGTGGGTAGCTATATCTATTTTCTCGCCAAATTATTTCTCAAAAAACGCCAAAATGAGCTAAAAGGTTTTATGTATTTATGAGGGAATTGTGATGACATTTATGAGTGCATTTTGTAGCGTATTTTTCATTTTGGAATTTTAAGGCAATGAAACGGGATTTTATAATTTATAACGAGTGGAAACAATAATAAGTTTATGATCCTATAACAGGGTATATGGTACACATATTTGGAATCTATTTGATATTTTTTTATTCCGTGCGAAGAACGGGTATAAATTTGCTAGTAGTAAATATTTCGATAAACAAAATAACTCAAAAATAACTCTACCCTTTTTAATGATTTTAAAGAATTTTTTCAAAAATATCTCATCAAATTATTACAATAGAATGTATGATCTTAGATAACAGTGTGTGCTTCATTTGTTTTTAAAGGTTAGTTGAATATAATAAATTTTCGTACAATAGGATAGTAAACAAGAAGTTCTCAAAGAATTAAAATAGCTAACGTAATTTTCGTCAGCATCGTGATTAACATCAGGTTTAAGCAAAGAAAGGTTAGCAGCAGAAGGTTGTTGCGTAGATTCATCAGAATACTCACAAATATTCTTTATTGTTTGCTACATTTATTTGCAGTTTATAGAATAGTTATGTTAATTTTCTTGGGTCAAATTCTAGTGTCCATTCCGGCGACATTTGACGCTTTGGAAAAGGTCGCCAATGCCAACGTCAGCTTGTCAGCTTCTTATTCTTACTTAAGTATCAGCATAAAAATTTGTATAAATTCGATCTTTTTAAAATGTTAAGCAACAACCAATCATAAAGCAACTCCATATTACAGCTATAAATGAAGAGATGAATTTAAATTAAAACTGACCAGCTTTATACGTAAAAAAAATGGAACGCCTTGCCGTTAACTAACAATGAACAATCAGAAATTTTCATTGTGCTAAATTTTAAGACGTCATTGTAAACATATTTATCTAACAAAAATAAATTCCTTCAAATTTTATTTTTAAATAAATACATTTTCTTTCAAATATTATTTTTAATAAATACATTTACTTCCAAACCATATTTTTAAATAAATAAATTTTCTCATGCTATTGTTGATGTGGAAACCCCAATTTAAAGGACTAAATACTAAATTTTAATACTAATTAAATAATAGATAAGTCGCCGACAGATAGGTAGACACATGTCAGTCAGGACGTAAATATAGGCTGACAAAAGTATAAAAGATATAGGTTCATGATCTCATATATTTTCATAAAAAAAAAGAATCTTTAAGAGTATCTTGGGTACAGTCGGTACAATCTTGGGTACAGTCGGACATCGCCAGCATGTCAATATACCTACTCTCTATTTTTTTTAATTCTTTCGAATTGATAAAAGAGAAAGTAATCTAACAAACGATTCCGTTTAGCACTCAACAAATATATCAACTTCATAACGGAAAAATTTATTTAATGATAATATCAAATTCGTTAACGATATCAGAGCTTCAGAGTCAGATTATCGCAAAATCATAAAACGTAAAAATTTAATAACAGGATAATACGTGAACTAAAATGCACTAAAAAATATTGTTGACCTATGAAATTTGATATTAATTTAAATTATCATCGAAAAATTGTGGAAGGGAAACTTTTGTTTTTACGCTTTTACAATAACAATGTAAAAAAAAGTGAAAAAATGGAAAATAATAGTTGGTTGTAAAACACCCATTCCACATGTTACAAAACTAAAGTATTATGCAGGAAATCGGATTTTGGCGTTTAATGTATCATTAAGAAGCACGCACAATTTAAAAGGTAAGTACAATACACAACAATTCTACAATACATTCACACACAAAAACCTTCATGATTTTACTCCAACTCATTTACAATACTTAAGATACTACATCGAACCTTAGCTCCAAAGTTCAAAGTTCCTCCTAAACTTCTCCGAACTCTCCAGGGACCAAAACGATTCCAGAAACCTTTTTCGCGCAAGGGGGTGAAGTGTTGTTTGGAACTCTAGTGGTCATTGACCCGCTTTCAACCCCCTCTGGTATCTTTTGGGGGAGGGGGGGGGGTGAGTCGACAGACCCTGTTAGGGAAGCCCCCTCCCCCAACTTCTTGAAGAAAATCCCCGGTGTGGTTTTCTTACTTGAAGACGGTGGAATGTCGAAGAGGTTTGTTGTGTTTTTCAATGCGGTTTTCACTAATTTGAATGAATGTTGTTTTGAGGTTATCTTTTAGATGTATGTTGGTAAATCAGAAATAACTCTACAGGTTTAATTTAAGATTATTTTGAAGAAGAATAGTCCAATAAGTATAAAATTTCAAGAGAGAAAACCAAGAAGAGCTTTATTTTTAAAAAAAATCTTCTGAGTCTTAGCACTTTCATTCCTAACTACATTTTATCTTAAATTTCTGTCTGTGCTAAGTTTTTGTACTTTTGTATGTGTTTACATTATCTTTAGATTTTATTTTGTCTTTGATTTGATTTTATTTTGTTTTATTTTTACTTTCTCAAAGTTAATTTACATATTCTAGTTTATTCATCAACAAACTACGAACTTTATTAATAAATGTAATCCTTTTTGTATTCTAACTTTATCAATTTACGACATGGTAGTACAAGCATATTTTCAACCTAACAAATTTTATCCGTAAACATTCAAATATCTAGATATAAATAAAAAAAACATTTATGTTAGCTGGTTCATATAAGTTTAAATGCTTGTTTGTTCAATCATCCTCGATATGAATAAAACTATAACCCTACCATAGTACGTTCCATGTAAACGTTTGTTGATTAAAAAAAAAAAACTCGACAGTTCCAATCAAATCTTTCACACTAAATATTACGACAAATCCTTAATAGAAAACTTAATTCTCTAATCTTCCCTTAAATTATGACATAAACTCAGCATAAAACCGAAAAGCTATTCCACGATTTTATACTCTGTTTCCCAAGTTCTTCCTCTATACACACTTGTAAGCATTGCGAAACAAGTCGGCTCTTTACCAAAGAACTTCTCCGTTTTCATATCAGCCAACTGATAACAATGGGAACCCTGTGTGTTTGACTTTACGACCGCGCTTACATTTGACAGAACTTTAGTCCGTTGGTAATCAAATAGGCTGCTATAGGTAGAAACTATTTTAAAGGTACATGTTTGGAAACGGAAACAACAAGCTTTGTGATAAAAATTGTTGGTTTATGGTTTGTGTTTTTAAGGATTGGATGGGAAATGTTGGAGAATTTTATTTTTAAGACTGTTAAAAAAATTCATTTATGGTCATTTATTGTAGTATAATTCGATAATTCTTCGTAAGTAAGAAATATAAAAGTTCATTAACTTTTTTTAAAATTTAGGGGGACATCATTTGGTAACACATAGAAAAACAAGTAATTTACACAATTAATATATTAATTCACAAATAAAAAAATTCAAAAATTATTTCAGTAAAAACTTGTGTAATGGTTATGACATTTCCTAAGTTAGCCTTCGTAAGTAAAAGCTTCAATTAAATTGATTAACTTAACTTCTAATTTTTACTTATTCAAGGTAGTTATGCCATGGTAATTAAATTAAAGTAATTAAGTTAAATTGAGTTTATAATTGTATAACATTAAGTTTTTAGAACATAAGAACTAATTCGTTTGTATTAACATCAAGTCGATATTAGTTACATTACCATATGATTCGATAACAGTAAGGCACTAAATATTCGCAGCTGTTAATGACACATTAATACCAAAACTTAATACAATTTTAACGCACCCCTTGCTTATAAAATTGCTCTAAAAACCTGTAGAAATTTCATTGTTCAACAACTTAATAAATACTGTTATTTTCGCATCTAATTTCTAACATTTCTTTCATACTATCGATAGGTGAGAAATCAGAAAATTACGTGTAAGTATGAAACTATTTCCATTTATTTATGGAATACTTATAGTTTACAAGCTATATAATACACTCGCTCATTTATATTTCAATATTCGTCGAAATTGAAGACAGTCGGCATGCATTTTGAATTCATACCTAAAGGCTATTTTGACGACCTTTACAATTCGAAATAAATCTAAACATTAGATATGAATGAATAAAGAAGGAAACTGAAGGAATTCGAAATTTTCTGGATAGGCGATTTCTACTACTTTTATTTATGGATACCCACACAATGTTACAAAAGGAAAAACCAATTTTATATCTCGTAATGTGAATGATTATTTAAACTGTCTGAAGGCATTGGCAATATTGTAAGGTGACGCTAAAAATTAGATTATCCGTATGATGTTTTTAGTGTGCAAATATTAATTTCAAAACTTAATTCAAATTTAAGATAGCAACTTAGCATTCAAGCATGCCTATTGTAAATACTAAGAAGTAATAAAAATAATGAATTTAGTTCAATCAATTTAGTTCAATGACCTAAAGCAATTTCTTGAATCAAAATATATTTTATTAGTAAATATACAAAGTATTTATATTTCAAAGGTAAACCTTTATTTGTACATCAAAATTTAAATTACTCCTGTCAAATGTAATATGTTTTAAATATATTTAAATTATTATCGTTATTCAATACTCTTAGGCAATCGTATTTCTCCCTTTGATTTATATATTTAAATATATATATACTTCAGTGTGTGAGTGTGACGAGTGCGAAAAATGTGAGTGTGTGTTACCTCTTTCAAGGATTAATAAGCAAAAAAATTCCAATAAAATGCAAAGAAAAGAATAATATGCTAACATACATTTCGCAAACCCATAACTAAGGAGCATATAGGATTAAACAAATAAAATAGAGAAAGAAAAAATAATCATGCCCCCATATCCAGACACTTTTAACACCGCCTATTAAATGACTTAATTCGAATTGCAAACTCTGGCATGCTGTCTACTACCTCTTTAATTTATTTCAACAAACAGAGCGGCTTATCCGAAGTCCCTGAGAAATAGTTAACAAAATAATATTTGTTTCCATCCCTTTTAAAATCCATAGGAAACAATTAAAAAAAACTGGAGCAGTTGTATCTAGTTTGTAATATTTTGCTATTCCGATGTATCATTAAAATAGGTTAGAAGAGATATCGTAAGAAAAAAATTATTTATTTACAATTAACCATTTACGTTAAAATTTTAAATGACCAAAGAAGACTATTGTTTTGAAAAGAATTCATTTTATTTTACGTTAAATGTAAATTTTTAATAACAGAGCCTGACTTAATGCTTTTACTAAATAATAATGCGTGAACAAATTCACAAACAGCGTTTCTTAAGTATTGAGAATGTATAAAACAGAATGAATGTTGCATAAATATTTTAAATGAATTAATAATAACCAAAATATTTTAATTGACTCAATAAATATTTTCGTTTCACTTTAATTCATAAGTTAAATAATTGCTTACATTAAAAAACCAAAAAAAATTCTTTAAGAACATTTATCTCAACGATGGACACATCCATTGAACTAGAACATCGCATTTCGAACAATTTAATGTCGCGTGCTTATTTAAAACAGATAAATATCAACCAACGGTAATATCTTTAAGTCTTTAGAATCACCTAACGGTTCAGAAAAGATTCTGAAACCGGTTTCAGTAAACCCACCCCTCCTTGCCATTTGAAAGTGTGGGATCATCTTCTAAAAAGAACCCTTCGAACGTTAAAGTTTTTTTTCTCTCTTTTCACAATCTTTTTTTTTTCTCTATCTCTTTGTCGTTTGACGGAGAGAAATAGCGACAGAGACCAACCTACATTATTGTAATAAGAGGCCACGTAACCCCTTATTGATACTATGTAGTAAATTGTATCAAATTTTTTTGGGGGCTGGGGAGCTCAGTCGGTAAGGCTCTTGTCTTGGATGCGAAAGCTCCCAGGTTCGGACCCGGGCTTTGCCAAAATAAATGACGACCAAAAACGGTATATATGCATCCAAAAAGACCTACGAATAATATCCCTTAAGCCCCTATTATAAGCGAGTGAACTTTAAACATGCTCCAAAGTACCGACGCTGCGTACAATGTCGCTCCTAAAAGATGCGTTAGGTGCCTACTGAGGTGTCTGCTCTTCACTTTATTGTGGTTCTAAATTATAACGACCGTCTCCAATAGCCCTCGCGTAGCTCTATTGCGACGAAAATTCAGCTCAATAAATAATATTGTTGATATAACGTTAAACTCTGTTATATTGAGCAGGTTGGTAAACTCGATTCTGACGGAGCAAAGAGTTTTCGTACATATTTTGCTTACATTTTTCATTTTCGTATTAGCACCTCAGTAGGAAATTAAGTTGAAAATTAGATTTATAGATAATAACCTTTTATTATACGAGGTACGTTGAAAATATTTCCCAAAGAATTACCAGAAAAAATGTCGGGCACAGTTGAATTTTTTTTTTTTTCAGAAATCTTATAAGTCCACAAAACATAGTTTTCGAAAAAATGAAAAAGTAACTTTTTTAACAGCAACCTTACATAGAAATTACTGAAAAAAAAAAAACACTCTTTTGGACGGGATGCTTTATTACAACTTGAAAGAGTCTAAAAAAGAACCTCACATTTCTCATACCTACAATTAATACTAAATTTTCAGTTAGTATTATTTTGTGTATACGAATTTTAATAAGTATTTAGAGCCCCTCCATCGAATACTTTTACACATTTCTATCTACAACTTGTGAATAAAAATAAGTAGCAACAAATACTTGCCATAAATTTATAATATAGTCAATTTAGAAAAAAAAATATTTTCTTCTATCTCTAAAAAAATAACCTTCTCTTCGTTGTACTCTTTAAAAAAAAAAAGCGACATGTTATATTCCACGAGAAACTCGATTTATTTTTAAGAATGGAATATTTGAATATTTTCAAAAATGTCGATAGTGTTTGCCTAAGAATGTAGTATTTTACATGTGATTTTATTATGTTTAGATAACACCGCACAGTGAATTTTTTTAAGGCTTTGTAAATGCTTTACAAATGTTATCGATTTTAACGTAAATTTATCGTTTTAATTACAGTAATGGGATTTCCTATAAAATGGAAACAAAAATATATTATCATATAACTCGTAATTTTAAAATTGCATCATAATTTCTGATACATTTTAAAATGATTGGCTGCGTACTTTTTCAATTAAATAATTAAAATATCAATAAATTTTAAATATTTTTAATATTAACTACAGATTTATTTCTAAATTATCATATCTGGAAAGTTTACGTTTTTCAGGAATATTTTTAATAATTTATGCAGCATTTTTTTTCGGGTAAAATAATTGAAAAGCTACTACGTTTAATTCTTTAATGAAAATAAAAGGAATGTTAAAGTAAGTATGGAAATTTTGACCGAAGTTTATCAAAAAATTATATTACCAAAGAGTCAATAATTGAAACTAACCGTGATTTTCTTGTTAAATTTTATGCCGCATATTACTACTTAGTTTTTACGAGTTTAAAAGATTTTTTTTTATTTTTGATTACATTGATTTACTTTACCTTTTGTTATATTTACTATACTCAATCATATACATCCATATACATCTTCGAAGATTACAACCAATTTATATCCGGAATCCAAACTTGTTCAGACACAGATGGAATCAGATTAGTTATCAAGGGTTCCGAAAAAAAACAATCCTGTATAACAAGGTATTTCGAAAATGTCTCATGCTGGACAATTACATTAAAATAAATGTCCTAATTTTAATTTTTAATATTTGTACTAATTTTGTTTAAATTTTTTTACTTGGAGATAAA
The DNA here is from genome assembly GCA_019343175.1 of Oedothorax gibbosus. Taxonomy (NCBI): domain Eukaryota; kingdom Metazoa; phylum Arthropoda; class Arachnida; order Araneae; family Linyphiidae; genus Oedothorax; species Oedothorax gibbosus. The sequence goes on from CM033271.1 coordinate 27,320,557, forward strand.
TTAAATATTCTTTTTTTTCCTAGTTAAAGCGATTCTTTTTAATGCAAAAATACAGCATATGCAATAACTAATGTTTTAAAAATAAATTAATATAAAAAACCAATACAAAAAACTGCACTTTTAATCTAAATTTTGAATTTGTATGTAATTTTCAATTTATAAAATTGTCATTGTCAATTTAATGTCAAACCATACAACATTATCTGACGACAAAAACAAACTGACGATTCGAGTTTCACGATTCACGTATTGATGTTTCTCACTTGATAGGCTGTAGTTCAGTAAATCACAATGACTAGTCATGCCATTGTTTTACCTCATATAAGGCGCAACCTTACATTTTTACGAGACTTTCTTATCACTATTTCCATACAATTGTGACGGAGGTAGAAGTACTAAACAGAAAAAGATATTATTTCTTATGCCAGAAAAGAAAATTCGATTATAGTTTTGAATTAACGAGAATTTTTTTAAAAATATAATATCTTGGTGGAAGTCGTATGTAAGTATAAATATTTCGAGTATAAATTTTGATGAAATCGTAGGGAAGGTTCGAATTCCATGAATAAATTTGAATGTGTAAACTCGAAGAAATATTACAAGAGCGAGTTACAAGAAGTTTAATTTAAAAGTTGAAAGATGACATTTGTTTTAGAAATATATTCTGTTAATATCGTTTAGTTTTGTAACAAAAACAAATGTGTAAGAATACGCGAACACGCTTCACTTTTTTAAAAAAAAATAATACAATGGTTTTTTTAAGTACAACAACTTTTTTGAATTAATGCATAAAATTTATACTTACGTACTAAAATAAAAAAAATTATCTTTGAAAAATAAGTGTAAAGATCATTCGTTTCTTTTCATATATCTAGATTGAAATATATTTTTTAGCTATTACAATTTCTGTAAATAATAAGTACTCACTAGTTTTTGAACTAAATTTTGTAATTCTAAAATGTATTTTAAATGAATAATCTTATTTTAAACAGGAAAAAAAAGAACTTTTACGAATTATAATAAGTTCTATCTGATAAAATAATTCTGTTTTTTATAATTATATTTTTTGCTTGAAAAAATATAGTTTTTTGTTAATTTTATAGAAAATATTGCGAAAAAAGTATGCGACTATATTGAAATAGTAGTGGCCAAACACATCCTTTGTTCTAAAAGCTAATTGAAAATTAGTAATTTAACATAGAAAATAAGATTATTTTTTTTCTAGTTAAATAAAAACAAAATATGTATTACGAAATTTTTTAAACAACTTAGGATTAGGATTTTTTAAAATTAATGTTCTTGTTAATTTATTTGTATTTGAAGCAAATGAAAAAAAAATCAAATTTAACTTCGTTTATTAAAACGTTGGATATATGCAATCCGTTCATTGGCGACTTTTGAGAAACAAAAATTCAAGTTGACGAAGTTTCCAAGAAACAAACCGGACTTATATCCTAGTTATACTTTGAAGAATGGGAGTTTTGAAACAAGACCCTTTATATAAAGAAATTCAAAAAAATCAAAAACGTTCTAGGTATATTTTAACTCATTAATGACGGTTGGTAAAAAAATTTGACACGAAAAATAAGCTTTCTGCTTTAACTTTATCTAACTAAACAAAATATAAGCAAATGAACACCATAGCCCTAAACAATTTATACTGGGCAAATTAAGTTAAACCCAAAACGAATTTAGGAAACTTAAAGCTAACGTTTTTATTCGGAATGAAGGTGTTAATGGTGTTCACAAAGTCGTCGTTACTGGGTTAAATTCCATAATTTTTATCAAAATCTCAATTAATTCTTAAATTATACTGAATATACCAGTGAAATCTTTTAAACGTTTTTTATAGAGAAACACCGGAGGTAGAGTTCTGTCTAATTCCACTCAAAATGTAGTCATACATTAGAAGGAAGTTTATTGTACGTAAATACTTTTATAACAATTGAGATTAACTGTTAATTTTAATTCAATCTATAAAATTGTTTTATGTACTAGATAAATAATCATGGAAGATTTATTAAGATGTATTGGAATAGATACAATGAGTTTTTTACAAATAAGTCTTTCGAGTGTGGCATATGTTTGTTATTTCTAGAATTAATTCCACTTATATTAATGATACTTTTTTAATATATGGGATATAATTTGAAATGTAGAAAATTTCATAATTTTTATTTAAAAATATTTGGTTTCCATTCTTAAGAAAAAAATTATAGGAGTATATAAACTGTAACTTTAAATATCTGCTAATAGTTTTAAAAAAAAACCTTTGGAATTGAATATTGCTTTGAAATTTTAAAACTTACTGAAAATCGAGTTATCGTTGACAGCATTTATCTGCGACTAGAGATATTTTGTATTCGAACTTCTAAATCTGTCTAAAGTACAGTGAATTTCCACTTATGTCGTAAGTCTGTGAAACATTTTATGAATAAAAATGTAACAATTGTCATCCCAATACATCAACTTTTTTTTATTTAAAACTGTTAAGATTTGTTGTCGATGTAGTTTGTAAACAGGTTTCTGTCAAGTGTCGAATATTTGCAAAGTTCTAACAGATGTGGTTTTATTCCTATTTTATTACAGATGAACAAATACTAGTTTTAAATTTATTATGGAATCTTTCATGTGCGTCAATGTCTCTATTCTTACAATACCTCAAAGATGTTTATCAACTAAGTAAAAGTTACTATGAGAGATTATATGTATTACACACACACACAACTATCACTGCTTACTTTTATCCAAAAATATATTATACATTGTTTTTATAAAAAATGTATAGCAAAAATGCTTAAATTTATATAATATTTAAATAAGTTTTAAACGTATTAAAAATATGGTATTTTTAATCATTTACTAGGGGATTTCGCGGACGTTTCTTAGAAGATATTGATAGAATCGGAAATTTAAAGATTTTTTTAAATTTTATGAATTTTAAAATAACCTAATAAAGGTTTTCATATATTCTTTTATAAAATATTCAACATTTTACGTTGAATTGGGAATATTTTTAATTAAATCAATTTGGCTGGCCACGTTTCAGGCAACCTGAGAACCACTAAGATTTACTTTAAGTTGTTTTAAATGATTATTCGAATAGTTCATAGGCATTGTTCGAGTGTAACATTATAATTAAATGTTTGAATGTATTTTAGGCGCATCTTATCTCAACTTTTCGCACATTGGGCAGGTAGAAAGACATCGACAAGGGAGACGGCTAATTCTTCATTTCACTGACACCCAAACACACTGCAAAGCAAACAAATTAGGCGTAAAAACATCAACAACAACAAAGAAAACAACGGCACAAAAAAAAAAAGAACAGCGGCAATCTGTCACCAACCCTACCATTGCAGCCAATTTGCTCCAGCAGACGAAAAGAGAGTCAAAGAAAAAAAACCTCGACAAAAGGGACGAAAACAAAAGATTAATTGGGAGGGATGAATCAAGTAAAAGAACAAGAAGAAGAACAAACTCACCCCGGATCATGAGCGGCATCGTTCTGTCCTTGGCTCCCGGAACAATTCTGATGAGTGTCATTCTCCATCATTAACACTTTTCCAATATAACAACTTTCTCAAAAAAAAGTGACTTGTGTATATTTGTATAATAATTAAATATATATAATCTCTTATATATATTCTCTCTCTTTTAACAATGTAGATCAAGGCGTGTAGTTGTATCTAAACCGGTATTGTCTCTTCTCTTTTCCGTCGGTCTGTCCCAACCAACAAACTACTGCCTATAACTACACTAAAAAGGGTACTGAGCTTTTGACTAAGACCCCCACTACTGCCAGGCCTCTTTAACACACTACATCTACGAGGGCCGGAGCTGCGAGCACGCCGCCGAATGAGGTAGGGTTGCCGGATGGAAATGGGCGGAGAGGGGCTGCCAAGGATGCGTGGTGCACGCGGCGACCGCCAATTGGCCAGCTTGCTTGGCGAGATGCGGGGATTCGCGCTTTTTTATTTTTTCATCCAGGTGATTTTTTTTGTGAGTGGGTTGGTGGGGTGTTCGTCGCACTAGAAACGCGCACGCTCTGCTTGGGTATTGGACCGTTTTGTGATAAGGGATTTACGGTACTATCTCGGTAATTTTAATGTGGGATATTTTTTCCGAAGCAATTTTAACGCGCTATATTATGTCTCATAAATAAATGTTTAATAATAATTATATTTATTAAATATGTGTTTCAATTTGAATTATAAGTGTAAGTCCTAAATGAGAAGTTCATTTAATCGTTTATTAAAATCTTCAAAAACGTAATTATATTCCCGATTCGTACACGAAGAGCGTTCTAGAAGACACAACCAGCAATAGTAAAACCAGCACAACGCTTTGTGCCAACAAAAATCCCTATTAATTTCAAAATTAGATTCCATTATGATATTACGAAAATTATAAAGAAAGAGGTTTCATTGTCTTTTTTAGTCTTTATTTTAAATTTTATAATAGTATATCGTTGGTCCAAAGTCAAGAAAAAATTTATTGAAATGTTTATACTTTTTAACACTTACGTGTGTTGTTTGTAAATAAATTTTTAACAATAATCACTTATGAACTATTTTTTCATAATGTAAATTATGAATATATGTTATTAAAACTCTAGAATTATTTTCACTAGTAATCCATTTGTATTTTTATAAATAGAATATTAGTAAAACAAATTCTAAATAAAAAAAAATTACTTAAAATATGAAATCATGCAACTTAACAAATGAAAAAAGAATTCAGTTTCATTGTTTATAGCCTTTGCATTTATAAACTCATACGAAATTCAGAGACTCAAAGATATTTTTAAACAAGTAGGTTTGTTACAGAATCTGTCACTTAAACCACTTCCTCACAACATTTGTGCTCAACAGGAAACAAACTATTTATACACCTCAGAAAGAAATTCGCCAAACAGGGCCTTTAGCTAGTTGTAATTCGAACTTTTAAACGCCAAAATTAACTATTTTCATTAATCTTCTTTCTCAGATTTAATAATTAGACTTTATCGTTTGCTAAATTTGTTTGAAGTTCGAAGAATAATGATGTAATTTTTTTAATAAATATCTTTGTGTCGCCACAATTTCCCATTTACATTTCTTTCGAAAATTCAGTTGTTTATCGTTTGTTAAATTAATTTACAGTTCGAAAAATATATAATTAGTACAATTGATGCTTTAAAAATAAAAGCGAAACTTTGCATATTTTTTTTTATGCCAAGTTAGAATTCTCTATGCATCTTTCTTCATACATATATAATGAACCATCAAAAGAACTCTATGGGCTTGTTTCACGAGGGGTCTGGCAACATCTTCGCGGTCTTGTTTTCAATTTTCTCGAATTACTTTTGCCTTGATATACCTAATTGAGTTTTCTAAGAATATTTTAGTTGTTATTTTTTTTTAAATTCCAACATCTTTCAATGCAAATTTTCCTTGATAAACAACCAACAGCACAGCAAGAAGTTGTGATTTTAAAAAATGACAACTAAAATAACTTATTCTTAGAAAACTCAATTTCGAATATCAACAAAAGTAATTCGAGAAAAATGAAAACAAGACCGCAGAGCTGTTGCCAGATCGCACGTGAAACAAGCCCATTGTGATATTACAACAATCCCCAAACTGAATGGGCTTGTTTCACGAGGGATCTGGCAACAGCTCTGCGGTCTTGTTTTCACTTTTCTCGAATTACTTTTGCCTTGGTATTCCAAATTGAGTTTTCTAAGAATTTTTTAGTTATTTTTTTTTTAAATTCCAACTTCTTTCAATGCAAATTTTCCTTGATAAATGATTAAAACAACCAACAGCACAGCAAGAAGTTGTGATTTTAAAAAATGACAACTAAAATAAATTATTCTTAGAAAACTCAATTTCGAATATCAACAAAAGTAATTCGAGAAAAATCTGTTGCCAGATCCCACGTGAAACAAGCCCATAATATCACATAAATATTCTTTCAAAATTTTTATTTTTATTTTAAATAAAGTTTCTCGTGCGTTTAACGAAAGGGCAACAGTGAAAATATTGAATAAAAATGGAATGTGCATGTTATTTCAATGTAGATTAAATTTTTAGTTTTTTAAATTTTAAATTAACTTCTAATTTAAATTTTTTTATGAAATTTGGAATGTTCCCACTTGTTTGTGAGACTTACGGTTCGTTCTGTGAAAGTGGGTGACAGACGGAAGGACGGACCGACTGAACGATTATCAAACCTACCACTTTTTACGTTATAAACGTAGTGTGGCAGCTAAAAAATCATAATAAAGCCACTTATTTAACCAATCACGTAATGTTGTTGGTTTTAAACAGGTAAGGTCTAACATTAAGGCAACTAAAAAAAACCTTGCAAGCTATATTTATGGGGATTTTAAAAAAAAACGAAAAAAATAGCGAAACTCTACATATATTTTAAGTTAAAACGTTCACGACTCTGTCACTATCTTGTTGAATATATATGCAGGTAATATCTAAAATAGTTTGTTATATTTTATGTATAAATTGAAAAAAAATCCATAAGAATATGCACTTTCGTTTTTAAATTTTAATTTGCACACAAACTGAATTTTTTTTTATAAAGAGCTTACAATTTGTATTTTACATTATTATTGATTTCAATAATAATTCAAATCTCATAACTAAAACATATCATGTACATTTCATTTAACAAGCAGTCTCAAAATTACTTTTTTTTAATAAAAAAGTGAAAATAAAAGTCGTCAACAATAAAATGTCCAGAAATAAACCACTTCACTATAAATCTATTCCACGTTTAGAATATTTCCTCAAAAATGCTTATGTCAACTTTAGCCAGCTCTTACCCGGGATACTTAACCATGAATTATAAACAAGTAGGTTTGTAACAAAACCTGTCATTTGGAACTGTTTCCACAAAATATCCCCATGAGTTTAAAAAAGAGCCAAAGACAGCCATTTAGTTTGATATTAAACTTTTAAACATCAAAGTTAAGCAAACCATTTTTCATCGAAAATTCATTGCTTATCGTTTTCAAAATTTATTTGTATTTAGAATAATAAATATATTATATTGACGACGTTTGACAAAGTGGCAACAGTAGAAATGTTGAATAAATTGGAATTTTCTTATTTTATAAATGTAGATGAAATTTTTAGTAATTTAAATTTTAACGATATTTTTAATTAAAAATTTGTTAATGAAATTTGGAATATAGCCTTTCCTGATTTTTTTGTTTCAATATAACGTATCCCACTTGTTTGTCAGACTTGTCCTTCGTTCTCTGTGAAAGTGGCGGACAGAAGGGCGTGCGGAAAGCAGACGGAGAAAGCTTTATAAAAGCTATCACTTTTTACTTTACAAAATCAATTCAAAAGCAAAATTAGAAGTCGTTGTTGCTAAAAATAGTAAAATTTTAATTTGATATTTCAGTCACCTTTAAATTTTAAAATTATTTTTTTTGCCATTATAAGTTGAAATTTTAAAAATTGTAGTTAATCTTGAGAAAAAAATTACTCCAGCAACTACTCTCAAATTTGTAAACTGTTTTACCGATATATTCACCAATTAAATCAACTTTTTTAAAAGTTAATACTGCACACAAAAAATTTGCCCTTTTTTACCTCGAATACAGATTAGCAAACCACATTTATTCCACTTTTATTAATTATACAAAAAATATAGCCATGAAGAATTTGTTTAGATTGGTATGCCAAATTTTAAAGAATAAACATTTATTGATATTAAAATTTGATGCATTACAACTTCAAATATAGTACTTGTACGCAATATGGATACTTTGTTTGTCAGGACTTTAAAAATTTGTGACCACAATCACTGAACTGTTGACTATCATCATTAAAATTAGTGACCTTTTAATTATTCTGGTTTAATTTAAATAGTAGAATATAAAAAAATATTTACAAGGGTTCATATATAAGGAACCATCTGTCCTTGTATGGACATGCATGTCCAATTGTCCATATTAGGAACATTTGGCTCAAAATAGGGCAGTAATGTCCCTAATATGAACATTAATTTATTATTAATTAACTAAAAAAATTCCCTTAAACAGATGTGTTACAAATTTGAGAATGTGACGATTCATTTGCGGTACTTCCAATAGGGACGTAAGGCGTCCATATTGTGAATTAGGCTTACTTTTACTAAATCTTACACTAAATATATAAATAAAAAAATATCAAGCAATATATGCAATATCAATCTAAAATATGTTTTATCAGCTTTCTGAAACACTGCACTTTTCAATATTTAGAATAATTATACAATATACCATAAGAATATAAACTTTCCCATAGTTAAGATCAGCTCACCAGAGAAATGCAAATTACTTTTGGAAGGGCTAACAGGGGGTTGTTTTGCACTTTCTAGGCAAAAATATTTTTTAACTGTTTTTCTTCACGGACATGTTGCACTATCTCCAGATTAAAAAATTAACTTTTAAAGATATGGATATCACTGGCCATATTGGGTACAAGTACTATATAATCAAAAATAGATTTTTAAAAATTGGAGATATTTTGTTTAATACATTTTTAAAATTCTAAAACAAATTGCTATTTAAATTAGTTCGAGCACTTTTTTTAAGGCTTTATAGACATTGGTATAACTGTTGGGATTGCGTGAAAGGTAGCATATAAAGGTTTGTAACCAATGTAAATAAAAAAAAAATCTGTAGTAGTCAAATGGACCGATAAAGAGTCCGCGAAGGAAGTTTAAAATAAATATTATAGCTCATTAAATACATTTTTATACATTTCGCTTACGATATTCAGAGTATACATAAAGATTTACGTAATTACCGAAGGAAATTGAATTATTCTTTGAGTCAAAGCAGGAAATCTTAACATTATAATGAACGGCATCTCTTTAACAAGGTCAACTAACATACATACTACGCCGTCACAACTTATGTTTTATTGACCCATTACCAAATACAGACTAGAATTTCTTCAATGTAAAAAAAAATAAACTTATTTTGTGTGATATCCAAATTATATATATCTTTTTTGTGATATCAACAGAACACAACAGTTTAAAAATAAGGGTCTTTTCTGTACACTGATTGATGTTTCACACTTTTTCTTATATGTTGGGAGTTTTATGCTATTTTTAGCTTGCACACTACGTTTATAACGTAAAAAGTGGGAGGTATCGTTCAGTCCGTACGTCTGTCTGTCCGTCCGTCACCCACTTTCGTAGCCCAAACTACAAATGCTACGGACAAGTGTGATACGTCAAATAAATTCAGCGCATCGAAATTAGAATACATTGAAAATGTCAGAAAAGAATTCGAATTTGAAGTACTTCAATTATTTAAAAAATTGCAAAATTTAATGCTCATTTAAAAAGCATAGGAAGCCATTTTTATTAGAATTAAATAACCATTGCCATTTGCAACAATCGCTCGAGATACTTCAATTCTTTTAGAAAATAAAATTAAATAAATTAATTTTTGCGACATCGATCAGTTTGAAATGACGTCAAATATATTTCACTACGAGATTCTTTGTATGTTGATATGAAATATTTTCATTCTATTTAAAAGCGAGGAATATTACATATTTACGCTTTGAAATATAAATTAATTTTTGTAAACTATAAGTAATAAGTATTGAATTTTCGAAATAAAATAAATGAAACTAGCCAAATTTAGCATGTAAATGTTTAATAAACCGCAATTAATTCTGTTAAACACAACTGTTGTGTGGAAGCTGGTTAAGTGACAGATTCTGTTACAAACCTACTTGTTATTTCACGAAACAGCTCTGCCACTTTTAAGTTTCAACTTATTGCGAAGCATTAGGCACAATTTTGTTGTTCTTTTATTAAATAAATTTAATTTCCGAAACTATAACACAAGAGTTTTTTTTTCAATGAGGCTGCAATTTTGGCGGTCAAACCTTATAACACAAGAAATAGAACATATCCGAGGCCAGCTTAGATTTTTTTTTTTTATATAAGAGCATGATTTCTTAGATTGTAGACCCTTTTTGTTTTACCATTTACAAAAGTGACAGACAGTAACCGGATAATTAAATTCAAAGTTTGATTCAAAACTGGTTGTATAAAAAACAAATGGCGGTTAGAATGATGTTAAATGTTAAAGAAGGAATTACGGGCTACCTAGTTCGTAGTACCTAGCTAGAGTATCTAGTTCATTGTTCAGTCAACAATTATTGAATAAATAGAAAAAATATATAACGCCAGATATTTCTCTGACCTTAGAGAGGAATACATATTCAATAGTATTCAATAGTATATTCTATATGGAATATATTATCCTTACTTGATTTGGACAATGACACGTTTCAGAGAAATTTTTTGGTCTTTTCACTATATCACATCGGTGGTCGATTATTTCATTGCTCTTTAACCATTAACAAAACTGCATTGCTCCGTTCGTACCTCAGTTAAATTAAAAATCAAAATTGAAATTTTAATTTATATCTAACTCTATTCTTTCAATTTTAAAGTCTGTTCACACAGAATGAAAGCAGATGCATTTCTCTAGCAACATTACCAAACCAAACTACATAAATACCCACTATAAAAATATCATCGAAAATCGACAGCATCCAGAAAAATCAATTATCAATTTCAAAGGTATCACATGACACTCTTTAACACCTTCTAAACACTGCCTTTTTGTAACGCATACACACAATCTCTTATTGTTGGTGCTACTAAGAGATTAAGAGACCGTCATAGTGCAGACAGAAACTGTACCAAGAAATGTTTCGTGATATCTCCAGAAGCTAACAAACAAGGAACGGCATCAAAATACATCAATCAATGCCGTCGATAGGATGGATAGGACAATAACATGTTTCGAAGTATATTTTGAGTTGTTTCGTTATATCATATCATTACTCGATTATTTCATTCGTATTCCACCATCAACAAAACTCCATTGCTCCATTCTTACTTCGAAATTATATTACATTCGACTTTACTTGAAATCGACGAGTTTAAATTCCACCTTTATTACTACAATTCTAAGTTAATTCATACCAAATGAAAGAAGACGCATTTCTCCAGCAACATTTCTAAACCAAACAAAATATACCAAACAAATCATTAAGAAAATATCAACGAAAATCGACAACACCAAGAAAAATTGCGCATCAACTTCAAAGGGATCACCTGACAGCCTTTAACACCTTCTAAACACTGCCTTTTTGTAACGCATAAACACAATATCTTATTGTGCGTGCTACAAAGAGATTAATAGACCTTCATAGTGCAGACAGACCCAAGAAATGTTTCGTGATATCTCTAGAAGCCAACAAACAAGGAACGGCAAAAGACATCCATCAATGCCGTCGATTTGCCTTTTGTTCTTGTCAAAGAAGCATGCGTCGTTTGGTGGAGTCAGATAGCTATATTTGGGTGTATCGTGCGAATGCAGCTTGGCTTCATGCAGGGGTTAATGGAGGTGGGAGTAAATGATGCATGAGGTGATCGTATTTATTGTAAGAAAATATATTTTGGCTGCTTATGAAAGAGTTGAAAGTAGTTGACGGTGAAGAATATATTATAATGTAATTCAAATGTTATTCTTAAAAAAGAACCGGAGTACAAAATATGTCTTAAATATACAATCTTGTTGGTTAAAAACAAGTAGGTTTGTAACAGAATCTGTCACTTAACTCGCTTTTACACAACAGTTGCGTTTAACAGGTAAAAAGGCGCCAAACACAGCATTAATATTATATATTAAACATTTACATGCTAATTTTGGCTAGTTTCATTTATTTTATTTCGAAAATTCAATAATTATTACTTATCGTTTGCGAAAATTAATTTATATTTCAAAGAATAAATATGTAATATTCCTCGCTTTTAAATAGAATTAAAACATTTCATATCAACGTACAAAGAATCTCGTAGTGAAATATATTTGACGTCATTTCGAACTGATCGATGTCGCAAAAATAAATTTATTTTAATTTATTGTCTAAAAGAATTAAAGTTTCTCGAGTGATTGTTGCGAATGGCAATGGTGATTAAATTCTAATAAAAATGGTTTCCTATGCTTTTTAAATGAGCATTAAATTTTGCTGTTTTTTAAATAATTGAAGTACTTCGAATTCGAATTCTCTTCTAAAATTTTCAATGTATTCTAATTTCGATGCGCTGAATTTTTTGACGTATCACACTTGTCCGTAGCATTTGTAGTTCGGACTATGAAAGTGGGTGACTGACAGACAGACGGACTGAACGATCATAATATCTTCCACTTTTTACGTTATAAACGTTGTGTGGCAGCTAAAATGAAATTGTGTAGTTATAAGGTTCGAAATTTACCCTAGGATAGACTGCTATGGTCCGTCCAGTTAATAGATCTATATGGGACGGGGAAATATGCTTCATATAAAGAAACAATCTGTTCTTCGATCTCTCTCATTCATTCTACTCTCTCACCTGATAAATTCGAAATTTGGTTTTTTCGACTTAGCAATTTTTGCAGAACCTACCAAAAATATGTGTGTATTGATAGATGACTGCAAGTTTTAGCTGACATTTTTATTGTATTTGATTTTAGATCAATGCTTAAAAAAACTTATAATTTAAAAAAATGAAAATATAATGTTTATTTATTGTTTTTTTTAATGAAAAAGTGTGCTTGTAAAACAATTATAATTTTAATAATAACTTTTTTGTGCTTATCATAGCTCTCATACACAATTCTCTTCAAAGATAAAAGGACGAAACGGTCATTTTGTTTTCGGCTGTTTGTCAGAAATATTCGATGGGAATAGAGTTTATCTAATTTCACTACAATATAATTTTATAATTAAAATTTAAAAAAAAAAAACTGCTAACACTTAAAACCATATCTAAAGTAACTAATTTTTATACTTTATTTCTAACATAAACCACACTATTATTTTTTTAAATTTAATTTATATCAAAATATCGATAATATTAATTGAGGTAAATTACTCAACATGTGTTGAGCTGTACTTACTTTGTAAATTTAATTATTAGAACATTCAAGTACAAAATAAGGCGTTTATACTTCAAACTATTTTGAAGCATCGTAGCGGTAAAGTTTGAACACAAATATCCAACACTTGCGTGCAATTTGGCAGAAAATAAAAAACAATTTCCCAAATTGTTACCTTGTCGAACAAATTAAAACGCTGACATTTTAAACGCTAATGATGCTTCGTGCCATTTTTACGAAATAGAATTTATGGTAAGCAACGATCAACTACAAAATAAGAGTTGTTGTGGTGTAAATTTGGTAAGAGAGTTCTTGACTTTTTTTAATGACAGTTTGTTTTTAAACTAGTATTAAGTTTGATGTTTGAAATTATATTCTTGGTATAATAGAATGCAACACGTATTTGTTCACTGACATGTTTTCTAAAAATTTATTTTGCTTTTGAGTTCAAAAAGTAGTTGTGAAAAAAACTTTTTATTTAATATTAAGTTAATGATGTGTATATGTTACCCTGATACTTTTATGGAATGATATTTGATATTTGTTATTTAAGATTTTTTGTAACATTATTAATTCTCGTTCATTTAACATTAAATAAAATATATAAAAAAATTTTATGATTTTCCATAAATTTCATTTGTAAGTATTACCTCAGTTAATTAATGTCCATGGCATACGTAGAATTCACTTCACAAATTTATTTAAAGTATTTCTTCATGCTGACTTTTAGCTTCCACACTACGTTTATAACGTAAAAAGTGGAAGGTAGTATAATCGTTCAGTCCGTCCGTCTGTCTGTCCGTCCGTTACCCACTTTCATAGCCCAAACTACAACTGCTACAGGCTAGTGCGATACGTCAAAAAATTCAGCATCAAAATTAGAAGACATTGAAAATCTCAGAAAAAAATTCGAATTCGAAGTACTTCAATTATTTAAAAAAAACGCAAAATTTAATGCTCATTTAAAAACCATAGGAAGCCATTTTTATTAGAATTAAATCACCATTGCCATTTGCAATTCTGTTACAAACCTACTTGTTATATTTTTAACGAGAATCATTTAAGCGAAAGTCAAAAATACCAACATCGAAATAGCTTACTTGCATCAGTCGTTTATTTGTATAAAAAATGACGTATAGCTCGAGGGTTAACTACAATTTCGAATATCTTGCGAAAAAAATTAAGGTGTAATTTTTTTTAGATATTTTGCATTAATTTTTTTAAATGGACGTTTAAATACAAAAAAAAAACCCGACAGAGCTTGCTTGTGCATTCACAACACACAAAATTTTTTGTATTTTTATTGGCTCAAAATCCATTAAATTGCACTTGTGGACCTCAAAAAATATTAAACGAACATATTAAAAAAAATTCCTTGCAAAACATACTTTTAAATATATATTTGTTTGAAAAATATGTTTATTTAAAGAATATATGTGTAGGGATTTGATCGGGGGAGTAAATATGTTAATATTTTTTCTATGCGTTTATAACCGTTATAAAATAAGAAAATACTACAAAACAAAATTCCTATTACTCATTTTAAATTCTCACTAAAGGGGTTGTATCATCTATAAAAACAATCAAAATTAAAAAGGTAACCCTCTTTCAACAAAGTTTAATTTCGGGGAAAGCTGTCGATAATATTGTGAAAGATTTCCAATAATTATGGAAAAGATTTTTGTTATTCTTTTGTGAAATTTAATTATATTTGAGTTAACATGAATGCATATTTTCATATTTAGATGAATACTTATTTTTTCAATTTTAGTTGGTAAATGTGTCTGTCCGTATACATAAATATGAAATTGGTGTTTTTTATTTCTTATTTATTGCACATTTAAAGCAATTTTTAAAATTTTTTTTGGTTTATAAAATACAGAATTTACGCGAAAAAGCCAAAATGTTTTGGTTTGTATATTTGTACATCATAATAAATTTTTAAAAAAGTGTTTCAGTTTGTTATATTTCTTTATAAATTACAACAATGTAATATTTACGTTTTTTAATTCAACTTCGCTACGGAATTTCAATGCAATTAATTAAACCATGCATAAACTAATTACCTACGTTGTTTTTTGAACAACAACTTCAATCCAGCATAATTAGCTTCAATCTAAAAACTACTTTTTTGCATTGAAGGGTCAAGTGTAATTAGGCAAGAAGAAATTTTTCAATTAATTAGCATAAAAACAAATCCTATACAGGAGCAATTTTAGTTTATTAAAATACTGTTTTGAATCGATATTGTGCGGGCGAAAATTGATTTAACCAGAAGACTAATAATTTCGCAAACGTTAATAAGATTAAAAAAAAAATAGTAATTTTTCTCGTAAAAAAATAAAGTAAAAGTACTTCTCCAAATAGCTATATATTTTTATTTTATAATTTTGGAAATATGTAATTAGTTAAAAATCCATTTGGTATACAGATAAGAAAATATTGTTATTATTTTTCGAATATTATATTTTTATTTGGAATAATTTCAATTCAAATTTTGAGGTTTCACTTGCTTTTTTAAAATTTGTTTAAAAATGAGTGTAGATTTGAACATTTAAACATTATAAAAAGCTTTTATGGTATTTATGATTTAAGTATGTTTTTACTTCTATTTTTTTTTTACTTTCTTCGTATTACATCTTGTGCTCCATTGATTATGTATCTATTGGATGGCTGATGATTAATTTGATTTTCATTGATGATTCATTTGTGGTATTTTTTTAGTGAAATACTACCTATATTTTTGCTCATAAAAACTATTTTAAACAAAGAAACTTATTTAATAAAGTTCTTTAATTTAAAATCTAACTAAAGCCAGAACAATGACATTAATTACCTTTAGAAAATGGTAACTATACTAAGAAAATTTAATAATAAATAAACATATTTATTGTACTAACTTTTTTGACATTTCATTTGAACTTTTATTTTCGAAATTACAAAGATATATATTTTTTTCAGAAATTTTAACTCAAATATTGCAGATTATACAAATTAAATTACGTTTGGCAGCATGTTCAATCATTTTATTTGTTTTAGCGGAGCAAGGGCTAGCCCCGTAGTATTAGAATTTTATCATAACGCTTTCTAAAAATGCCCATTAAAATTTTTATCTATGATAATTTTTAATGTGTGTGAATCTGTCCCCGTCTCCCCAAATATATATATTTCTTCTTTTCCCCTTGCCATATAAAGATTGTTTTAAGTTGTAAATTATCTTCAATTTTTTTAATTATATAATAATTTTTTGTATTACTTTTAATTATAAATAATCCTTGGATAAATCTAACTATGGTAAAGAACATAGATAACTAGTAAAAATCGGGAGAAAGTTCGCCAAATTCTCAAAAAAGTTCTATTTTGATCCTGCAACCATTAAGACATGCCGTCAATCTGGACTTTGATGGACAATCCTAAAGGCACAGCCATTGGTTCTTGAAGCCACATCACTTGTGACGTCACAACCACGCCCGAAAATAAACCGAAAGCTAACGGAGCGCCCTCCAGGGACAGAACGACAAACTATACTCTGATGGAGAAAAGTCATAAAGTTCAGATTTTGAAATTCTTTCTTTTTTATTGTTTTAGTTTTTTTTTTATTAAGATGGCTTTGGTGGGATTTTGCATTCGAATTTATGGTAGTAGAAGACTGACAAAAGTAATAATATATTCTAGAAAATATCTTCGATTTGAATATTTTGTGTGGTTTGAGATTTATTTTTTTCTTCGTTTGAAAATATTTCATGTTTTAGTGTCGGATAAATAAAGTATTTGTACTAGTTTACAGTTTTCTTTTATTTGCAATTCTATATTTGATAGGTCATGCTAAGTACGGTATATTTTAAGTATGACTTTCATATAGAATGTTAAAATATGTTAAATATACCCTTTCCGAAAATAACATATGAAACTTGCTTTCGTTTAAAATATTGTAATCATGTGTGCGCACACATAAAACTTTATGGTACATACTTTCTGTAAAAAGTTTAAGAATATTTTCATCAATTAATTATTATTTATCTAAAATGGATTAGATGTATTTTGAATGAAGAAAAAAATTGTGAATCAATTTTTAACTCTTAATACAATCTCAATTTTTTTATTATCCTTTTGCACCTTGAAATGTAAATGAGTAATAATTAATTCAATGAGCCATGTTTAATTATTTTTGAACTATTTCATTTTACAAAAGCTTATAATATACTATAGTACTATAACTTTAAACATATTTGCATGTTTGCAATCACAAAAACCTAATAATTTCTAAAAAAACTTACGAAATTCGAAACATTTAATTTGATATTTGCCAAAGAAATTAATAACGCTTAAAATGGGCTACAAACAAACAACAAAATGTTATTTTACAAAAGATAACGAAACAAAATTTAAGCAAAACCTTTAATCTTGATCATATAAATTTAACGTACATCAAAAGTCGGAATGCTGTAAAATAAGTCCCTAATGTAATATATAAGAATTTTTTAAGACTTGTCCATATAGCTTTACATTAATTTATAGTTTCTAAAAATGAAAGTTAATGTTGAAATTAGGGTTCATTCTACTTTTCCTTCTACAGATCGTAAACATTTTCATGCATTTTTATTCTTTTATTTTTTCTAACAATTATTTTCCGTTGAAAACAATGTTTCATTAAAAACTTATATATTAAAAAGAAACAAGGAGAGGGCAATGAATACGGATTGCCGCCTAAAAAAATCGTATTTCAAATTTTATTATTTAAATTCAAAACCTAATTGCGAAGAAAAGTCTTTCGTTTTTCCAAAATAAATTGACTTACTTGAATCAAATACATATCAAAATCATAAACTCTACAACAAAGTTGTGTTATTTTCGTGAAGTACCACTGTTCATGCGGAAAAGTAGTTTCGTGCGGTTTCTAAAAATTGATGATCCAACTAAATAAATGTAATATATTGATAACTAGTGGATGGATGGATGTTCGGGTTTTATGGCGCAAGGGCATCTAAGGCCATACTGCGCCAAACACTAGGTATTGATAACTAGTATTAACAAATAAGTGAATGGCGTAGTTTAAAACTTACATTCCCCAAAGTATAACTATAAGATAAAGGGCCTGGTCCTCCATTTGCAACTTTTGGTAAGTTGGTTGGTAATTGGATTAAACTTAATTTTAAATTCAATTGGACGAAAACCGCCAATGAAGGGTCCGGCCTCTATATTTTAGTTATGCTTTGGCGAATGTGAGTTTTGCAACTACACCCTTCAATTAACTTTTATAGTTTAATTTATATAAAATTATGTTCACTAGTAATAAAACTTCTCGTTTTAGTACAAAACGTATTTTGTACACACTCCTGTACTATCAATGTTCAATCAACTTGATGAGGAAAACACTGCAACCGCACTATAGCCCATTTGATTTTCAGTGAAGTGTCCTTCTAAAGCTTTTCCACTCTCCCAGATAACACTGTACATTTACTAAAATGGGCCTCTAAAATACACATGTCGAACAAACATCTGGGCATGAAAGGGTTCTAAAAAGAAAAACTCACCAAAGCCTGCTTTATAATCGTATCACTATTTATAGTATTACCTAGCAGGGAAGGAAAAGAAATTTTATGCATGTAATATGCGAATAAAAGTCATTTCTTGTTGGTATCAAAAGAAACAGTGTCTCAAACTTTTTTTGGTTTTTGCGTTTTTTTATGTTTAGTTTTTTTGTTTTGCTTGGAGATACATTTTTTTTTTTGGATAAGTGTGTGGAGTTGCATGCGGTTAAGGCTAGGTGAAATCTATTATGATATTTTGACCAGAAAAAATATTTAACTTATGTTGCTTTCATTAAACATTTCGATCTATAATTGTTAGGAATAAAACTTAAAAAATACTTTAAAAATAAAAATTTGTCAACATTAATTTAACCATAAAATAAATGGATCTGTTAATGCTAAAGGAAATAACTTGGCTTCATGGATACATGATTAATTTTATCCTTTTAATTTATTCAATAGGTTTATTAGAGACGAACAAATATTCTTCGTCTTCATGAACATTAAATTCGAACCAATATACGCATTTCAAATTTGTCTTTTAATACATCTGTGTAATACAAACACTAATTATGCATATTTGGCATAGCATTAAAAGGTTGAAACTCTTATCTGAACCCATTCAAAGTAAGATAAAAGAACAAGAAAAGACATGCATTCATAACTTTTATTGCTTTAAAGATAATGTACCAACTGCACTTAAAAGTCAGTTTTCACATTGCATGCGCCTTTGAAGAATATAAGTGAAACTTATATAGAAGTGGAACATTTTCAGAAGAAAAATTTCCACGGAAATATCGAAAAGTAATTTTTTTTAAAAAAATTTTGTTAGAATTATGATATTTTATTTGTTTTAAAAATGAACGCTTTAGAATTAGATGCAATAGAATTTCTATATAATTTGATGATAGCTGATCAAATCTAAGCGTAAAATATAGATTTTATCTGTTAATTTTGTAGAATAAATTTAGATATTTTCAAATTAAAATGTATCTATGAAAAGAATTAAAAAGACTACAAGAAAACATTGACCAAAATTTTTATAGATATATATCTATATATGTGTGGATTTTGTACAGAGTTTTAATTGCTAATGACTCATGTATTAATAAAATTGATCATTTTGGATTTGATAAACAAATATTATGTATTTGTATTAGTGAAACAAATACTTACATATTAGTTTGCTGCAGCTATTATTTTTTTTGTTTAATTTGTACCACTGACACCTTTGTATTAAGGATACAAGCATTTAATATGCGTTTGCTGTAATTGAATTCTTTCATTCTTGTGAGTTAATATTTTTAAAGGTATTTCTGAGTATGTAATGTTATGGTTAAAAACTGTATGAATTATTGAAAAAAAAAACTCTGGTCATAAGTAAAAAGGTTCCTAATAACTTTTCTAAAAATAATGAAAATGTATCTTTTATTCATTTCATTTAACACATGATTCTTCGCAAAAGGCCACTCACAATCCATTCATTCAGACTTAAATGCATCAATTACTGAATTCAAAAATTCTTCCATAATATAAAAATAATTCCCCACGATCCATACCTAAACCGAAATCAACGACATGAAAGTAAAAAAATCCCCGACTGATGCCGATATAATAACATCTACTGCTTTATTCACGAGCCTCGGCTGCATATTTAATACGAAAGCTACTCTGGGCCATTTTGCAGCATCATTTTCAGGTAACGGTCTTGCCCATCCACTCAAAAAGTAGTTTTGATAGTTTGGAAAAGTGTTATCTAATACTCGAAGGATTCACTGAACATTTTTGGATGTAACTTTGGGCAAAGTTACTCTACGAAATAGGTGAAAACTATATTTATGAAAATTGTAATACAGTATAATTTTTTGTATGAGAAAATAATGAATTAGTATAGCTGTTAATTAGTGGATTCACAAATGCCCACGTAACAACATTAACTAATAAAAATACCTGTGTATTATAAGACCATGCGTACAGATATTTTTAGCAGATATTATTTTCCCGATATTATTATAAGAACGTTACTCCATAAAACTTGTGCTGCCTAAAGCTTTACGGAGTAATGTTACACCAAATGTAAGGCATATTGTTACTCTGTAAAGCTAGAGGAAGTACAAAGCACATACCTCCATTGGTTTTGCAGAGTAACGTTCCGCCGAAGATTTATGGCATTTTGGGTAAAATGGATTTAAAAAACAAAAATCGTAAAGGGATTAAAAATATTATTTCTAAACGGCAATTTTATAAAAGTGTTCAGGTCCCTAGGGAATGATAGAAAAAATATTACTGTTTTGGATAAAGTTTCAATGACTATTTTTTTTTATTTAGCAAAAAAAAATTATTGATGATTTATTCTATAATATATTATCTATTTGAGAAGATATCGAATCAAACTTTTTAAATTCTCCAAGAACTAAATACAGATATCTCTTAGACACGTACGGGAATGAACTGCTGTAAAATGACGAACAATTAGCATTTTTTTGGTAAAAAGACTTTAAAAAACTGTATTGATTACTCTGAAATTGTTGTTGAAAAATTGTAATCTAAAGAAATTTTAGTAATCAATTTACGATTCCAATACTTTACATTTTTAACTTTTTTAATTTTTTAATTTCAACATTGTTTCTTTATGCCATTCTTAAAATCATAAAAATGTTAATTTTATGCAAATTTTTGAAATGCTAATAGGGTTTTTTTTTAAATTCCACGTCTTCTAAACTTATAAAAATAAATGCTAAAAATTTATAATTTGTTTTGCCCTTACCATTAAACATTTACTAAATACTTATTATGAATACCAGGTTGAGTCAAAAGTTTTTTCATATTTTACGTGACAGGGATTGGAAGGCCTGATGGTAACATATGCAAAATACAGTTCCTGCGCAGATGATCTAAAATGGTAGAGCATAGTTTGACCTTGATAATCATTGTCAATTAGTGTGATTTCTCGTACCTGTGTAGACATTGCAGCATCTTGAAATGGCGGACGATAAGCTAGAAATGTGTGTTATTTTCAATTTCCTTTGGAAAAAAAAAGCCTTAACGCAAAAGCAGCGGCGAAAGAAAATAATGATAATGAAGGTCCAGATTCTGTGAATGAGCTCACTGCCCAAAATGGTTTAAGATTTTCAAGGAAGGTGATACAACCCTTGAAGAGAAACCAAGATCTGGGAGGCCATTTGTTGTCGACAACGAGGTTCTGCTGGAAGCTATCCAACACCAGCCGAGTTCCAGCACCCGAGCATTATAAGCATTAACTGATCTTTTCCAACGTACCATCCATCGGCACCTCCACCAACTGGGGCTGGTGAATATTCGCTGTCGAAAAGTTCCTCATGAATTGACTCCATCCCAGTATTTACGACGAGTGGAGATCTGCAAAAAACTGCTTTCCAAACTCCAAGATCGTCGATTTTGGCGCAGAATCGTAACTGGAGATGAGAATTGGATCTATCTTTTTTTTGAAATCCAGACATGGGGAAACAGTGGCAACATCTCGACCAGTCCCCGAAATCTGTTGCAAAACGGGGCCATTTTGAACAGAGGTCTTGCGGTGCTTTTGGGGGAATTTCGAAGGAGTGGTCACTTTGAGTTTGTTCCACGTGGCCGTGCTGTAGACGCTGACCTCTAAAGTCAGCAACTGGAACGAGTGTACGATGTTCTGAAGGCTTGGTATACAGCACTAGTCAACAGACTACATGTACTTTTATAACATGATGACGCTCCAGAGCACTCAGCCTGATTGACCAAGAAAAAACTCGAAAACCTGCATGGTATCGAAGTGTTGCCCCATCCTGCATACAGACCAGACCTTGCTCTGTCGTATTATCATATTTTTTGGTCCTTGACTCACTTTCTCTTCGGACGTCAGTTCACTAATATGAGTGATGTCGAGATGGGGTGTCGCGAGTTCTTTGCATCGAAGCTGCCCGAATTGTATAAACATGACATTGAACTTTTTGCAGAGAGATGACAAATAAAACATACTTCATAATAAAATGTACTTCGAGAAATAAATCCTTAGTATTGTGTGACTGTTGTGCATTTCTTTTGTAGTTGAAAATACGAAAAAACTTTTGACTCAACCTGGTATCATATCGATGAACTCTCTCCCCGAGTAAAAGTTTTAATCTTTTAAATTCAATATAAAACCAATGAAAACTGCTTCGTCACCAAGACTATATAGACTACTTAGCTTAAAAACTATTTTTTTACAAAACTAATAGTTACATCTCTGTAAAACTATTGCACCGAAGTATCTCTACGGGCAGTTTGTTCGTTGGTGCAATGAGAGTGTAACTCGATAGAAAAAGCCCGTGTTCTACTGCGGTTAATTAGATTAGCTTCATAAAATATTTGCATTGTCTCTGCTTTTTTACGAGACGGACAGCGAGAGGTCTGTGGTTGGTTTTGTGTGTGGTTTAATGATGCTAAGAGAATGAATGTTGAATAGGAGTTGTTGATATAAGTGCGTGGTTATTGTTAAACTTTTGTTATTTCAATAATTAATTGTTTTTGAGCTAAAGTGAATGATGTCGGAATAAAAATGTTCTATGGTACAGTGGTACTTTTACACATGACATTTGACATAACAATGTGTTTGTTAGTAAAATTATTTTTAATGCATTGAAGCTAGATTTAGATTTAGTTTTTTTTATTAATAATTCAATTTAAGTTAGTGTGCTTTTACTTCATAAAAATGTATAAGCAGCTTAAGTTTGGAAAAAAAATATAACGATGGAGAATAAATATTTTTATAGAATTTTTTTTTATCAAAATTGTTATTTTAAATATGTTTTCATAAATACTTTAAATCTTAACATTTTAACTAGGTAATTAAAAACTGTTAAAAGTAATTTTTTTTAAAAAAGTTTTTAAATTGTAAACTACACCATTAACACAAACTAACACAAACTAAAACACACTACACTAAAAAAGCTATTCGCCTTAATGTAACACATAAGATATGTTAGAACTAATTTATCGTTCTACTAATATGTCCAAATTAGTGTTTGTTAGTACAACAAAAAACTAAGCAGTTGATTTATTTTTAGATTTTATTAAACAAATTTGTAAAGTAGTTTCAGTTCAAATAACTTCCTAATATAAGTTCGAAGTGTATAGTTTTCATAAAAATACTTTGTGTACAGTTTTCATAAAAATACTTTGTGTATAGTTTTCATAAAAATACTTCGTGTATAGTTTTCATAAAAATACTTCGTGTATAGTTTTCATAAAAATACTTTGTGTATTTTATATTTTCATCAGTGAGTTTTAATGGTAGATTTGTTGTGATTTTTATACCGATGAGTAACTTTACATGCTTATTAAGAAACTTAAATTAAACGTACTTTCATTAGCCTTAATGTTTTATCGTCGGATGCGCTAAAGGGTGGTTTAATTTATACTTAACTATGCATTTTCATTAAAAAATTTAAACAAATACTCGTCAAGGTACTGTTAAAGTCAAATATGGTGACGGTACAGGTTTTTTATAATTTAACGGGGCATCGAGTGAAAAACTTGAACCGTTAATTTTAAACTGATATTCATATGCCCAAAATGCAATTTTTGTATTATATGATAATACAATTTAACTATATATGAAATTATCAACTTAAAAAGTGTTTTTCTGGATTAAAAATATTACACAAATTAATGAAAAGAAAGATGACATAAGCCAGAACACTTTTATAGCTATATGCCACCCAGGAATCGATGAATGAAAGATGAAGTAGCAGAAAAACATCCAATAAACTAAATATTTGTTCCATACACATTTTGAAAGATTGTTCTATAAAAAAGTATTGTGTCATGTTGAAACTAAAAATTGGAGTCAATTTTCTAGCCACCAAAAAAGGGAATCAATCTCAGTAAACTTTGGTGTATGCTATAACTTTAAATTTGTTTTCCCCCTTCACCATACTTTGGACAATACCTAACAATGAGAACCATATTATGGCTTCCAAAACGAGAAGTTACACGTTTTTAAGCTCATTAAGATTCGGATAATAATAATCTTTTTTAATTTTCGAAAGATAAAGTTTTTGTGTAAAACAAAATTTTTTTTTTGGTGTGTAACGCTTCATGACTTTCAATTACCACTCAATAAATCAACACATTTAAAAGTTATTCTTTATCCATAATGTAATTTCAATAACTTTTAGACTTAAAACATTCTATGACAGCTACCATTTGTACATACGCTATTTTATTTCAAAAACCTTATTGTGACGTCCAGTAGGTACTGGGGATTCGTGTATCAAATTTTAAGTCTGTATCTCTTTTCATTCGAGCTATAGAGAGGTTTCAGACCGACTAATAGACGGTCAAACATTCATAAACCACTATTTTAGAATCAGCTTCCTTCAAAACGTGTCGAACAAAGAAAATCTTTGTTTCAGATTTTCACTCCATCGTAATAGTTTTATTACCTTCGATTTTATAATTAGATAATTGAAAGTAAAAAATTCTATCGTTTGTATTAAATCTTTTTAAGAATAGTTGGAAAATTTGTCCCCATGCTTCTTTGGTAGGCTGGAAAATGTACCCGTTCTACGGGTCACGTTTTGCCTCTCAATATGTTTGCATTTAACCACTTGCTTCACAAAAAAAAGTAATTAAAACACAAAATCCCAACATTTCCAAGGCTCAAAAATGCCTCACACGCTTTTTGCAAAGCAATTTTTATCTTACAACAGGGGAATACGACAAACTACGCTACCCGCATTGATCAACTGATTATAAAGTTGTCATAAAACAGGCGCAATAAATACCCTTTTGCACCAGAGGAGTATGCGTTAATTTACACTTGGCCAGCAAAAAAGCCTAATTACCGCTTGATTACACATAATGAGCTTCGGGAAAACTTTTCATTTTTATCGAAAAACAGCAGTTTGGAGCTCTTCTGCGTTGTGGGTTCGTATTTATCTGTTGTTTTTTCCCGTCCGTGTTCTATCGTTATTAGTATTAAGATTAAAGAGTTTGCGTTAAAAGTAGATAGAATTTTGTCTGTGACGTTGTCTGCTTTTATTTAATGGATATCCGAGTTTTGTTTTTGAAGTCAGTTTGTTTGGAAAAGAACAATAAGGGCAGCTTATTTTTGGATTACAATATTGCATGAAATATATGCTTAAAATACGTTTTCATCTGATCACACACACATAAAAACAATTTATTTTATAATTTTTTATGACTTAACCTTTTGAAAGCAAGCACTTTACTATCTGAAAACAGTTCTACAAATGTTCACTTTTTATAAAAGATATTTAAATGGTTTTTTTTATTACTTTGTGTATGTTTTATTTTAGATAATTATGTGAATAATTTTATTTTAATTATTTTTATTCAAACCATAATATTTTCATGAAATACCATTAATAGGTTACAAAAAATTTAAGTTCAAATTTAAATTAAACAGGTGACAATAATCAAGTGTTTGTTTAATCTTTCAAATAACAGAATACTGGTATACCGGAAAATTGGTCTCTCGTTATGAAATACAAATTTAATAATACATTGTTTATTGAACTTTAACGATTATACTAATAACAACCCATGCTCACTAAATGACGTGTCATATGTGAAACTTTAAACATTTGATCCGGGCATCTAGTTCAGATATTAATCACCACTTTCCGACCTCTAATTGACTTATAAATCCCCTGTTGTTATACAATAATCTTTCACGCAATAACTTGATACAGCAACATTCAAGCCCAAAAATTTTCATCCAAACCATCAATCTTTCTATCTATCCAAACTATTAAGTTTAAAATCAAGACAATAAATATTTAGAGCACATAAGCCATAAAAAAAGAAAATTCGAATCAAAATGGATTATTGGCTGCATGAGAACGCAAGCACCATCTGTTTATTTGCATTGCCATTCCAAAAAAAGAAAGCTAAACACAAAAAAGACATCATTGGAGTACTCTTAAGCATCCTAAAAGGCTCGTAAGGAATTACGTGAAGGAACTTAGTTATTACGGTAACTCTATCCCACCTTCCAACAGTGAAGGGACGTTAAACAAATATAAAATAGTTATACACAAATTGTTTTTAAACTAAAAAAGTTTTGTTTTTAAATGTTTAAAGCTTTAAAAAATCATTTATATTTATGCTATTAATGAACATTTCAGATAAATATTTACGGAAAGAATTTTTTCTCATTTACAAATTTTTCACTTAACTACAAAAAAGAAAACTTTAATCTTTGGTAAGGCGTGCTATAGCAACACGAAAGATCCTGCGACCTCTCAGAAATATTTTTCTAAAAATAGAATTAATTATTATTTTTGGGGAATTAGTTAAATATTAAGATACATAATTTCAAAAATAAAACTTTTCTAAAAATATTTCAAACAATGATAGCTAATTGGTCATTGCGTTCCGACTATGAATAAAGTTGTTAATATTGAACATTTTTTGGGTTTGAAGATATATCAGAAATTTTTTGTCTTTTTAATATGTATTCCAGTTATATTTTAGGAGTAGATAACATGTTTATTGTGTTCATATGCATATTAAATTAAGGCCAATAACATATTTCAAATTTGTTCTTAATACATATGTGAAATTCAAACAACGGTTCTGTGTATTTAATTTAACAATGCAAACTTATTAAACATATAACAGCTATAGTTTAGATAAAAGTATCACATTAATATCGTCTATTGGTTTTGGGATAATAAACCGAATTTACCTATGCTGTATTTCTCAGATACGAGGGCCGATGGTCAAACTGAATGTAAGTTATATTGTACATAAACTATTTTACAAACAACCATCTGCTGTTTTCAAAATTGGATTGTTTTATTTTACTCAATACTGTGTTATTATGTTGGAAATATCAGAGTTGCGCTTCAAAATATTCTGACTTAAAGCTTGCATTTTAAATATTAGGTACTAACTAAAACTGCAAAATGTAATCATAATTCAAATTTAATTAAGTTTTATAATTGCAACTGATTATAATAATGCATTTATTTATTTGAAAAAAAACCATTTATATGCATTAAACTATTTATGATATAAAAATAGCTTCGAGTTGGAAATCTTATGCGCTACACGAAATAACTGTTCTATATATTGTTTTTAATTTTCGAGTTTTTAAATAATATATTATGCATACTAATAAGCATGTATGTTAGCAAAAACTTTTTAATGCTCTGTTTTTTTAACTGTATTTAAATTGAAAATAACACAATTAAGTTAAACTTGTTCACATAAAGAACAATAAACTTTAGTAAACTTTTTAGTAAAAGACACGTCTGTAGCTGACAAAAACCAAAACAACAAAGAAATACGAAGTGAAGACGAAAAAATGTTTCTTCTAAATGCATTGTAAAATGAAGACTGGAATTTAATAACACAAGGGATTATTCACCGGCGAATGCCTTCTCGAGAAAACTAATACGGGCTAACTGCGCGGAAGAAAATAGTCCCAGTGGAGAAAGCCCACTTTAACCTTGCGCATTTCATTAGAATACTCAGACCCTTTAACTTATGCATATACGTGCGGCTGATAAATTTTTCTGAATGTTTGGTTTTCTTTAGCACATACACCCGGCATTCTCCACCAATGGGAGGACTTCGTTCAGCACCACGTGATTCGGCAGTGAAACTGTATCGATATATCGATTAGCGATATTCCCGTTGCCAGAACAGCACAGAGCAGAACTTTCGTTTGGAAATTTTTATTCTTTTTTCAATTTGTTTCTTTTATTTAATTTTTTTGGGGATAAAAATGAGACTGTTCAAGTACCAATGGATTTATTTATAAAAGACAAAAAGTTAAGAGTTTCTTTTACTTAGTTTTAACTAAGAGTTCAACTAACACTTGATCAATCAAATTTTATTTATGGCTCTTAAATAGTTTTTACAAAAATTAATTCTTTTACATACTAGTTAAAATAAGCTCACATCAAAATGGTATTTTTTTATAGTTGATAATTATAATATTAACTAATATTACCATAGAAAAATATTTTAACTACGTTTTCAATAAACAACTTTATTTTTATTGTTTTCTTACTAAAACAGTCATATATTTAAAATAAAGCAATTTAAAAGCAATATATTTTTAAAAAAAGCAATTTTTTGTGTTTGTGTGTCGTACTTTGACTACTACGTTTTGAAAAGTTAAGTACATACCATGAATAATGAAAAAATGCTAGATAATGAGCATGCAAAAATGATAAATTGAAAAATATGCAAAACAAATTACCATAAACATGTTGTATAGATATTTCGAAGTAGATTTTTTTTAAGTTTTACGAATTTTTGTTGTAGAGATATTGTAACAATTATGTGTTTATATCTGTACAAACTCTTAAAAATTATTGCGTTTCTTAAAACTTCACGTGTAAAAAATTAAATATATTAATAGAATTTTTTGGTATTATATAAGCTTCTTAAATAATAAAATAATTATATTATGATTTAAGAAGATTCTATAATACTAAAAACATCAACAGATCCTAAAACTGAATGTGAATTTTAATAAAGTATATTGTATATACAAAAAATATATATTTGTCAAACCTCGCTATTTTGAAAATTGGATTTATGTATGTTACTCAATTCTTTATTATGTTTGAACATGTTGTTTGAACATGAATGTTTGAACATGAAAATTGTCATATTTAAAATAAACAATTTAAGTTCTACAAAAAATATTAAAATTAAATATACATACAATTTTTCACGTTTACTTTTTATTAACATGCTTTAAACTACAACAAAATATCTAAATTATATCGAAAAAATTGGAGGATCCCACAAAGGATGGTTACATTTAAACATACACAAGATGAAATAAATCATTATTAAGAACAAAGCACAAAGTCATAAGTTAAGTAATTATAGTTTAAAAACAATTTTATTTAAAATTTAAATAAATTCATTTAAATCGTAGCACAAAATAATCAGTTTATTCAATTTACATATGATGAATACTACTCTCTTAATTCAAACAAAGTACGACATTCGTTTCACTAATTTGTTTTTTCATCATTCAATTAAGAAAAGGCAATTTAATTAAACTTAAAATGTTATGCGATTCGGGTATGCAAAACGAAATCAATGCAGATTTCACATCTAATCCATTTTATTTTGACAAAACTTGAAGCGATATTTTTGCCAAAAATTATAACTCATATTTAATATAGCAAATTATTGAAACCGACAATTTCTACAGAAACGTAAAAACGTTTTCTACAAAAATTTTGGAAAAAATAAGCTTAGTGGAGTATTCTGCTATAGAAATTTTCCCTTTTAAAATGAAGCGATTTATTTAAGATCGATAATGTTTAAACTTTTTTTTAAATAAATAAACTTTGTTTATCATTTTGTATTAAACATTCTTAAACAAAAAATTATCGTACGTTTAACTCTCGATGACAACCTGATTTTCAATATTAAAATGATATTAGATATTTACCATACGATATTAAATTCATCTAGGAGACACGTACAAGAAATAGTTAAATATTAAAACTTCATAGGGTTCTCATTACGTCTGGCGAATAAGTGGTTTAAAATTTAAACAAGGATTATTAAGAAAAACTTTATTTTTGCCATACTATATAGTTCACAAGTTTGGAGCAGGATTGCGCCGGAATCCTTTAACTATCGAACTGACACTTTTATTTGGAGTGTGTATTTATCAATTTGGTAATATAACAAAGTTATGGTTTCCACAAAATTGAAAAATCCACACTCCAAACAGTGGTGGCAGCTAGAAATTTCTAGGATTTTAGTGCAGTCTTTGCACCAATTTTTTTTAAGTGTCGCTGGTATTGCCTATGGGCACATAATTTTGGTAAATTTGATTTTGATAGTAGGTGTGAAAGTTTCAAATAAAATACATGAGTATATAAAATAAAACAAATTTTTTCGGTTGCAAAAAATACCTGCAAAACATTTAGGATCTGCACGAAAAATATATTTATTGCTATTTGAATAGTCGTCAAAAATAACTCTAAGTAAAACCTCACCCGATTATAGTAATAAACCACTCGTTTGTTTTCAAAAAGATATTATACACACAATTTAACACAAAAAGAATCCAAAATTAGTCAGTTGCATTTTTTTCCAATCAACTCAAACATTCATATAGCAGAGTTTCCTTCCACTTTTCGCATGACTCAAAGAAACGGATCCCGTGTCACATGCATTTAATTAGATCTCAGTGTTTTGATAAGTGAAGATATCTTTCCTAAAAACTGTCGTACTCTGAAATCGATGATAGATTCGTATTCGTATTGTTTTCCTATACTTTGGTTTTGGTATGGATGGAGGTTGGTAAATATTTTGACTTTAGATTCTTTATTGAAATGCGAGGGTGCGAAGAGAGTAGAATATGACTTGCTAAATTATTTCTTGATGTGTGATTGTTCTTAACATACCTAATGTATTAAGAAAATAAATAGTAAAAGGCATTTAACGTAAATATAAATTTATTTTTACACACTGTTTAATGAAATATAAGGTTTATTTACTCGAGAAAAAATAACATTTAATTAAGTTTCTTGAAAAAAATTTAATAACTTTTGATTTTTATGAACTTTTACCTTCGCTGGAACAAGCGATAAAGTCGCCAAAAATGTATAACCGCCGCCAAATAGAACCTTTTCAAAGGTTACCTGCAATTGTGTATACTGTGTTTTTTCACTAGAAAACTCCGTTTGTCGCTAAAGTTTCTATTTGTCTAAATTTGCGAACACGAAACGGACAAGTACCGATTTTATATTAAAAAAAATTCTAATAAATGAGTTGTGTTCAATATTCAATAAATAAAATAATAACAATGATAATGAGGTTACCATTATTTGAATATTTAAAAATTATCTTTGGTATTTCAAGTAAATAAACACTAAAAATTAGATAAATTATTTATATTGTTTACAGTTAACCATTGTAAACATAGTAAAACCTATACTGATTTTAACTATATTTAATGTTTAGTTTTGAAGTTTTATTTCAAATTAAATGTCAACATAAATTAAATATGGAAAGTAAAAATACTATTTATATAATTCACATGCTAACTTGTTAATCCATATTTAAATATTTAGAATATTAAAGCTTAATTAGTTTGTAGTAAAAATATTAGGATAGTTTCATTAATAATATGTAAATATGTTTAATTCTAGGTTAAATGTAAAGTATGTAAAAAATTCAATTATAACCTGTTCCCTGGAGAAAATAAACTATTGAAAGAGTCTAAGAATACTATTAAAATAATTAATCCAACTGAATAAGTCAAGAGATTTTATGTGGGAATAATAACTATATTTTAATGAATAAATAACTATGCAGATAAAATGTTTAACGATTATCAACATGTTTCAAAGCCTTCATTCTTAGGAAACTGAAATAAATTAGATTCAATCATCTGATATGAATATATCAAGTTAATGAACTTCTCTCTCGATATGTTTTGCGTAATTACATTTATATAAAGTGAAATGAAATAAATTTATAACGTTTTTATTTTAAAGAATTATTTTAAGTATTTGAACTCTGTTTCATTAATATAATATTTTCGATGTATAAAAAGAATTTCATGCAAAATATATTTTTATTAAAACCTGAAAATAACTACAAAAATCCTAAAAACTTTCTCTTCTTAATGCTAATGGTATTTGTTTGCTTTACTGAAAAGAATTTAAACAAAGTATACAAAACAAATGCATTTTGTTGCTGTTTTAAATAAATTATTTTGAATAAATTTTATAGTGCAAAATGTATTGCTTGGATACATGAAATATATTATTTAAATAAAAGTAATTGAAACAACAAAAGAATATAGATACAACAGGTGGAATCTGGACAGGGCCAATCTTGAAGAGATTCGAGCCAGTTATTGGTCCTCTACTTTTACAAATGTAAATCAGTTAATAATAATATTATTATTATTAAAAATAATAATAATAATAATAATAATAATAATAATAATAATAATAATAATAATAATAATAATATAATAATAATAATAATAATAATAATAATAATAATAATAATAATAATAATAATAATAATAATAATAATAATAATAATAATAATAATAATAATAATAATAATAATAATAATAATAATAATAATAATAATAATAATAATAATAATAATAACAAAATAGAGATTATCATAATTATCATGATTATTATCATGATCATGTTCATGTTCATGTTCATTGTTCATGTTTATGTATTTATGTTTATGATTGTTCTTCTTCTTCTTCTTATCATTAATTATTATTATTATAATTTTTATTATTATTTGTAACATAACAAAATTAACGCTTGTTTTCATAAATGTCACAAAGTGTAAAACCTCAATCATAATACATTTACTCACGACTTTTTAAACTTTTGATATTGATAAAGAAATTTCAAAGGTTTAGTGGCCACTAATTTAGGAAATAGTGCCTCATCACGGAATAGTTAGGACTATTAACCACGGCCTTACTGTACATATATCATGCTTAATCCACGTAATCCTTGAAGATTACCGTTAAATAATCGTAAAAATTACTACACATGGCACTAATGAAAGGAATAAAAGGTTAAGAGAATGGAATCCTATACGGAATTATTCGCAAGAGGTGAACAATTTGATCTTGTTGAGTAAAGCTGTAATATTTGTTTTATGATTAAATATACGGTCATCAATGGTAAGTTCTTATTATTCAAATAAAAACAACTTGTGGTAGTTATTAAATACACTGGTTATATTCTAATTTTTTTATACATGAATTTAATAATTTATGCACATTTTAGAAGCATTAAAAAGTTAGTTTAATAAATCTTATTTATAGTTTTTTATAATCTATAATAATAAAAGAAAGAGTCTGTCTGTGTGTCTGTCTTCGGATCGTAAAAGACCTACTTATACTGCCCACAGGAATTCGAAATTTTAAAGATAGATTCCCTTTAATACTAACGTGTGCATCTGAGGCTTAGTTTTTTCATATTTGTTCCATTTTTAGAGAAAAATCGAATTTTCTGAAAAAAATACACCACTTTCGCTCAAATCCGATCATTTTTTCTCTTTCTTGATGCCATCGGCTGAAAAAATTAAATAAAACTTTTAACGAAAACATTTAAAATTCAAAATGTTTATTTTATTCTTTTGCCATTACTTTCAGAAACTAAATTTATTATTTGAAAAATAATTGACACGTTTCAAGTGACGTAATTCCGCCAGTCTTCATTCCCGGATTTTATTGTGGGTTTATTTGATGATTTTTTCATTGATTTTTCTGTTGACTGCATGTATGCATATTTAAGCAATAAATGTATAGTTAAGCTATTACTGAACTATGATGGTTAATAAAGGCCATCGCACTAGAGCTATTAGTGTTTTATGTCTTTATTTTTTCGCTAAATACGCTGCCAAACTCGCCAAATTATTAACTAAAATTCGCCAAATAGGCAATTTCTTTTATGAATAATTTATAAGCTGGTCGGTTGTTCGAAGGTCATTGTGTTTGAGCTGTATAATGGGTGTGGGTAGCTATATCTATTTTCTCGCCAAATTATTTCCCAAAACGCGCCAAATGAGCAAAAAGGTTTTATGTATTTATGAGGGAATTGTGATGGCATTTATGAGTGCATTTTACAGCGTATTTTTCATTTTGGAATTTTAAGGCAATGAAACGGGATTTTATAATTTATAACGAGCGGAAACAATAATAAGTTTATGATCCTATAACAGGTTATATGGTACACATATTTGGAATCTATTTGATATTTTTTTATTCCGTGCGAAGAACGGGTATAAATTTGCTAGTATATTAATAAAAACAACACTATCTAATGTAGTAGTAAACAATGACTAAATTTTGTTGCACAATTATTTAAATTTTGTTCTAGCTATACAATTAAAGTTTAATAAACGCTAATTAGTGGATTTTAAAGAAATTATTAATACTTTGAATGAAGAGTTATGGAGTTTGGACAAAACTATTTGCTGCTATAAAATAAAAAAAAATATGATAAGATACATAATGCACAAACTAGTTCTACTAAAAGTTATAAATACTAAATCTAAACCTTAAAAACCATAAAAATTCAATGCATCACTTGCATAACATTCATTATTAGATATTGCCAATAACAACAAAGTTTAAAATTAATTAGAATTGACGACGTTTATTAGTTTACGTGGCCACTTTTCATTATGAAATAATTAGTCTAAAAGTAAATATTTTTTGCTTACTATACCAACAACACCCACCCAGCTTATAAATTTAAATCCAATTTTATCGAAGCTAACACCATCCGACATTTATTGGCGACCCTAAAGCAGGTACAGTGCGACATCTTGCAAATTTGTTCACCTAAAGGTGTAATCTCTTTTTAAAATCTTTCTTTATGACATTGAGGTCGTAAAATACATAGCTTTTTCTATTCGGAAATTGCTCGTTTTTTCAAAGGCTCGTGTTTATTTTATATCTCACTTCCGTGTGGCCCACCGTTAAAATCCGGAATTTAATTTAAGGTGGCGACAAATGTGATCAAAGTTCATGTACTAAGTACACATTAAAATGCATCGGGGAAGATGTCGACTAAAAAAGCGCCAAACTTGGCGAGTGTTTTTGTCGGGAGATTTAGTCTAGACGTGTTTTGTTTTATTTGCAAGTTTTGAAAATATATGTATTTTAGGAAACATTGTATTTTGTGGTAAGATAATATTATTTTATCTACTAAGCATTTGTATTGTGGTTTTATATTTGTTGGTTTCCAATAATTTTCGCAATTGTTTCAACCAAAGTTTCAGCGATGCATGTTGACGAATAAAAACAACAATAATGGATAAATCATAGATATTGTTACATTTTTCATTCTTTATTTTTTATTTTACATTGTTTTCATAAATTCATTTCAATCATTTATTCATAATTTTTTACTTAATACTCTATATAGATTTCTTAAAATGTATGTGTGTATTTTTACTTCACATTAAAAACAATTTACATTTAATAAATTATATTCTTTATTAATTTCAAAAATATTTATTTGTTGTACAAAAAATAATTATAATAATATTTTTTTGTATGTAGTACGAAATACAAAAAAAAATCCAAATTTGAAAGTTGTTATAAATAATTTTATAACAAAAATTCAACAGTTGGACTGTTTATTTTTTGTAAAATTTAAGCATATTTAAAAATATTAACTTGTATTTAATAACGAGTAAAATATTAAAAGTTTTCAGATAAATAAATAAACGGTTTCAGTTTTCCAGTTTATTCACATCAATCTCCTCATCGTTTTAAAATAATAGAAAACACAAAATCTCCATTTCGGATTTTCAACTCCATCGCAAAACTTTCATTAAATTATGTTTCATATTAGGTAATTGAAAGTAATAAGTTTACATATTACTCTTCTCCCATGTAAATACAGATTTTATATTAAATTTACATGCTGAAATAGTTTTACAGAAAGGATAAACTAAAAAAAATCCTTTGGAATGCTTAAAAATTAATTTCTTGATGAAATAAATTGTTGAATGTATTTTTTAATGTCACATTACCCGAGAACTAATATTCAACTAACTTTTTGGACCAAGTAAATACCATAAATTTCATGAAGTCCTTATAAATTGAATCACTGTATCACTGAGAGTTTGAAACTTATTATTTTAAATCATTTAAATAGAAAGGAAGGCGATACGAATAGCAATAAATTTTTCGCTGATGAATCTTTCAAACGTCAATTTTTTCTCCAATCAACTTTCTAGGCTTTCATTACTCTTGCCTGCTAATTTATTTAAATACTTCAAAAGTTTGAAAGATGCATCAAGAAACTGGGTTTACATATGCTTCATTATTAACATCTCATTTGTTTTTAATTGGACAATAATTGATATTAATTAATATTGTTTTTCATCAGACATTTTAAATAGTTATTGTGAAATATTTAGTTTGAAATATTTATTAATTGAAGAATTTGAATGCCAACATTTCAGCCTTTTTATTAAAGCTTAAAATGTCCCTTTTCTAGGCTTTCATTACTCTTGCCTGCTAATTTATTTAAATACTTCAAAAGTTTGAAAGATGCATCAAGAAACTGGGTTTACATATGCTTCATTATTAACATCTCATATTGGTTTCAGTTGGGCAATAATTGATTTTAATTAATATTGTTTTTCATCAGACATTTTAAATAGTTATTGTAAAATATTTAGTTTGAAATATTTATTAATTTAGGAATTTGAATGCCAATATTTCAGCATTTTTATTAAAGCCTTAAAATGTATCTAAATGTATATTACAATGCTTATTATAAAACATAAATTAATGAAACACGAAATCTTGTATAAATAAGAAGGATTATATACGAATAATAATAAAATTTTTTTGGTTAATTTAAACAGGGAATTTTTATCCTGCAAAAGTTTCCCTAGACTTTCAATTTCAAAACTGCAGACTCAAAATCTTCCTCTTCATTTCTTTTCAGCCTACCTTAGATAAGAATTGGAGATAGCTATTTGTCGAATAAATAAGTCATTACAGGAGTTTTGAAGACGAAAAATTCCCTCCTGGATAAATGCAAGTAGCACTGAAGTTGTAGATTGTTCGAAAGCCATACTTCAAACGCATTACTTGGGGAATTATTGGTATTGATAAAGAGGGGAATGGGAAACAATAAAATCCTTAGATTGTACTGATAAAATTTATTTTTGAACTAACTTTAATGGGATAGATACAGATTTAATTGAAGTTTAATGCGTTATCTTATAATTATCTAAAGTGAAATTTTTCACAAAATATTTTTCCTGATTGTTAGGCAGCATTTTTTTTTTTTGTGAACTCACATCAATTCATTTGAAAAATAAGATTATTCTTGTTAAGTTTCATTGAAATATTCGGATTCAATGTTGCTTCAAAGTTACATTTTTTAATTTGAACAAAATTAACAGCGAAAATTTTATATTTAAAATATAAATTATTCTTTAAATTGAACTTCTTTCAAAGGAATATATTTCTGACCAGAAATTGTTAGAGACAATATAGTTTTCGCGTAAAAGCAAACATAATTTTTTTTTTGCCTAATTCATTACCACAATTTCCAATTTAGAAACTGAAATTACTTTTTCTTACAAAAAAAGAATACCGGAAGTTTTGAATGTGACTTTAAATGTTTACTTTTCATTTTGTGTTTGCTAATATGATATAGGGATTGGAAATAACATCTTATCGAATACTTAAGTTATTATACTGGAATATTTAAAACGAAAGTAGCCGCTTCAGCAATTTCTAGTTAAGTACAAAAAGGACTTTTTGATTCTTTCTAGATTCTATATAATAATTCTATATATATAAAGGACTTTCTAGATTCTATATAATAATACAATGCTATAAACTTCGATCTTAGTACTTTTAGGAAAATATTGGTTTTTGTAATAAGGAATAGGAAATAACAAAATATTTTATTTTATTACCATTAAAATTATTTAAGAATCATCTCAATGGGGGATAGCTTTTAGATTTAATCAAAGTTTAATCAGTTCTCCAGTAATTACCACAAATGAAATTTATCATTAAAAGTTATTGAATAAGAACAATTCATCCCCCCCCTAATAATGTTGTCTTTTTTCAACAAAAAGGAAACAATTTTCAAGGTTGTCTTGAAAATTATTAACCTTATACATTTCTCATAAACAACTTCTACATTCTTTTCGGTTCATTATAGACATATTATGCTTTAGAAATATTATTTTTATAACAAATATTATTTTTTATTCGCATCAAAAATTTTTGAGAGCAAGTTTCTAATTTAAAAGCACTATTTTAAGAACTTTGTATTAAATTTTGAATGCATATTTGTAAAAAAAAATTGTAAGAAGGTGTTTCACATTTTTTTGTAAAAAAATATACACAACAATGTACTGATGATTAATGAAATTTTTTTTACAACCCCAAAAACTAAAATTTGCACTTTTGAATGTAGCATAAACTGTTACTTTTGAAACAACAAAAGTCTTTATTGTAAATGAGCTGTAGTTTAATTTTCTTCACTGGCGTTATGATTCATGACACGAGTTTTATGCTTAAGTAAATATATTGCAAATAAATACAGTAAATAGACAAAACAAACACTGCTACTGTCTAAAAACAGGCAATTTGATAAATAACACGGAAAAACCAGACCATGATAAGACGAATAGAGAGATGTGGCAGTAATGTTAGAAATGTATTTCATTGTAGTAAAGAAGAATGTATTTAGCCATTTGAATGATTGTTGTTGGATATAAATCTGATTTACATGTATTCAAGCCGACTATCTATTA
Source organism: Oedothorax gibbosus (assembly GCA_019343175.1). NCBI lineage: Eukaryota > Metazoa > Arthropoda > Arachnida > Araneae > Linyphiidae > Oedothorax > Oedothorax gibbosus. Next base: position 27,359,347 of record CM033271.1, read on the forward strand.
TTTTTGCATCAAAAAGTATATCAATAGTTATATAGTATAAATGTATTTGTTTGCAGTGTGTTGTCTGTGGTAAAAAAATTAAATTTTCATTTAAATTTCATTTGTTTCATTGAATACATTGTTCAACTAATGATAAAATACTACTTAAAAATAGCTTGCTTTGGCATTTATAATGGTGAATAAGTTTCTTCTTTTATTCATTAGGTCAAAATTGTGTGTCCAGGGTAAATATTGATATTTGAAAAGTAAATTATATACAAGTCCAGTTATGAGGATACCTATTATATTATAGTTCAATTTAATAAATAAATTGAGTACAACTGATGAATGGAAATTTACTGTATATGTCTTGTATAAGTATTTTCGAGTAAGAGTTGGTATATATGGCGATGGTTAAAAAGCTAAATAATCTATTTAAAAGGGATAGAGCAATTGAATAAAGAAAAATAACAATCAAACCTCATTCAAATAAACAGATATTGTGATTAAATATCTAACAAAAAAGCTTTTGAATGTGGAGACCATGGTGGTCTGTATGTCCTGACTCAGCGTTACGATGCATGGTTACATGAATCTTCAAATATTGGCTTTATAATTTAATAACAGTACTAACTTAAGTGGCCCATTTATAATAAGGAACACAAAAACAACTATATAGGGACGTTATTACAGCCAAATACAACCAAAATTAGGATATTTTAATGCTCCAAACAGCCTAATATAAGTTCTGCCCAAGAAAAAACTGAGTTTTCAACGATAAAACTGGACAATGTCAAAAAACTATTGTGGTCTTTATGTCCCTAGCCTTACGTGAATTGAATCTTCAGATGTCAGCTTTATACTTTGATTACAGTTCTAACTTACGTGACCCATCTAAAATACGAACCACAAAAAACAAGTATATTGGGATGTTATTACAACTAAATCCAACCAATATAAGAATATTTTTAAGCTTCAAACTGCACACAAATCCTAAGTTGTCCCTCTTTGGTTCTAAGTTGGCGATATTTCCAACTATTTCTCTCAAAATGAATACCATACAATACCGCGAGAAAAGCAGATTAAAGCAAGACACCGTTGACCAACGTAATAATGCTCATATAGAATAGGAAACGTCAATTTAAGACGCCCGACACAAAAGACTTCAAAAGCAATTCCTCCGCACAAACTCTAATACCACGAAATTCGTGGATAATTCCTCGAGACAGTAAATTACTTTGGTATTCGTGTATTATGTACCTCAAGGCGTGAACTCGGTGGGATGTTAGGGAAATAATGACTTGCTATACTCTGTTGTTATTTAAACAAATATTTACAAACTTCACCTAAAATAAATAAATTTAAGTTTTTTTTTTCATATTATGAGTATTCTTATATAGGTTTTCATAATTTATAGTTTGAAGTTTCATGAAAAATTCTTTTAAAACGGCGAAGTGAAAAGTAAAATATTTGTGGATTTGTTTTAATATAGACTTTTTAAATTGTAATTTTCTAATGTTATATATATGTACTTAAATTTTTATGTGTTTGCTTGCGTTTTCTTTATGATGCAAGTTTCTTTAAACCACTATTAATGAAAAGAAACTTTTCAAAAATAAAACAGCTGTTTATTACAGAGGATGGCTGTTTATTTTAGATTGCTTCAACAGTCCCTAATGGGCCAAAACTTGCTGTGCCCATTTCATCTCACATGACAAGGGAACATGAAAAGTTATGCAGTAGATGTGGTCCGGTCAGTTAGACTGATACGACACCCCAATCATTGAATTACCAAGCCAGCTTCGTCACGACCGACTTAATTAATAATGTCACAGAAGCTATCTGTGATGTAACACTGTCCGGTTCGGGTTGTCAGCTCTTCCGAAAGATAGGAAAGGAACTGGTTCGGTTAGGAATGAAACCGGTTCGGATCCTGAAAAGTATAGTCGGCCGTAAAAGAGTAGGTTTCGTATTTTTCTTGGAAAAAGTCTACAAAACGAACCAGACTATACCGTCACTTCACGAAGAGCTTCTGTGGCCTAAAATTTGAGAACTATGACTTAGTCCCCGTTTTATCGACACATACAAGGGTTAAAAGAATGTAAGTTTTATGAAAGTTTTTTTGAACCTTGGTTCTGTGGCATGGTAGCACAAAATCTTACCACTCAGCGACAACACGTATTATTACTAGGTCGTCCACTATAAATGTAGCTGGTATCAGACAAAAAACCGCAACCATATCTATATGGTTCATAAACCAAAACCAAACACCAACTGTTGCCTCACAAGAACACAACCTCATCCAATATATCTTCAACTCATGCACACCAGTGAAAACTCCAACAATTGAACCTTCCGTTCCCGAGCTTATTCAGCACCAAAATCGCGTCGCCGAAATTGGCTTCCTTTATGTAGGAATGAAATTCCGCAGAAACCACATTCATAATGCGGCCTTGTTGTCACTTGTCATCAACGACATGCCTAATGGCGGTGTGATGTGAGCGATCAATACGCATGTTGGAAGGGGACGTGAGGAATTCTTCTGGTGCTGGTTGAAGGTATGTCAACATAGCGTACCATCGTGGGAAGGAAAGTGATGTATCTGACCAATATGACGTTTCAAGTTTAAATTTTTTAAATCTATTGATTGATAAAATCTCGGTAAAGTAGTTAGGATAAAATAAAGAAACCCATATTTTTCAGCAATGAAATGCATTGGAAACACAAAACTTTGCTACACTAGTGGCACACAGTATCAAATGATATCCTGTGGATGTCAATCGGCACACAGTATCGAATGATATCCTTTAGATATCAATCATATATCATTATGACATCGAGTTGACATTTAAATGTGTTGTAAGCTATCATGTGCTACTAGAGAAAATTTTAATGGAATTTTTACTTTTCAATGAGCTACTGTTCCGCGTACGGTATAATACATTTATGTATAGTAAGATAATCTCGATTGATACATATGATTTGAATGAGAACTTAGTATAAAGTTTCGTCAAATATGAGTTGGAGTGAGTTTTTGTTTTGTTTTAAATGTTTTTTACTTTATCAAAATTGCCAAATTTCTCGAGAACGCAAATTCCATTTATATATAAAAGTTTCAAAAGTCATTGTGGATAAAAATAACTATTAATTTATAAAATAAAATAATCGAAATGAAAAGTGAATCCCAGACGTCTGGTAGCTTCACATACACCATCCGGTTATGTCAAAACAATAAAAATCTAGTTTATAGATTTCTGGCAAAATTATGTTCATCTAATAACAACAGAACACAACAGCGACGAGACAAATTAATGCAATTATTCTTGCCCTCCCGCCCCATCTTCCCTGAAATTCCGGCGAACAATAAAACAAAAGCTGAGTAGTATTTCCGAAAATTTAATATAACCCTCCCCTCACGTCAGTTTCTCTTCAGCCAAAGAAAAAATCATTTTTTTTTATCCATACTCCACGCCATTTTTCCTTAACGTCATCTTATCATTATTTTCACTTTTCTCGATTTCTCCAGTCTTATCCCGATGACAGCGCTCCTGGGAAGATAAGCAACAACAACAGCAGAGGATAAAAAAATAAACAAACAAAAAGAATGGGGTGGGATAGGATATCTGACAGCCAATCAAATCTATCTTCGCCTCAACCAAACGTGCATGCCGCGAATACCTTCTTTCTGCAGTTGTTGGCAATTCCGCTTCCATGGTGGCATGGGCCGGTTGACGGCTTGTCACTGGTCAAAATGTTATTATGACACAAAGCGGTATCTCTTTTTTATATTTTGTCACGCACATACATAGGGAAAACGATTTAGAGATCTCTAAAAATATCAGTGTCACCGGCAAAGTAGGATAAGTCCTTGGGCGATTTTAGCATAAGATTACGTTGATTGTTTGTAACATTTTTGTGGTGTGGATTAACTTATTAAAATTGATTGTTGATATATCATGATCGTAGACAACAGATCTCATGCATTGAAAATATTCAAAGTTAGGTTTAATTGTTTATTTGGTACTTGTATTTTGATTAGATTGTTATAATCTATTGTTGATATCATAATAATGGATAAAACCTCTCATTTGTTTAACATGTTCAAATTTGATTGTGTATTTACTTCTAGTATGATGATAAATTGTTGAAATTGATTTTTGTTATGATCATGGAAACAGGCTGTAATGCATTGAAAATTTAAAGTTTAATTTGATTATTTATTCTGATTTGATATGATGATTGATTTGTTAAAAAACAAAGGTTGAAACTGATTGTTAAAATCGTGGAAAACAAACAGTTATGCTTTGAAAATATTACAGTTTATGCAAATTGTTTACTCAGAGCGAATATGTAAAAGCGATTGTTTACCTTATTGAAATAACTGTTATATATTGATTAAAAATGAAATTCATACTTTATGCTTATTGTTTATGCAGGTTAACGATAAAAACTGCATTGTTAAAATTGATTGATGACATCGTAGAAGCACTCTGCTACACATGTTTTCAAAAACAAAGTGTTTATGATTGTTTGAGCTATTATGCATATTAACTAGCTAAAACTGATTATTGACGTTGTTGGAAAACGCTTTTATTCCTGTTTTATGGTGATCAGTGTTGCGTTTGTTTGTTTATTTGCAGGCTAAAAATGATTGCTGACCTAGAAAAACACGTTGATCAAAAATATGAGTGTGTCGATTAATTTTTTCGGGTCTGATACGTGGATTTTCTCTTTAAATACATTGTGTTGACATCCTGGAAAGACTGTTCATTGCATGGATGAAAAATCATATTTATATAAAAAGGGTCATACACTAGAAATAAATTTTTTAGACTTAAGCATGTCTTGCTCTAAGGAATCCTAGTTGCGTTACTTCCTCCTTTTATGTATCCATTCGCGTGATTTTGTCTTTGGCAGTGATTGGTACATTCCATGCCCTGCTTGCTTCACTTTAACCTGCACGTCACTAACTCTTGCGGGACGTATGATTGAAATGTTTAATAATTTAATTATGTCTAACAAGAAGATTATAATGTGATGGGTTGAAAACAAGCTAATAATATTTGCTAATGGGCATTTTTTAGGTAAAGGGATGGGTTATGATATTTGTTTTAACAGATAACTGGTAATGGATAACTGTATGGTCACTATGGTTCTTTTTATTTAATTTATTTGAAAAGTAATGTGATTAGTATTTAAATAAAGAATATATTATTAAAACTCAAATATATACTTTCAAAATTCTTAAAAAGAAGTTTATTCTTTCCTAAAGAATTACATTTCTTTGGAAATTTAATTTCCTAAATTAAATTCCTCAATTTAAGCATATTTCACGAAAATTATATGATCTTGTATGTGAATTAAGTTTATTTGTGTAATGCAATGATTTATCCTATTGTAATTTAAAATGAAATTGTAATTGCATTTGAAAAACTAAGCAGGCAAAATAAAACCTATTCTTAAATATACTGTTTAGGTTGAATAATTTATCAATTAAAAACCGATATTCATTTATTCTAAGATTTTGAAACAACCTTTTTTAATTACGTATATTGAAACTAAGTTTTCATCCCTTTTTGTAGAATTTGGAACTAATTTGCGTTTTTTATAGGATACAATTATAATCCAAAGATTTGTAATTAATTGTACTTTGCTTTTTTGAAGAAAACTTAAATTAAATCCTAATTTAAAAATTACATTCTTAACAGTCCTTATTCATTGCAACTTGTATAATTGAGAAGAATTTTTTTGTTATTCGTAAAGTTGCTCCTTTAAAATATATTTATAGAATTAACGATATACCAAATTACTGAGGAAAAGAACTCTTCATTCTTCTATATCTTCCAATCGAAATCGAATTAAAATGCTTTCAATTCATCATAAATTATAAAAATATCTAAAAATGCATTAAAATTTCTATGACAATTTTGCCCATAATTCCTATACAAAACGCACACAAATAAATAATCAAAATAGAAAAAGAAAGCTCATTAGGGTTTTCCACTTAAAATCCCAAACAATTCATTTTCTTCCAAAACACACACATTGTCAACTCATTCAATTACAACAATGTTTTAAAACTCAAAATGTGGCTGTCTTGTGGATGTAAGGGACCCATTATCTCTAATATTCCCAAAGAACAATGAAAACAAAGAAAAGAACCAACAATGTAAATCGAACAAACCGAAACTTACATGTTCTTCTTAATGATGTTAACGAATTAATGGTGGGTGGATTTCATATACAACTGATCTCAATATATGAAAAGGTAAACTTATTTATAAAATTTTATTTTCAGAAACAAAAATTCGCTTTGTTTATTTACTCTAAAGGCAATTTTTTAGAGTGTTCCTCTGCAAATATTTTATTTATTTTCTTTTTCCTTATATAGATTATTCAGGCCTACAGTTAAATAATGTTTTTTTTTTCATAGTGATTCTTAATGGACGTATGACTTTAAGATGAAAATAATACATGTAATAAATATTTTAAATTAATGTGAGAGAGAGAAGAAAAAACATAATTTCGATTTGTTTAATTGTAAGAAAAAACTATTTTTACACTTAACATGGTTAAACTATGCATTATACTTTATGTATATTTAATTCTAAATAACTATTTTCAACATTTAAAATTCTTTTTTTTTTGTATTTTAGACCTTCATATTAAAATTTATAAGAAAGGGTCACTAGCAAATATCATATTTTACAATAGAAAAAAAAATCTCGTCCTTCTCAACATTCATGTAAACACGTCAATGCATATCCCAAACAGTGTTCGAAATTGGATAAAGAAATTTTGGAGCAGTCTATGCGATTAACTTAAAAAGCAAGGTGCAAGTGCACATTACCTAGGAGCGTTTTTTTAATTATAAAATTTTTAATTATAAAAAAATATAAAATTTCTCTACCATTTTTGGAGTCGACAGTGCTCAAAAGGACAATTACCAAAGGCGCTACCCATTGACAATTATAGTAGAGAAAATAAAACAAGATGATCATCTGACCATAGCTCTAGATTATTTTCTTACATTTGTAAGTAGTTTAAAAACAAGAAATTTACAGTTCTTAGAATGTTTATTTTAATAAAAAAATGAAAAACTTTTATCTTGTCTCATCCAAGAAATAAGACTTGTTCATTTAGTAATATTCTAAATTTTATTTTAAAGTTCCTCATTTTTACTGGAAAAAGAACATATTAAAATGGTTTGAAATATGTTTTAAAATCATTCTTTTTTTTACCAAAACCCTATTTTTAATTCTAAAAAAATATTGGTTATAATCCTTGTTTAGTTTATTAATTAATTTCAGTATTTTTTTTAGTTGAATTATTGATTTTTAAGGTATTATGTGTTTTTAAAGTTTATCAGTCTTATAGAATCCTGTATCTAGTACCAGTTTAACGGAAAGAATAACAAATAACAACTGCTTTCTTAAGAAGAACACAAACATGACATCCTCACTTCTCCTGCATCTTTGCTATTTGTCCCCAAGAGATATAGTTTGTGATTAATTGCTCTCCAGAGATATTCCGAATCTGCAGTCAGAACAGAAGAACTTTCAACTTAATATTTAGTTTCATTTTTTCCCGGGGATGAATCTTCTCATTTTTTTTTTCTATGCGTTGCCATTCCGAGCTGAGTTATATCGGAACCGGTAATAAATTAGGCACTCATTTCTTCGCTTTCACTTAAGGATGGCAACATCTCTGATGATGGAAGAAGCGATTTATTGGAAATGAAATTGCTGCTCGTAAATCAACACCTGGAGGAACGGTTGGCGAACATGTGAAAAGTTTTCATATTAGGGATGGTTCGTCTTAGTTGGTTTCTTCTTTAGACGAGAGGTTAAATAAAATAATAACTATAACTAACGTAAAACAAATAATAACTATACATAATGATTGTGGTATATATTTTTTTATTTGAAAAAAAATAACTACATAAAAGTTTCAAACGCTCGTAATATTAAGTTAAAGGATATTTTTCTTAACCTATTTGAGTCAGAGTTTTTTTTTTTTTTTAGACCTAAGAGCGATTTTTTTAGTTTTGGCTATTGGTTTATAACTTCTAATTTTCCAACCACAAGATTCATCGAAAATCGTTATCATCTAGCCAATTCAATTTCCTTTTTAGTTTACGGATTTAAGAAAATGTGTGACACTTATAAATGGTGTTATTTATGTTTCAGAAATAAATCATCAACTTCTAATAAAAAAAAGGTTCTCAGGCGTTTAGCGTTTTGAATTGTTTACGAAACCTGAAAGAGTAAATTCCCCCGAAGAATCAACAAGACTTTAAAACACATTACCCCATTAAATAGTTTACAAGTTTATAATTTAACTTTAAGTTATTTAAAATGCTCATTTTAATTATTAATTTTAAGTATTTTCATAAATTATTTTAAAACTTGTATGGTAACTAACTAAACGAAACTACTTTTTTAAGAACAACGCTTTCGCCAAACATATATTTAAAGAAAATTTATAACATTTATTTACTTATGAAGACCAGACTTGACATAAAAAAAGGCAAAATCAAAACATTTTATTTGACTTCCCTTACTCATTTGAGAAATGTTCCAAACTTGTTCATTGATGCCTTTACTTAGAATCTTTGCTGCCTCATCGTGAACGGCCGGGTTGTGGTGTCATAATACCGATGATAACTTTATAGATTCTGCCCTCGTCTAGTTATTCTATAAGCTGATGTTGCAAGCAACAAACTCCACCAGCAAATAAAGTTGTATGTATATGGGAATGGCAAATGTTAAATATGTTCGTTGTCCAAACCCCTGTCTACCAGGTCTAGGGTATTAGTTGCATTGGGTTCACAATACAAAGTCATTCACTTAAATTTAACGAGGTTCATAATTACGTGGCTCGATGCCAATATCCCCTTTATAGCTCTACTGCTACGTTGCGTCAGCCAAACCAAACCTTACTATGAATTACATTTCTATACTTACCTTCTAAGCGTTAGACAAGTGTTTTTAATTATTTTATGCGCGCCAATATTTCTATCAGTAAATATAAATTTTAAAATTATACAATTCTGATTTCCTAAACAACACGGAATTTTTGAAAAATAAATTTCTAAATTTGTACAGATAAAGCAACCCTACATTTTTACCCATACCCAGGCAATCCGGAGGTTTATAGACGTATCTACTTTCGCTTCCTCCTTTTTTAAGGAAATATATCCTGGAATATAATTTTTTAAGTTAAAGTATAATAGGAAAATGTATAAAGACCATATCTTAAGTGTTGCGCTAAGGTTTTTTAAGAATAACCCCACAAAGTTATTGTTCTTAAAATCTATCCAAAAGAATAAATTAAAGAGAAAAATTCAATTCATCTTTGTCTTCTTCCAACATTCATTCGCTTTTTACTTTAAATAAGCCCTTTTCATACCGACTTAAGCATCTAAAAAGATTCATTATACACATTAACAAAGTGATTTTGAAAAGGGTAACTAAGCCAGAAAATATCTCTTGGAACACTAGAAAAAGTAAAAAACGCCACAGCTTTCATTTAAACGCGCCAAGATTTATCGCTGGACATTCATCTAACTTTGAGAGGGAAATCCTACACCCCCACCCCTTTTAACAGCATAATCGCTTGCCCTTTGTTCTTATTTTATTCATAAATCACAGTAGAACAAACTCAGCAACATATTTTCATCCCCTTCTAAACAACGAGATAAGAAGGCGAGCTGCAAATCTGTAATTTGGAGCCACAGAGGCGCAACTCGTATTCTGTAAATTTGCAAGAGAGTATTAAAATACACCTTATAGTGTATACAATGAAGCAGCAAAAGAATTAGGCCATTTACACGAAAGTATTAACCTCATTTAGCAGTAACCGCTTTACGCATAATACATAGACTTATACTGATCATTTCCCCTTAATCTGACATGACAAAGCTATCTATCGGCAGATTTTTGGTCTTCTAACTCTTTTTTTAGATATTATACACAACTTAGCGCATGATGTATGAAAAAAACAATCTTATTTCTTGGCGCAAATAAGTTTATTGAACTTTTTATATTCAAACTATTTGCGCCAATAATCAACGTTTTTTTTTTCATATTTCTTCTTTTACATTTAATTACCGCTTCATTGTTCCATTGCTCCTATGATTTTTGTGTACATTGTACAATAGAATAAATGCAAAAACCAAGAAAATATTAAATCCAATTTGACCACGACTAAGCTATGTCCCATTCTAAATACAGAATTTTAAGTCCGTCGTTACAATTACAAATAGGTCTATCGATGATAGTTCAGCTTAACAAAATCGCTTCATTACAGCTTTGTACATCGTAAAACAAAATAATATAATTTCTTTAGTGTTCTTGCATGGCCTACTCAATTTTAAGGTCACAGAAGCATTTCGTGACGTAACGATATCCGGATTGTCCGCGTTTCGAGAGCAAAAGTGCGAAATTATTCGTCTATATTTTTTAGGGTCCGGAGATGTTTGTTCCTCTCTTCCGGAAGAGCCGAGAACAAGAACGGACAGATAGTATGACGTGACAGAGCGCTTCTCTAGCCTTATTAAGTAGTCAGTGGCTCTTACCGAGTTTGGCATCTGATCTTTTCGGCCATTTTTAAACGCAACTGTAATTGCAATCACACAGTAAAAAAATATTCATACAATATCTGAATATCTACAAATTCAAAATCGCCATTTGGCGTTACGTCCCTCTTGTTCTCAAGTACAGAAATGTGAGAATTTATTTGCGTGCAGTTTCTGTTGTAGTATGCATCCCTTTTTTGTCATGAATCATCCCCCAGAATCGACTCACGAGCTATATTTCACCTATTTATCGCTGGGGCCTAATCTGTTCCAAAAGGCATCCCTGTCACATCCTACTGCTGGCGAAGGAGCTTTGTATTTTACTGCCGCCTTCTCATGGATGGTGTCATAAAAAGGCTTTTCTCAATCAGTTTGCGTCCAACGGTTTGTGCTTTATTCTGAATTTATGGGGGAATGGTTGAAGCTGCTGTGCTGATGTTGCCCGGAATTAGCATCAGATAGATAGCTTATGAGGGACTTAAGGCTGGGGCAACAAATATTGCTTATTGATTTTATTTATAGTTTATCTGTGGTCACGGTTCCCAAATGTAGCGTTTTCAGATCATAAATTGTGATTTACAGATGAATTAATTATTTCAGAAAACAAAAGTAACTAAAACATTCCAGAAAGAAAATATTTTAAAATTTGAATAAATCGTTTTTTGCTTTAAGACATGGAATTTTAAGATCATAAATATGGATGGTATAAGTAATGATTAATATAAAAGTTAATCCAAATAAAGTTTTCTCTGCTAACATGAATTGTGGTTTTACCTTTTAGACTTCAAAAAGGAAAGGTGTATTTTTATTTCACAAATTTAACAGGACTGAAATTTAACCCACTACAGCCTCAACTGACATAAACCGGGTGCAAACGAAGAGACCTAAACTAAACTAAAAAAAATGAAGATTCTGGCCACGGTGCAGTGATGACAGATTGGCTGGCGATTAAAGCTGGCGTGGGTTCTGACCCTGGGGCATGAACAGCAGACAGGCTTCAGAAACGCGTGAAATAAAGAACGAAAGGGATGAGGAGTACAAGTTATTTTGGAAAAACGTGTTGTATCTCTGCTTTAGTTGATTGTTGAATAAAATCTTCGATAAGATCTTTGCTTAAGTTGACTTAAAAAGTTGTTGTTTAAGGGATAGAACAACGGCAACTTGATATCCATTTTATAAATTTATATTTTCACAAGTATCACTTAACCATAATTATATTACATTACATTATTTTAAATGGCTTTTCGTAATATCGAAAAATTTGAGAGACAGACGGATATTTTAAATTTCTAAAACTCACTTTTTCTCTCACTCATGAAATATTTATGTCAGAGGACATATGCTTTTGTATTAAGAATTTTCGTTACTTAATAAACCTTCCAGATTTATAAATGCGCTAATCGACGTTTAGATATGGAAAAAAACACTGTAAAACTTTGATGTAACGTTACTTTAGCTTCATGATGTTACGTTACACCAAATTTATGGACCAACGTTACACAAGTACGGAGTTTACTCCTTAACATCGGTGGCAATTGTTACTTCTAGTTTTACGGATTATTGTTACACCGCAAAATAGAAGTAAATTTCTGCTCTTGTGTAACGTTACTCCATTAAACTGAAGAGAGCTAGGCTTCTACAAGGTTTATAAAGTAACTTTTACTACAGTTTTACAGTGAATAAAGGCTGTTTTGTTGACTACGTGAAAATTGAAAATTCAAAAGAATGAAGTATTGGAAATAGAGAATACTTCATACTATTCCAAATTAACACTTAATGTAGTAAACTATATTGAGCAAAATTCTCCGAAATACTTTAAAAAAATTTTACAAAGATACAACTTAGAAATAATAGTATGCTTAAATGCATGTGTAGTAAGAAGGAGAGAATAATTTGATTATTTTTCTTTATCATCCTTAAAAAAAACGTGTTCATCCTCAGCCGCATCCAGCGGAAAAGCAACGCCGATGGCCGAGCATTGAAAGTTTTTGATAGCTTCCAGGGAAGCTGAAAATCGGACGTTGCTCACTTGTCAGTTTGGTATTGGACAAGTTTGGATATTTTTACTTTCAATTACTTAATATAAAATATAAGGTGATGAAAAAATTGCGATGGGGTCGAAAATCCGCAGTGGAGATTTTGTGTATATTTTCTGCAAGTTTTGGAGGAAGCTGATGCTAAATAAGTGGGTTTTTTTAAAACATTGGTTTGCCTGTTCTTGAAACTAAACGAGCTACGAACGTCATTTTTTATTTGTATATTGTAATAGGTTTCGTAATATTTCTTCGGAAAAGCCAACAATTGGAACGGGACGGATAGCGTGATGTCATGAAGAAATTCTATGGCCTTAAATTAGCTTACACTCTTAAAATAAAAAAGTGAAATTCACTCCTATAGGGTAAGTGCATTTTCGGTACCGGAAAGGAGTGGAAATTAACTCAGACTGAGTTAAAACCCCTCGTTTTAAGAGTGTAGACTTTTATTTCTTTTACCCACTCCGCAAAACGAGTGAAATCCACTCCTATAGGGGAAGTGCATTTTCGGCACGGAAAGGAGTGGAAATTAACTCAGACTGAGTTAAAACCGCTCGTTTGTTTTAAGTTTGTAGGCTATGTATTAATGCATCATTTAAAAGAAGGTACAAACATTATTCATGTTTTTAAATATTTTTCACAAATTAAAAGATAATTTCAATCAAAGACCTGTAAAAAAAGTCAAATTCCTAGCAGCTCAATTAACAAAACACCCTTCTACATAGCTAAACTGTCATGCGCCATAAAATTCACTGAATAAAGACCACTCGCAAAAAGACGACAGAAATAACCGATCTGAGCCCAAAACTTATCTGCCTCTAGAGGGAATCACACCTAAACGTTTGTCCTGTAACCATGGGCAACACGCTTAGAGCCGTCATTACTGTAATTATTTTTTATTTCCATCCACCCCACCCATCGGGGCAGAGACATGCCCTAAAAAGGGCATTCTTTGTCGAGGAAACGATAATTGTATTTGCTCCCCCCAACCCTTACTAAGGGAGTATTCCTTAACGACGCTGACCACCGTGTAATGGGTTCATCAAGCTCAGACTTTCAATCCGAATGGTATTGTTTTACCTATCACCATATTATGGAATATATCTTGGGTTCAGATTGAATAGATTGAGGGATTGTACCTGGAAATTCTCTTGAAGGAATTGCTCGTGTTTTTCTTTGAAAAGTTCTTTTAATGATTTTGTAACTGAATCCTTTTGGGTTACTATCTTGAAGTCTAAAATCTAATTTTCCACTGGTAAACTTTCAGATCTTAATTCGAAATTAGTTAAAGATATGTGTCTTAAGTAATGATAAAGGGTTCATCAAGCTTAGACTTTCAATCCGAATGGTATTGTTTTACATATAGCCAATTAGCCATACTATAGAATATAGCTTAGGCTCAGTATGAAAGATGTCTGATTGTTCATGGAAGTTTTCTTGAAGGAATTGCTCGTGTTTTATTCTTTGAAAGTTTATTTAATACTGTTTGTAATTGAAACCTTTTTAGATTAATATTTAATTTTCAGAGCTTAATTCGAAATTATTTAAAGATGTTTATCTTAAGCAAAGATAAGAGGTTCATCAAGCTTAGACTTTCAATCCGAGTATTATTGTTTTACCCATCGCTGTACTATAGGATATAGCTTGGATTGAGATTGAATTGATTGATTGATTGCACGTGGAAGTTTGCTTGAAGGAATAGCTCGTGTTTTTCTGGGAAACGTTTATTTGATGTTGTTTTAACTGGAATCCTTTTAGGTTTAATATTTTGAAGCCTATTTAACAACTAATATTAAAATTCTAAATTTGTATAGCTTAATCTGAAATTATTTAAAGATATGCGTCTTAGGCAACTGATATTGAAATCTAAAAATGAAATTACATGCTTAAAATAAAAACTTTTATAAATATTTTTTATTAGCACTTCCTTAAAAATCGTAATTTTTAAAATATTAACCATCCTTAATTTTAAAAACATTTAGACAAGCTATAATTAACTTCCAAACTATTTTTAAAGAGTCACATTAATTTTTTTTAGATAAGTAGAGGAATCTTTTCTTATTTTATTTTGTGTGCTTAACGGGTTTTTAATTCGACGTCGATTCATTTTAATCGCATTTCCCACAAAAACTCCCATAACAAGATATTACTTAAAAAATACCAAAAACTACAAATAATTCCCAAGTCTCATGTTCCATAAAAATACAGAACAAATTCTTTCTAATTCACTTGATTTTTATTAAATGCATTATTTCACTCGCTAAAGCATAACATATTATTTTTTTTTATCTTCTTACTAAATGGAAAACTGTAACTTCAATATCTCTCTTTGTGCGAATTTTTCAATCTGATAGCTCGGGTGCCATTTTCGTTATATTTTTTAAAACTTTTTCCATTCAGGGTTGGGAATTCCTGTGGCCCGTTTGCTCCTTTCTGTGTGCCCTTCTTATCTGGTCCTCTATTATTCGGCGGAGGGATGTAATCCCTAAACTTAGGAGAAGATTACTACGCGAGCCAGTGAATAGGAAACCCGGAAGATATCGGGGTTTGCTGGGGACGGATACAAATATAAAATGCGAAAGGTTATAGGTGTGATTATCTTTTTTTTTACTCTAAACACATTGCCACATTATAAAATTTTAGAATCTTTACTACAGTTTTTCTAGTTTATTTTGATGCCAATTATTGTGAATTTCATAAAAAAAACTTATATATAGATTTTTTGTTTTTCTCTCTTTTTTTAGGTTCTCTGATTAAACCGAATTCGAAAGTACTCAACTTGATTTTAAACTTCTTATTATTGTCCGTAAAAACTAAGACAAAATTAATAAATGGGTAAATTTTTTTCATTGTATTATAAACTTTCAACTCAATATGAAAAAAATTAACTCCATTTAATATGAAATGTAGGGTAGCGCTATGGACAATTCGTAGACAAAAATGAAACTTTCTCTTTTCTAATCAATGACTAGGGAGAATTAAAAATTTCAGGAACTCATTATATTGCTCGATTTAAGTGAATTTAGTTTATTATTTTGATATTAATAGTAAAGAAAATGTCTCGTTGTTAATCATAGAAGCGGGGTAATTATTAGACTCTAATTATAACTTAAGTTTTTCATTTTTCTAGAATCTAGACTATTCGGTTCAATCAATTATCATAAACATGATTTTGGAGGGCAAAAATGTTTGACTATAATGAATAATTTTCATAAGTATTACAAATTATAGTTACAATCTTTAAAACGAATATTGTGACATAATGATTTTATTCGATTACTTTCGGAATGTGCAGTTTCTTTCTATAATAATAACAATAATAATAATAATAAACTTTATTATCACAAAAAACATCAACAACAAATTAAAACAAACGAACGCCAAGGGGAAACATGGAATCCCGTATAGGCGAAATAGAAAAAATGTTATATTATTTGAGCAGACACACACACACACAAATAACACAGAGAAATGATGAAAAATAAGAAATAAAGCACCAACAAACTGCTTAAAAAATACACAGAAAAGTTTGGCAATAAGCTGCATACCAAAAGGGGGGAAAAATTATGAGCTTCAATAAAGTGAGAAATAAAGATCTAAGTCGTCGATATTGATCAGAAGATTGAAAAGTTTACGTTTAAAGGTAGCATAATTATTAATATTTATTAAATCGATGGGAATACTATTGTATAACTTAGGAGCGAGGTAGAAGAAATGTTTACAAAAGATATCTTTATGGAAATTAGGGATTTGAAAAACATCATTTGATCTAGTGTTATGGAGTTTAACTTTAAAACTGCAAATAGATTTATTGCGATGGAGATAAAGTATAATACGAAAGAAGGCGTTATATCGAATTGGTAATATCTTAAGAATTCTAAAATTAAGAGGATAGTGTTCTCTATTTATGAGTTTTAAACATTTGTTTTGTATAGAAATTAAAGGTTGCAAATTTGATCTATATTCACCTCCCCAAATGATAGAACCATAATTTAATAAGGAATAAACCAAGAATAATATAAAGTTCTTAAAAAAGATGAATTAATTTTGTTTTTAAGGTGGTAAAATTTAAATAAGGCAAAACGTAGTTTTTTCCCCAACTCATTGAGGTGAGTTTTCCATTTAAGGTTAGAATCTATGTATAAACCTAAATAAAAAAGTTCTCTCCGCCTGCTGTTCTCTCCACCAAAATGATAACATCACTCAATGGCATGTATAAACCCCATTTTGTGTTAATATCAAGAGAAAGTTTTCTACGGTCAAGCAATGATCAAACTTCATAAAACCCAATTCAATTTTTGAATGCACGGTAATATTTCAGTGTAGGGAAATAATAAAAAAAAAATATTTATTTTGTGGTGTGTCAATCATATAGGTTAAAATATAATTTTTTCATAAAAGCTGCGCGATTATCAAACTAGCCAAGTCCTGCAATTTGCAAAAAATAAGTGTCAATCTTTTGCACTGACAGAAACAGTAATTGTACACTTCTTTATAACAAATTATATCCTAAAGTAATACATATTAGTGGATTAATATCGCTAGAGTCTCCAAATTACCTCATTAATTATTAACTAAAAATTTCCTTAAGAACATTTGTCTTCGCATTACGACAATCGCTGTCAACCAATTGTCCCTTCTTCCAAACTAAACTTATTTAAGAGAACAAAATATTTTATCTAAATAAGTTTTTAAAGATTCAGTAAAAATTTGGCTTCCATTGATAGGGTATTTACAAATATCTTACAATTTTTAAAACCTCATTTCGTACACTTAAATCAAGCATTAGTAGGAATTTTAATCGTTGATAATCAAATTATTTTCCTTATTTTTAAAGGTTAAAACGACATTAGTATCGATTTTCCAGACAAGGTTTTTTTCCTGCCTTTTACTTTTAGTATAGCAGAATTCGAGTACCAATTAAAGATATATATAGCAGTGGTTAAATTTTATAAAAAGTATTTTAATAATAATAATAATAAATAGGGTGTCTAGATAATACCCCACGGGGAACCAATTGCCTAATAATTCCTATGGTTTATAATCAAAACACATGAACAATTCTACCAATATACGTGAGTAAAATTTTAGTAAGAAAAAAAGGAACACTTTTTAAACTCTCTTAAATTGAGGTGTTAGGCAGTTGTAATATGCATTGCCAAATTTTTTCGCTATAATTACACTTAATTTTGATCGGTTCAAAAATATAAGCATGCATTTGTATGTATGATTTTTACATACATGTATATAATTTCAATTTGATCAATGAAACATTTCATTTGAAGGACAATGGTGGATGAAAAATACTGCACTGTCACATAAAATAATATTTATCGAAATACTGTCAGTTATCAAATTCTTGAAACGCATATTTCTACAAAACTACAAGCCCATCAAACAAAACATGATATTTTATTTCACATTTCATAAAATAGTATGAGAATTCTTAGTTGTATATGGGAAAATAAAGCTCATGTGGTAACTTTTTTTGTTATTCAAACTAAAATTCGATTAACTATTTTGAAGAGAGATTATCGTTATATAAAGATAAAAAGGTTATAAGTTTCTGCTCCTTACATAGATGATTGAATAAATATTTAAATAACAAATATTTAAATAAAATTTAACACACAAGTTTCAATTAATGCTTTATTGCATTATGTAACAGCTTAACTGTAAATACTGGTTATTACTTTTTCTTTAAAATGATTATAATGAATAGATTTAGAAAACGGCTAAGTAAACATATATAAAAACGAACTATATCAATAAAATAATGTTTCAATGTAACAATATACCATTACTGGATTATGCCACATTTATTCATCAGAAATAATATAATTGACAAAGCATTAAAACACATTCACTTCCAACCACGAAAGCTATTATTAAACATAAAGCTCTCCGTCAATAATGGTTTATCCTGTTCTATTCTTTATTCTTACATCACACCACACTTCTCGCGGAAAAGTGAAGCAACTGACAGATAAATCGATTTCAAAACAAAAGAATTGTGTACGAAAGTATATTTGGGAATCACTCAGTTTTTAACGAGTGAACCAAATAAAAAAATACTCACAATGGAAGACTAATAGGGGCAAATTCCATAAACGGGTAGATTTTAGAATGAAACAACATAATAACTCAGAATGATGTTGAATTTGATAAAAACTGGAATTTTGTTTGGTAAAGAGCAAGGAACAGAATGTAGTAATATCATCTTATAAAAATATAATACCACATTGGATATCGATGTCTTTATTAAAAGAATGTAGTAATATCATCTTATAAAAATGTAATACCACATTGGATAAAGATGTCTTTATTAAATAAGGGATAATAATTTGGTCTTTATTAAATGGTATGATTTTCAAGGTCATATTATAACCTAACTTTTCAAAGTGTTATCATTCAGATTGTGCTTGGACTCATTTCATTGATTGGTAACTTCATTTTTTAAAAAATTTATTGTACCATTGATGTTATCTTATAATCTGCGTCAATTGTTTTTACAATGTTAACTTCAAATTTCATTTCATTATTTTCTGCTACAAAAAAAATTTGAAAAATAAGTTTTAATCATAACTACACTGCACTGTTAAAAATTCGGCACTTATTTTTACTAAAAATATAGTTTCTAATAGCTACAACTGCTGTGTGGTGAATTGTTTCACCATTTTTCCCGCATTCTGTTGAAGCGAATCTCTGGTTTATTTCCAATATCTGGAAAATATGGTTTAAATGAATACCCAACATGTGGTGAAACATTTCACCACACAGCTGTTACAACATACTAGGGACCATTATTATGGTGATTACAATTTTGTTTAACAGTGTGCATTATAGTAATTTAAAATTGGTGATTTTAGCAGTTAGGCCACTATTCCACTACAAGTTCGACGCATCCAAGAATAAGAGACAAATAAATCCGGCAATTCGAGACCCGAAAACGCATAGCGAAGAATAATAAACCACCCTTTATGAGAATGGATGTCGGACAATTACTCAAAGAAAAGGAACTTCCTATGATTATTCCGACGTCAAAGTCGGCATAAAAGAATGGTTCTACAGCATTCTCAAGCGAAAAATTACGAGTAAATATATAACTGCTTTCCACAGATAAGTCGTGATGAATAGCCTTCTTCTAAGATCTTCGAAAACAATCCTTTTAGTTTCCCTTAATCCGAATGCAGCCTTAATCAATCAGATGATTTTTGCCTTCGCAACCTCGGCTTTTCGACATCCATCAAGAGTTGGTCTGTCTGGAAAGTTGTTGATTGCAGAGTTTTCGTAATGTTTTTGAGTAACATGCCATAGTTAATGTTGATTTTTGCTCCGTTAGCTGGCTTTTTCAAAAAGCAATACAGTCATTTTTGGTTTTCCTTTAAATCATTATTTGTGTTATTAAATAATATATCTTAAAGTTCAGGATTTTTATTTTCAATTACCTACTATAAAATATAAGGTAATGAAAATATTGCGACGGGGTCGAAAATACGAAATGAATATTTTGTGGTTTCTACACCTTTTAAAGGGTGTGGATTAAAAAAAAAGTAGTTTTCGAACATTGGTATAATTTATTTTGTGCCGATAATGTTTGAATACCGGCGGTTGCTATGTATGCTTAATATTTAATTGTGCTAAATTGGAGATTTATATTTATGTTCTTATATTTTATAACAGTTTTTAGCATGGCTTTGGGACCGAAGTTGCGTAGCGTAAATTGCACAATGTATAGCTAACAGAAAAACATTTTATGTTAGACATCGTTGACTGCAACCTAAAGAAGTTCATTGACTGTTGACACCTTTTTCATATTTTTCAATTACTACTTTGCTGTAGATTTACAGTGTTTAAAGTTTATTTGCTGATGACTTGTTTAAGTATGTTTGGATTATATTTGAATTCAATTTTTTATTCAATCAATCTTGCCTATTTGAATTTTCATGTAATCATAGAAATAATTTATAATTCTTTTTAATATTTGTTGCTGCTTTGCGCATGGTTTTCAGTAAAAACTTATTGTATTTTAAGATTTTATAAGTTTATAACTTTAATCACTTCATATTTCGTATTCAGTTTAAAAATCCTTTTTGCGTATATGCACACACACGCACACATGATTGTTAAAAACTTTTTTTTTTAAATAATGAGCAATACGTGTGCCAAAATCCAAAATCCGCCAGCATATGCAAACACAAAAAAGTTAAAAAGGAATCATAAAAAAATCTGAAATATTAGCAAAATATTTAACCAAAGTAAAAAGTTTTCAATGATTGAATCTTATTTCCAAAAACTCTTCAAAATACATAAATATTCCAAAGAAACCTCATTTACTTCAGTAACTCTCCAAAAGAAACATATTTTACGCAAAACTAAAAACTTTAAAAAGTTCTTCAATAAGACCAACATGGTCCCCTACTAACACATTACTGCCATTGCTTTCAGATGATAATTTCCATCTACAATCGTAGAAAGACCCTAAAAAGACTTGGAGGATTTAGGATTGAAAGGGGAAAAAATAGGGAATCGCAATCACAAATGGACTTCGAGGTAAAATCTTTGGGTATAAATATTCCCAGGGAGTTATTTGAAAAGACAAGTTACAGTTGTGTTCTTATTCTTAAACAGTTTTCAAAGTTTAGTAGTATTTTCAACCTTACTTGTTTGTAATAAATGTACTCTTTAACTCGATATTCTAATTTTGTTTAAAGCAATGCAGTAAAAGAGTACAAAGAGAGTATTTACACTTTGAGGTCTCAGCTCAAAAGTTTGTCATGAACCACATTTTATTAATTTCATATTTAAATTATTTGTATTTCATTTAAATTGTAATTTCCATCAAAGGATGAAAAAACTCAAACAGTTACTTCTCAAGAGATCAATATAATCAAAATTTTAATATATTAAATACCCCTTGAACACTAGTATCACTAAGAGAAAGTTTTTTATGCTAATTTCCAAGAAAAGTCCTTTCAATGGACTTCTGTTTTTTTTTTTTTTTTGGGGGGGGAGTGTAATAAAAATACGGAATTTTTAATAAAAAGGTTATGGAAAGTAATTTTCGATATGTTTTAAGCATCATATTGATGCTTAAAACATATCGAAAATTACTTTCCACACTCCTCAAAACTCGAAACAAACAGGATCTTCAGACACACTTTCCAAGCAAATTCGACTTAATCTTCTCGTTCTCGTAGTGCTGTTTCAATTGCCGCTTTTAAGCTGGACACGATTTTCTATGTTCCCTTTATTTCTTTTTAATATTGTAGACCCGCCTGCGTGTAATCTTTTTACTATTAGACAACGCATGACTGCTAAACATTTGGAGGATTGTCTTGCCTTTTTGAATTCTGGTTGTATTGCAGAAAAATATTGGAGAACCAGAAATCTCATGACATAATTATAAAAGACTTGCACTTGACAATAAAATAACACTTTCATCAAAAGTATATGTCTGTATATATATGAAAGGGTTTAGTTGTAAAACTCACATCTTCCAAAGCATATCTACCATGCAAGGTCCGGTCCGTTCATGGGCAAATTTTCGAACATGGTAAATTTAATTGGTCGAAGTCGCCAATGAAAGGGGTGGGCCCTATATATTAGTCATATTTTGGAGAATGTCAGTTTTGCAAGTACAACCTTCATATGCGTTGTTATAAAAACCTTTAATGATTTCTAAAACTGACATACGACTAAATTTATAAAAGTGTTTAATTGACATGTTACTTAGGCTTTAAGTGTGATGAAAGAAAATTTGACGATGATAAGTTTTGTTATCCACCATTTTCCCAAAACCCAAAAAACAATATTCAGCCAATTTTAAAGGAATTTGTTATAGTGTTTTAACCATCTTATATCTCCTTCAAAAAATTGTCTAAGATCTTTGATCCCGTATTTTAACATAGCAAAACGTTCAACACCTAGCCCAAAAAAACCCTTAATGAAATCACTACATTTCTCGATAAACAGCGAAAAATATCAAGAAAAATTATTGTTTCCTCATCATTTTCTATTTTTATTACATTTTATTTTCTTTCAATACAAATCTTAACTTTTAAAAAATATTTCTAAAAATATATTTAGCAACAAAAAAAGGATTGTATGTAACTTTAAGAATTTTCTGAAAATTTAAGAACAAAATTGTACCATTTAACTTTAATAACTAGTGAAAAGGAACCAATAAGATGGTTTCTGGTTTTCTTTAAAGTCTATAGATTTACTTAAGAAGGACGAGCAGTGCCCATAAAGGATTAATGTAGCATATATTTAAGGGGTGCATTTGGTGGTACTTTCCTCCGGTCAATATTCCGAAATTGGAATTCGAAAACTTATTCTCTTTTTATTGGCGTCTTCATCCAATTCAGGGAATTGGAGATGACTTTATTGAAAACGAATTGCCAGTGAGGAATTTAAGGTTGGAGAAATTCTGTTTCTGTACTTTACCTCTTTTCCATTCAAAAAAGAAAAATAAGACGCTGAAGAATTCCAGTGGACGTTTTATTTATTTACTAAAAGGAATATTCGCAGGGGAAATGGAATTTACCGAGATTTGGAAGATGTAAACAAGTTCATAAAGTTCTTTATAGAGCAAGTTTGGGATTAAGAAAGATGGTAATTTTAGATTCTACATTACTTTTATATTTAAAAAAGTAAAATATATTTAAAAGATCTACTAAAAAGCTATGTACTGTCCATCTGTTCGAATGTCCCTCCACCTAGCACAAATGTCCCTTTGAAGAATAAGCAAACTGGCTGGAATGTAAAGGAAAGGAAGTTAATTTTTTTTTTTTTAAGTATGCCACTAAAAGAAATCACTGAAGAAAAAAAGAATGGAGTACAAAGGTAATATTCGAGTAGCGTAAATGTTAAGACACGTCCTGCAACTTCAATCGATTAAAAATTTATGTAGGTACACATAATAGCTATCGTAATCAGACTGTCTCAATACCAACCATTTGATTGTGATATAGTATATCGTATTTTTTTCTTTTAATTACATAATATGAAATATAAGGTAATGAGAGTGTTGCGATGGGTTCAAAAATCTGAAATGGAGATTTCGTGTATTTTACACTTTTTGGAGGGTGTTGATTCTAAAAAAAGTGGTTTTTAAAAATTGGTCTGTCTGTTCGCCTGTATGAAACCACTCTACAGCTCAAACTAATAAAGATACGGGCTTAAAACTTGGTACACGAGCTCCCAGTACCTGTCAGATGACATAATAAGGGTTTTGAGAAAATCGCGCATGTGCAAAGGGCAGCTGTAATAGAACGTTTTAGGTTTTTAAATTATTAAAATTATCTTAGGGTTTTATAATTACCTTAAAAAGTACATTGATTTATTAAGTGGTAATTGATGCCGTGTAGGGTTACACACTCCTAGTTTTCAAATTACGGACTAATTAGAATGAAGGACCGTAAACAATCCGGTAACATGCAGGAAGATTACTTCTAAATACAAATTCAATCTATGATTATCTCATTGGATCATCTGGTTTTAGGGGTACGTTTCACGATTTAGTGGCAACAGTTCCACAGAAATGAAAATAAGGTCTCGATTGGTTAACGAATGTATAGTGAGCTGAGTTTACCGTGTCGTACCACTAATCAACGAAACCATCATTCAAATCCAGGAATGAAAGCTTTAATAAATTTACGTCACGTGAAACTAGTCAATTGCGACAGTAAGCTAATGAAATCTCTTAATAGGATTCTGAAAATAATATTCAAAGACATTAATTGAAATTTTCGACTAAAACTAAACAAAAACTCCAATGATTAATATGATCATTAATGGAATCCTTAGACTAACGTCTATAATGATTAAAGCAATTTCCTTAATGGTTGGTAAAAGAACAAGTAATTATTGGAAGCTATTATTGATGTGTTAGATAATGTCTTTGAGAATCTACAATTTGATTCTGTAATCACCAGCCTGGCACTTACTTTAAATACCTTCTAATTATTGTTTTAATTAGATTAAAGCTATATTTTTGCGTTTCCTAGACATTTAAAGAAGATTTCTAATTAAAGTTAATGCTTCCTAAGTGATAAGCCGGAATTAAAATTCGTGATTAAAAATTAGTAGTGATTAAATCATAACGATTGTTTTAAGAATTTATATTGTAGAGAACTATTATAATTATACAGAATTATCAGTTATATAATTTGTTGAAATGTGTAAAATAGAATGTCTGAAAGAATTTAAAGTTTTTCCAAATAAAAATAAAGAGTTTTATAATTCTAGTTGAATTAAGTATGGTCTTTATTGATTTTGTTTGCTATTCTTAATTTATTTCACAATTACTAAAAATATTATTAACTTTTATGGAAAAATTTAACTTTATTGCACAATTTTACGCATAGTTCGTTTACTTTGATGTAAGCCATTATACCATAGTAATTTTTAATGTGAGTGTATTTAATTCCATTTTATGAAACCTTTTTTTAAGTGAACGTTTACTTCTGTTGTTATGTAATATTACCAATATATTTTAACTTCACCTGGTATTTCTTTTATTATTTTCTAATATTATTTAATGTATAAATACTGAAACTTTTATATGGCCTTTTTTATTCAACAAATTACATTATCTAAGATAAATTTAAACATAGCCTTGAATTTAAACAGAACTTCATTATTATAACATATAAAAACTAACATATTAAACTTATCATATATAAAGAAAGAGTTCGTCTGTGTGTGTGTCTGTTATCGATCGTAAAGACCTACTTATTGCCACAGAATTCGAAATTTAAGATAATTCCCTTAATACTAACGTGTGCACCTGAGCTTAGTTTTTCCATATTTGTTCCATTTTTAGAGAAATTCGAATTTTCTGAAAAAATACACCACTTTCGTCAAATCCGACATTTTTTCTCTTTCCTGATGCATCGCTGAATTAAATAAAAAACTTTTACGAAAACATTTAAAATTCAAAATGTTTATTTTATTCTTTCCATTACTTTCAGAAACTAAATTTATTATTTGAAAAATAATTGACACGTTTCAAGTGACGTAATTCCGCCAGTCTTCATTTCCGGATTTTATTGTGGGTTTATTTGATGATTTTTTCATTGATTTTTCTGTTGACTGCATGTATGCATATTTAAGCAATAAATGTATAGTTAAGCTATTACTGAACTATGATGGTTAATAAGGCCATCGCACTAGAGCTATTAGTGTGTTATGTCTTTATTTTTTCTGCCAAATACGTTGCCAAACTCGCCAATTATTGCAATAATTCCCAAATAGCAATTTCTTTTTAATGTAATATTATAACTGTCGGTTGTTCGAAGGTCATTGTTTTTGAGCTGTATAATGGGTGTGGGTAGCTATATTTTTTCTCGCCAAATTATTCACCAAACGCGCCAAATGAGCAAAAAGGTTTTATGTATTTATGAGGGAATTGTGATGGCATTTATGAGTGCATTTTACAGCGTATTTTTCATTTTGGAATTTTAAGGCAATGAAACGGGATTTTATAATTTATAACGAGCGGAAACAATAATAAGTTTATGATCCTATAACGGGGTATATGGTACACATATTTGGAATCTATTTGATATTTTTTTATTCCGTGCGAAGAACGGGTATAAAATTGCTAGTAAAACATATTTTAAATAAGTTTAATGTTTAACATATTTTTGTTAATACTATTCTGAAATATCATTTTCCAAGAATATATGCAGTGAAAGCTAAGGTAATGTATTATAATACATTCGTCTACAAACACATGCATTAGTTAAAATATTAATTAATTATTATATTACTTGAAATACGTAATAACATTGAAGAAACTATTAGAAAAATGTGAAAAGGCTTACTTCTATTGGTCTATTTGTGCTTTAATTTAATTTTGCATTTCCGATTCAATTTAATTCTTTTATGTATCTTATTAGTTTTAACTATTAATTAAAATACTCTTCAGAACACATTAAGTAAAGCAAAACAGATGCATTATAGGGAAGTACTTTTCCTTTAATGCATGTGTTATCTGACGATAATATATTATCAATATTGTTTTGACAGTAATTATAAAATTCTTCAGATAATACGTAAAGTAAAAGCAAAAATAGTGCATAATTATATATTTTTACGTTATTATACGTTTTGTTGTCAATGCATGCATTTTGTATTCCCTAAAGATAGTAACTACAGCAAAATCTTGTAATTTGCCACCCCACTGGTTGTATAATGGAGAAGCGTTTCAAGTGCACATCACGCCTTATTTCCATGGGTGTCAATTGGTATAACTTCAATGCCTTCTAACATGGACAAGTTTACGGGCTTGTTTGCTTTAATTAGTATGTTTAACCACCTTATCAATCAAGATATAAGAACAAAGTATAGAAAGGATATAGTATATTGATAGTAATGAAATAATCAACTGTAAAAATTTGGTTGAATGTTACTAAATAAAACTGGTAAGCGAAGTGCGGCATTCAGGTATATGGATACCATACATATGGTGTATGGTAGTGACTACGTTGCACCATATATTTGGTATATTGTTTTTCCATAAATCTCAATGCAGAACACGAAGCCATCAGTTTTATGGAGAAACGTTGCACCAAATTTTATACAGTGTCTACAGGAAACTTGTAATTTAATGATATTTTACGTAGTTAGTGTTGTTATTTGGGCATTTTGAACTCGCTAGTATACAGCTTTTATAATTTATTATTTTCTTTTAAAATAAATGTAGGCTAATGTCCCCATAGCTAACTTCCGAACATTTTAATGAAGTAGCGTTTCACTAAGTTAAACCAAAATTTTGCATTGTTTTTTTAGATGTTTTTTCTGATATTTTTAGACAAATCAAACAGTCACACAACAAAAATTTGCAATTGGAAAACTAAACCTACAGGAGATCCCATTAAAGAGATTACACCATGAGGTAGTATCTAGCACCCTTCTGATTCTCACTAAAGAGCAAGTGTCATTATTAAAATCATTAGTGAAGATCAATCAGACATCATAAAAATCAAACAACATTTATATTTCCCAGGCAATAACAAATATAAAAAAACCCTATTTTTTAGTTTCATATTCCATCAAAGACTTAACAACTTCATCAAAGAGCAACAATCTGAAAGCCCGCAACTCAACTGTTACCCTTCACCTTTCCCAATAGGTTTAAATTAAGAAAACCCCGCCTCAAGGTCCATCATTAATTTCTCTCTCTAAAAACCAACCACAAAAGAATCTCCAAACTAGCCCAGAATCATCTAGTTTCCATCAAAACCCGCCTCAAAAATAATAATACACTCAAACATAAAAGACCATTCGCATTATCCCCACATTACCTTAGCACTTCTTCTTTCGTCGTATCTGAATGTTTAATATCGGCTATATCGCGGGCGATTATTAATGTCTTGGTTATTAATAAGGTCCAGGACCAGGCGTGGCCTGATGTATAGGGGTGCGCTCGTGCTCGTGACATTTACGGGACCTCGTGGAGGAATAAAGCGTTTTTCTTTTAATTCATCATAATTTTTGTGTTATTATTGTAAAAGGTTTAGGGTGCGCCCGCTCGAGAAACTAAGGGGGTTTGGGAGGTTTTTTTTTTTATCTCCTCCCACATTTCTATCTTAAGAGAGTGTTCCCTTTTATAAAGAATTTAGCACTTATTTTTAGTGTTTCGGTTTAAATACAGAAAACGGTTTAAATACAGAGTATAAATACAGAAAATGTCAAAAAATGCCGCGGAAAAATTATTTTCATTTAAAACATATAAGTCTTTTGGACCGTGTAAATCATTGGGATTGGTTGCTTAAATAGATCTGATATGAGTCCCAGTTTCATTTTTATGCATCTATTATGGAACGTGTATCTTAAAATAAACAAAAAGTTTTAAGGTAATTGTATAACATGCCAGATGACCGTCAAACTAATATTATTCTCCCAAGTATATACAGTTGGATTTTTTTTTACGTATACAAGAAATCATATGCATAATGTTCGTTTCAAACAAGGCACTTCGTCGATTTCACTTCAATTATTTAAAGATGGTGATTCAGACTTTACCATACTGACAAACCATAATTTCCATCATACACATAACATAGACAGTAAAAAAAATAGAAATTGTTTTGAAATCACAATAAACATACTCGTGAAACACCCAAATTTGTACACATGAAATAAAACTTAGATAACTTCGTAATTTTTCAAAAATACTTTGTATTATTTTTGTTACGCTACACTGAATAAAGGATCATTATATATACGGGTCATTCCTCACAAAACGTACAAAAGCATGTCCCCGTGCAAGTTATCTTTCACATGAATAAAAGTTATGCTTCCACTTGAATTAATTTAAGATGATGAATATTTTATCTACTTACAAATGTTGAATATATACAAAAAATTACATATTTTTTATAAATTTATGTCCACAGACTATGACAAATCATGTCCGTGCACTTAAAAAAAAATCTGTAACCATAACAAAAATATTTTTGTAAAAACTTTCCTAGAAAATTCTAGTAATAACTACTAAAATAGTACTGTAAAACACTTAATATATTGTGTTAACATTACATATATATATCTTGTATATTACAAGACTTTTATGTATGCTATACATGTAATGTTTTGTAATTTTACAAGACTTTTTTAGTATATTATTATTATTACTTATTTCTAGCAAAAAAGAACAATTTCTTTATATGTTATAACTTATGACTTTCTTGGTGGGGGCAAGTTCGCCGAGCACTGCGACCTCAGGTCTATTGTACTCAACCCAGAAATGACACAGGCACAAGAGACACACAAAGAAAGAGACGACACAACACATAGACAAATAACAACATTTATTGACAAACACAAACATCCATACCTTACGGGATTCGAACCCGAACCCAGAGCTCCAAGGCTAGCTCCCTAACCGTTGCGCACGGGTCGCTTCAGTACATGTTAACGAAATGTTCATGAACATAAAACATTAAACAATCGGAACAATGCCGAATACAAAAATAAGAATTATAAATAGTATAATAGAAAGAAATAAAAGTTACTCACCTATATTTTATACCTGTATCAAATTTAAAACGTTATATCATTTTTAAATGACGATGAATTGATCCAGATCACAAACGAAACTTTAGAAGCGATGCGCGCGCAACTTCAAGTCGAAGATGATTGGTTGAAAAAAATTGCGAGTACTAGAACATTTCCTGTAACTGTAGAAATGAGGATTTCTGTTCAGAATTACAAAAACTTTTTTTGTAAAATTGGTTATTTCTGTAACGTTACAAAAACATTTTTTGTATGTTTACAGTATTTTTTTCTCAGTGTGAACTGTCTCACCGTCATGTCCGGGGACTGTTTTAGTTAGTATATACTAATTAAATACCAATTTTTTTAAAACTAAAGTTGATTTTCAATTCAACTGACTTTACTAAAGCATACAAAACATAAAATATAATCACTATAAAGAATATAAATATATAAATTCCGTGAAAATAAAATATCCCACAGATTTTCGTCATGTCCATGTACAACGTATTCTTTAGCTTGCATAACTATCTAGAAATGATAACAGTACTCTGTTTCAGTCTTATTAGTATTCAATAATACACGTTATACGTTGTATCACGTGGATAGTTTGAAGACCGCAGTAGATAAAAAGTAATTAGAAGTTTCAAGTTAAAAATAGGCAATTAACAAGATCATAGCGTAATTTCTGTGGTCAAGATATAAGAATGTAAGCTAATGATTTTTACTTATAATTTGTTATTTATAGAAAGAAATAAGTTACATAATATCAGTTTGCATGTTTCATTCTCTAAGGCTTAAACCTTTTGGGCCTGGAAGTCCTTATTTACGATTTCATCATGTCCTTGTACCATCATGTCCATGTATTTGGGCTTACGGACATGATTTATGTGTCCTTGGACATGACTTTTAATTATATAAGAATAAATTAAATAAATATAAGTAAAATGCAATATATTTACAATAAATTTTGCCGTGAACTAATAAATAAAGTAAAGCTTAAATTTTATTAAAGTGTAACCCATCAATAAAATATTTTTATGTTAATTTTGGAGGTTAAAACTTTTCGAAATTAAACATTATTAAATTAAGACTTATTATCCGAATAATTAATATTAATTGTATGATCTGGACCGATGTTATTTTTCCAATGTAGTATGTAAGTGTAACTCAAATCCAAAGTTTCAAAAAGTTTCACCAATATTTTTTTTTCGAAAATTTTTGCCTCAAATTGTACGTTTTCTGAAGAATGACCCATACATTCTTATACTTAATTTTTCGATAACGTGATTTTTCGATGATTATATCGTGCATAAACTATTATTTCCAAACCACTAAATTACCCTCTTCACAAATCACTACATTCTTATTTTCTGAGTTCATAATATATTTTTATTATTTTTTTTAATATTACACAAATTTTACTTACACCACTTACACAAATTTAACAAACCAAATCACTCACATTAAGTCTAATTCACAAGTAACATAACACCCAACCCTATTGGCCAGCAATCTGTTCCAACCTTCATTCCGGTTCAATCAATTCCGGTCTTACATTTCTTTCTGGGACTGAAGCGACAGGCAATAGGCCTTTATTCATCCTTTATACAAGAGCAATATAATCAATAGATATATATCACCACATCCACATAAAGGGCCCGGGACCAGTCGCATTTTCTACAGGCCACTTACTCTTATAGATGACCGTATAAATTAGTCTCTATTGGCCAAGATAAATCAGTCTTATGGGGTTTCATGACTTGGTCAGAAAAGAGAAGGATTCAATGAGATATTTAGAATCTGTGGAAGTTTTATTTGAATAAAACTGCGTTGA
The DNA here is from genome assembly GCA_019343175.1 of Oedothorax gibbosus. NCBI lineage: Eukaryota > Metazoa > Arthropoda > Arachnida > Araneae > Linyphiidae > Oedothorax > Oedothorax gibbosus. The sequence goes on from CM033271.1 coordinate 27,390,782, forward strand.
TTCGGATGAGAAGAATATAAAATGATTTTTTATTAAGTATTGCCACATATTATATAATATCGTCACATTTGGATAGTACACACTCGAAGATGTTTCCAATATATTTTATGTAAATCAAATTTTCGGATTCTAAAAGGATTTAAATTCAAATTTTAACTTCCAATGACTCATGTATAAGATCAATAAAATATTACAAAAACTTTGATTTGGTGGAGGTATAAGATATTTTTTTTATTAAATAATACGCTGTTATGATATTGCTACATCTGCATAATACAAACCCGAAAGTGTTGCCAAAATATTTCGTGTAAATCAAATTTCTTGGAAATTTACAGGAAAAATTAGTCTTTTTTAATCGTTAAAGAGTAGCATTAATTGGTCTAAAATATCCTTAAGGAGTAAATTATCCTAAAATAAAAGTATATTCATAAAACTGTTTCAAATTTTTACAAAGTATGTTAGTGAAAAAGTTTTCAAATATAGTTATTTTTTTTTAATGAATCACATGATTTTAGGACACAAAAAAATTATTAATGAAGTATTATTTTGAAATATATAATACTCACGTTAGTGTAGAGCACATTATTTATTTATTATGCATGCTACGTCCAAACCAAAATCTGATTAAAATACAATCATAAATGTTACAGAAACCTTATACTGCCGCTATAAGGAAAAATAACTTATATGCAAAAACTAACTTTTGAGAAAATGTGAAGAAAGCTCTTTTCCTCTAGAGCTAAGTATAACGAATAAGTAATGCACATTTAACTCTATGAATTATATAATGCATTTGGGGTTATAATAAGATAGATTATTCCTATTTATGCGAGCTGATGTTAACTCAAAAACGCCAAAATTGTAAAGATGGTCTTCTTTCTTGCAGCGGCAGTATAGACTGCCAAATAGGTTATCCGACCAATGACTGAAGTTCAGAATAAAAAAATAAATACTTATCGAGCCCCAATTGGTAAATGAGTGTCAATTTAGAACAAAACACAGATTGAACCTAATGAAGGAATGATAGATGGAAGGAAATACGTCACCTAAAACAATCGAGTCACAATATAATAAAGAATTATATAACAAATTCAAACTAACATTCTAAAATCTAAAATAATCACACTTGATACTCATATCTGTAAATAAAACATGTTTCCATTTACACTTAAACCACGAAAAAAAATCCAGACAATCAAAGTATAATCCGGATTTTTTTTATGCTGTAGCGTTGTAATAAAACCCAGACATTGTATTTCATTTATAAACATTAGGAAACACAGTCTGGGTATTTTCAATAGACCACACCACCTCTTTCTCCAATAAATAATAAGAAAACCCAGACACATTGATTCTCCGTTGTGGCAAGGAAATACTTTAAAAATAGTAAGTATTATGGTGGACAAGTCTAGCATACAAATCACATGTGGTCGTAGAGAAAATGGTAGGTATCGGTTTTATTCTTCAAGTTTAAATGTGTTTCATAATGCACTATCCCATGAAAGGTGATGTAACTAATACATTTTGCCCTTATTTAAACCTTTTCAATCCCAACTTTTTATTTTGTATTATAAAAATCTAAAATCTGTGAAATAGACTTATTATGCATCCAGAATGAAATGGTGAAAAGAAGGGGCAAAATCGTAATCTTTTAACTAAAATTTAAGGAAAAAAATTTTGGAATCATACTTTTTAAATAGGTTATAAAAATAATTTTTCAAAACTGTTTTCGTTAAAAATTGTTAAAACTAAATTTTTAAACACTTAAAAATGCAAGCATGAATAATTTGGAGCCAATTTATTTAATAAAATTGTTTCAGAGTGATTTTTATTTTTACCATGTTTTTCATATTTTCATCTAACTACAACGAACATTCTTCAATTCTTCAAAAGACATGATTCTTCCATCTAACGATACAAAAAGAAAATATACCGTGATAGAAGAAATGTATTTAGAATTTAACAAAGTTTATTTGAAATAAGTGCGAGTTTAACTTAGTGAGAAAAACAAGTTCGTTTGTAACAGAATCTGTCACTGAACCCGCTTCCACACAACCTTTCTGTTTAACAGGTAAAAACGCGCCAAACACAGCATAAATTCTATATTAAAAATTTACATGCTAAATTTGGCTGGTTTCATTTATTTTCTTTCGAAAATTCAATAATTATTTGTTATCGTTTGCTAAAATAATTTATATTTCAAAGAATAAATATGTAATATTCCTCGCTTTTAAATAGAAGGAAAATTTTCATATTAATATACAATCAAAGAATCTCTTTGTGAAATATATTTGACGTCATTTTAAACTGATTTATGGCGCAAAAATAAATTTATTTTAATTATTGTTTAAAAGAATTAAAGTTTCTCGAGCGATTGTTGCGAATGGCAATGATGATTTAATTCTAATAAAAATGGCTTCGTATGCTTTTTAAATGAGCATTAAATTTTGAAGTTTTTTTTTAAATTATTGAAGTACTTCGAATTCGAATTCTTTTCTGAAATTTTCAATGTATTCTAATTGCGATGTGCTGAATTTTTTGACGCATCACACTTGTCTGTAGCATTTGTAGTTTTGGACTATGAAAGTGGGTAACGGGCGGACGGACAGACAGACGGACGGACGGACTGAACGATTATAATGCCTTTCACTTTTTACGTTATAAACGTAGTGTGGAAGCTAAAATCATTCCAAATGGAATTGATTATTCCAAATGGAATCATTGGAAATGAAAGGGTTAAAGTATTTTGTATTCAAAATACCCGATATATTTGGATGGATCTTTTCGAAAAGGAATTGGATAGGATTTGGTAAGAAAATCCGAAATTTTATTCTTTCACTGTCGTAATTAAAAAAAATTTAGGCAAACTTCAAACGTTTTGATAATTATTTTATTTGCTGTGTCAGATTTAGATTGCGATCGGAGAATATGGACAAGTAATGAAAACGGTTAGTTGATAAAATTATTTACAATGGTTATTTATTCCCGTTATGAACTAAATAATCTGATTAAATTTTCAAAGAAAACAAAAGCTAAAGAAAAAGATATGGTCATTATTTTCAAAATGTAACTTATAATGACTTAAGTATACGATCGATAAAATACAACAAAAACATTTCAAGCTGACATTTACAGAAAGTCTTCGCACATTTTTCATTTTTTTTTAATTTGTAAGAACGGAACTACCTAAATGTGCTATTACATTTTAAGTATATTGGAGATTATATTAACTGCTGTCTATTCGGCATAGTGGATAGCGCGTCTGAATACCAACCAGTAGGTCCCGTGTTTGAATCCCGATTGGCAAGTGCTTGGATGTTTGTCTTGTCAATAAAATGCTATTTGTCTATGTGTGTGACTTCGTCTTTATATGTGTAAACAGAAGTCCAACCTCTTATTGGGCTCTGGAAACTATCTTCCATGGACACGCAACATATAATAATTAAAGAGTTCCATTATTTTTTTTGCTAAGCTTCATTCCAAGTGACTAACACCTACCAAATACAAAACCAAAGTTCCAACTTATTATTTCGCTATCTGCATTCCAGAAAATCAAAAATCTTCCACTAATTCTGGGCGTTATAAATTCAATAGATTAAATCGGAAGGAGGATTTTAATTCCCCCTTCCCTTCTTAAAAGTAATAAATATTCAAGGCATAAAGTCCCAGAGATATTTGGGGAGGGCAAAAGTAATGGGACGGACGCTAAAGCCATTTCCGTTTCAAATCTGGCATCTCGAGAAAATGCAAATGATTTAGAAAGCGAATCATTGCGTTTTCAAACGAGCTGACGTTTTCCAAAATCGGGATTTGACAAAAATGTAACTCCTTATCACATTATTTCCAAGGTGTTTTTTAAATATCCTCATTATTAAAGATATTATTTTGTATAAAAAACCTACTTAGTTTCTTAAAAGAGGAATACCTTATTCAAATAAATTTTATACAGGGATATTGAAAAAATTCGCAACCCGAATTTTATTCGAAATATTTTTTTGCATCGCCAACTCTGTATACTTTTGACTTGTGGCACTTATACCTAACACCTAATGTTAATGCTAGCAAATCTGTACCTATGGATGACTTGAAAGCTTGTTAGGATACTTGCAAGTCGATCTTGAAGGCTTCTATGTGTAACCCCGGAGTTGGTTCGTCTTCTATAGCTATTGGCAACTGAGTTTGGGACTCGTAAAGATTAGGTGTCCTAAGATAGTGATCTTTTACGACCGTCCCACTCATATTTCTCCACAGAAATATCAACACATAACCATAGTGTATTTATAGCTATTTTTCCAAGGCAGCTTGTAGAACATGGCGGACTCTATGATTAATATGCTTAGGAAACGACATTAACAGACCAGTATTGCTTGTAATCATATTACCATCAGTGAGTTAAAGGTGGTTTTCTTAAGCATCGTAATCATAGCGTCCTACACGATCGACACACTTCTTTGGAAAAAAAATACTATAAATACACTACAACTATAGGTTAAAATTACTGTGATGTAATGCCACAGTGACGGTCGATAACGGTCGTTAACTGAGGAAGTCAGAAGGCTTTAGGCCTTTTTGGAACTAGACAACTCATTACGTAACAAATAGCCGTCAGGTAGCCCTACTGTGGTGTTAACTATAAACAAACAAGCAGTTAACACAAATGTGGAAATCTGTTAGATACAACTTTGCAAAAGCAACTTGAACTTGTGTGTGTCGCAGCAGGGAACGAAAATGTTGTCTGGAAAAATATAATTAAATTTTCATTTCCGTTTGCTTATAAGAATTTTTCAATTTTGTTTGTGGAGATAAGTGAAAGTTCAGAGACGTTTTTAAATGCAGAAGCATTGGTAAAACTGTACTTTTTATATCAACTTAGTAATATGGTTATGTAGTAATGTTATTAAATATAAATTTTTACTATATTCCCTTTTTTTTAATTAATAACGGTAATATACCCTTTCACTGATTCCCCTCTAAGCTCCGTAATATTTTTTAAATATTAAAAGTTTTAACTTTTATTATTTATTTTGATTTTCTGCTAAGATTATTACATTTTACTAAAAGAACAACTAACTTATTTCAAATGTACAACTGCATACCTTAAAAAAATAAAGTTTGATAAAAAAAAATATTACCAATAGAAATGTGTTCAAATATTGGTTACTTAGCATCAAAATAAGAAATAATTATATATTTATATTAAATTTACTTATAATAATAAATAATAATCGGTATAATATCTTTCTTTAATAATAAGTAAGTGTGTTATACATATTATTAAATAAAAATACAAGAATTCTTGAATCAAAATATACATAAAAATTGTTCGTAACTGTCTAATTTATTTTTTAAAACTAAAGAACAGAATTAAGTAATTTATATCCAAATATATAAAATCTATTATGTTATATATTTTTACGTATTCGTATAAAAAAAAACTTCATTATGTCGAAAAACATAACAACCTCACCTGCAACAGTTATTTGAAAACAACGCGTTTTGTACAAATTGTAGGTACTGGTTGAGCAAATTGGTAATTTTTCACTCACCGAAAAATTATTCATAAGATAAATAATGGTAAAAAAGCACATGGTTTGTAAAATAAAGCTGTGAATCTGATTCTTAAGGAAATACCAATTTCGTTCATAAGAGAAATAGTTTTAATTCCGTCCCCCCTCTACACCCTACACTTCGATGCATAATATTTAGAGTTTTTATTCGGTTTAAAAAGGTAGATTATATATGATTGAATTTTAAATATTGAACAACTTTTACTGAAAAAATTCATAAATATACGAGGAAGTTGAAAATTTTTTAACTCTAAAAAAATCAAATGTTCGTAATTGTATAAAAAAGATTATTTTTCAAAATGAATAATTTTTGTGTTGTTGTTGCAAACGTTGTACCTTTTCATATAAAATCTACAGATCGAAAGCATAATTTAAAACTAAAGTTACGAATATAACAGAATCAGCCTTTTGAATTTTATGGGGTTAAACTGCAATAGTCTTTCAAGGAAAAGTGCATTTTCCTTAACTTTAGGCCTATGAGGCACGGGCTATCTTTATCCAATCAGACAAAAACTTCGACAATCTTATTTTTTCAAAGAAATTTGAGACCGAAAAAGAAACCCAAAGAAAAATTGTGTCAACATAATTGTTGATTCATAATACACAAAAAATATGTATTTTAGGGCTTTAAACCTCACATTTCAACAAATAGATGTACCCTAGCAAATATTAATTTGAATCTGTTTCAAACTTACTTGAAAAACATATTTATGAATATATATATTTGTTGGAAAAACATGTTTGAGTAAATATATAAGTGCATGATTTTGCTCAGGAGTGAAGAAGTTCTAGATTTATTCTTACTTATTATGTTGTGCTATTCAATGAAAAGACAATTTAATTTGTTCAAATTTACTCTTAGTTAAATCTAATTTTAAACGCCTACGCATAATAGTGCTGCACATTTAATTGAAGCATTTATTTGTAACAATGTTAAAAAGAGTACTTTATTAAGATTTTTTTCCATTAAGAAACAAAATATCGAAGTTTTATGCATTTTTTAAATTAAAATGTAAAACATTATTAACGTATGACTTATCTAACTGAAAAATAGAAAGACCATTTTAAAATCTATATCCTCCAATTACCATTAAAAGACTCTACCAGTCCAGAACTTTATATTAGAAAACTATGCAAAAAGTAAATAATTTAACTGGAACCAATTTATTTTCAATCCGGAACCTTATACAAACCATGTCATTTGCCAATAACTGACTTTTTCTTTTTACAAAATATATCGTTTTGCTCCTCAGTATAATAGAAAAGCCAGCTCTGCTGTTGACATTTGATGAAAAATTGAACCAATACCAATTTTTTGTATATCAGTAGAAACCAGTATTTTTCTTTCCTAACAAAGTTATTTGTATGCTCTTGGCAACTTGTATAATGTATCCAAGAGTTTTATAATTTTTCTATAATATTTTATATTTATTAAAAGAGCAATGTAATATTTAAAAAGTTTGATTAATCTTTGTTCATTATTAAATATATTTATTGTTTCATATCTAAGAGCAGTTACGAGAAAAAAAATTAAAATACATATTTTTCTATCAAGGAAATGTATATTCTGCTATAATTTAAAATAATTTTTTTTAAAACTTTGGTCATTTATTAGAAGAAATATTTAAAAATTATATTATCATTTTTAAAAATTAAAAATCCAGTTATTGACATAATTATAAGAAAAAACAGATCGAATAGTAGAATGCAGATAACGATATAAATTAACTACAAAACCTATTTCTGATTTTAAAAAATACCACTTTACGAAAATCCTTTTCAGAACTTTATATTTTCATAGAAAGTTGAAAATAATTATTTATTACAGAACACATTACATGATTTTTTAAAAAAAATGATTATCTTTACAATGTAAATTAAAAGGGCGATATTTTCTATTAACTTATCTACATCAAAAGAAATGAACTAAATTAAAATCGGAATGACTATTTAAGTAATTGTAGAATTAAGAAAAATTTACCACAGTTTGATAATACTTCTGGAAAAAGAAGGCAAAACTCATTTAGCACAATATTTTTTAACTTAATTTCACAGCATTTAGATAGTCTTTAAACCCTTTAGTTTGAAGATAAGAAAAATTTAAAATTTACTATGACTGTAAAATTTAAGCATTGGTGAAAAATACTGTTACCTTTAAAAAAATTAACGGTTTTAAGTTTATTAAAAAATTAAGACTCAGAATTTAATATTTAATTAAAAAATAGTAATGCTTCTTCAATTTCATTTTCATTTAAACAAACTCAAACATTGTTAATAGATAATGCCAAAGGCAACTGAAATAATATGTGGAGTTGCAATTAGTCATTTTTGTTCATGACTTTCACATTTTAATAATACTTTTTAGTTTTTAAGTTTCCTTTAATTATTTCAGTAACATTGCTTGCGTATTTTATAACAATCCTCTTGAGACCCAACATGTTTGTTAATATAGAAATATTTTTCAAAGAAAACATTTATTGAACATATATTTTGCAAGTAATTAGTAATTTTGTAAGAAATACCAATTGACATTTTTTGAAAATCACATCAAGTTAGTAACCTTTAATGTTTTAGATTCTAAAAATATCTTTTTTTTTGGCATGAATTCACAAACAAGTTCTGTTAGTTTTTTTGTAATAAATAGCCCATTCTTCCATTTCTTAATGCAAAATGCCGAAAAAACAAGATCATCAAGGAAATATTTTTTTTGCAAGACCTTCAAAATAGTGCTTGACCCTTGTTCTACACAATCTTTTTATACAAATAAACGACTGATACTTGTTAGTTTCTCCGGTGTTGGTATTTTAAAAAAGATTACATATTTTTGATTATGATAGATAAGTAAGTATTAAGAAAAGTTTAGAAATAATGTTGTAAAGTAAATTCTACTAAGGTTTACGCTTCGACCTATGGAGTGAAGAAGGTAGCCATTTATTACATATAGAAAAACACACTTAAAGCTTATAGAATATTAGCAACTACATTATAAACCATTAAAAAATACATTAAACACTCATAGTAACCATAAAATCCCCGACCATACTCATTTAACTGCCTGATGACTCATTCAAAACACAGTAGCCTGATTGGACATCCCCAATATGTACGATCTCTATACAAAACTGCACATAAAAACAATTCTCTTTGCCCTATACTGAAGAATACAAAAAAATCCCCCAAAAAACTTACCTTAAAGTTTCCTAACTGCAGTTAATGCTTAGTGGAAAAAACTTCCCCTCGCAGTGTTTTTACAGTGTAAACAAATAAATAAACAAAAAAAAGATTCACCAACATCAATGGATGTTTTAGAAAAAGCAAAACCGAAGCTTCAAAAACTAACTAGTCCCTTAAGGCTAAATAGCGATTTCCCCCTCCCACTCGTCTTGACTAAAAAACCTTCTTTTAATGTGATTTTTTGAGTTTTGATGTGGATTGAGGTTATTTCGGGCAGAGGTGAATTGTTAGTTTTATTTGGATAGTTGTTTGCTTTTAACGTTATTATTTTTTTGTATAGATCAATAGCAGTTTGTAGAAAAATACAACTGAAGATGTTTTTTTAAATATAAATAATGGTCATGTTTTGAGTGCACGTATTTCAGAAAAGATATCACTTATTATGTAAAAACTATGCATAGAAATTCTTCTCTATCTCAAGAAATTTTCAAGTTCATGACGCCTAAAAAAAGTATCATATTTTTTAAACCTTAGTTTTCTTTCAGAAAATAGTTGCACAACGAAATTTCACATACAAAATAAAACATCCAAAATATTTTTAAACAAGGTTTGTCCTTTTGCAGACCCTCCTTTTCCTTTATAGAATCTACATAAAATATCTTGGAAATATAAAAAAAGGAAAGAAAAAAAACGCATTAAAAAGTTTTGTAAAAAAATGTTAATTCAAACTTTTTAGGAGCTTAACATTTTGCAAAGCGACATCATAGAACTGAATTTACGATAATAAAAACAAATTCTAATGAAAAAAGTTTGACTTATGGCATTTGTGATGTGAATCACTATACATTGAAATGTTACTTATTTGAATAGAAAGAAGACTTTCCAAATTGTCATAATTGCGACAAATTGCACGAGGAGCAGTTGTTACGAAAAATTTGGCGCATTTTTGCGATTAGTTTAAAAAAACATGTTTTTATTGAATACAAAATAATTCATTTAATTGTTTATATTTATTATTTCTATATCACATTCTCATTTAATGTTAATTTTTTTAATTGGATACATTAGCAATAAATGTAACTTAAAATCACTTTCTAACAAGACTAAAACAAACAATCAATAAAATTTCCGACAAAATTCTAAATTTGACATAGATGAATTAAAGAGGTGATTTTGATTAAGTTTTTTCAATCAGTTAAAATATTAGTAACTTTTGGAATTATTTATGATTACAATAATGCATATATAAATGAATTTTTTTTGGATTGTTAGATTTATTGTGCACTTGATTAAAAAAAACTTATATGAAGCACTTTTTAATGACAAATTAGTGTTTTATCAATAAAATTTTATAGTTAAAATTGAACAATTCGTAATTTATTCCTCAATATTTTATTTCATTTTGAAATTTGAGAGTTCTTTATGTGTTTTTTATACAAAAAAAATTCTAAAAGCCCATAACTGTTGGCAATTATAAAATGAATACATTCTAAATTTCTTAACATATTTATAATGAACTAAATATAAAAGCCAAATATCAATTAAATGAATATTTCAAAGAAAAGTTTGAGAATTAATTTTAGCTTTTTCTTCTTCCTTTCAATTTCTGCTTGAAATACTAAAGAAATAGGATAAAACTTGACATTCAATCGGCTTAGTTTAAGAATAGTATGTCAACAGTTTTAGGTTTCTTCAATTCACTGGTTCATCTCTAACCATTGGCCTAACTTAAAGCATTGAAAAATTCCGAAGAAAGTCATAAAGGTGTGAAGGAATTATAAACAGGTTATTTTTTACCAATTTCTTCAAATTATAAATATCAGGATGTCCTTTTTGTATATTTTTTAAATATTACCTTGCAATTTAGTTCTATATTATGCAAGTGTATTGCATGAGACATTAAGGAGATACGGTACCCAAAAATTGGTCAAAATATCGATTTTTCAGTTTTTACTTTCTGAACATTTACTGAAAGTTTCATAATGATATCTTCTGTAGCAAAAACGTTATTAAATATTTTCTGGAGTCATTCTTATAAGTTTGAATACGTATTTCGTCTGCTTTCAACCTTTTTGCTTTGTTTCGGGTTTTTCAATTCTTGTGTTTAATAAATCCCTAAGGTTTTTTTGCTAATTAAGTTAGAATTTTGAAATTTTAACCTGTGTTCTCTTATATATATGGTGCACAAAAATGTGCATGGAATAAGGTCTACTATGTATAGTTGTATTTAAAAAAATGTTGAATTCAATAATTTGCAATTTTTTTGTGATTTTCAGTATAAATGCATGTTACTTTCCGTTGCTCACATTTAAAAATCCATGCACAGTTCTTGAACAAATAGTACTAAAAACAAACTATAAAAGTTTGGTGGAGTTATTCTCAAAATTGAAAGAGGAGTAGTGTTTAAAAAATTTTCAAAATTTTGACTTTTTTTAAAACAAATGATAAACTACTTGTAAATATTTGTTTTTATTGCTAGAAAATGTTTATTTAGAGTGAACATTATATAAAACCACTGTAATTTACAAGTTTATGTTATTATTTCTAGAAATAATGTTTTGGGTACCGTATCCCTTTAATTTCACATATTCTGAAATTTATGGAAGATAAGATAAGCGAGAAGATAAGCGAGTTTATTGTTTACGAAGAATAATATTTCCAATTAAATCTACTACTTTATTGTGATCTATATTACGCAAGTGTATTGTCTGAGACATTAATATCACATATTCTGAAATTTATGGAAGATAAGTAATTATAAGAGAGTTTATTGTTTACGCGAAGAAATATTTCCAAATAAATCTACTACTTTATTGTGATAAAAGTATACTTTTTAAAAAATTGTCACTCAGAAAACTTTTCTCAATTGAACTTTAAAAACGTTATGTAAATAATTAAATATCTTAAAAGTAAAAATTAAAAGTCTCGAATTATTTTCCGAAACTATTAACTTTCATTGCATTTCTGAGTTTAAAATAAATTGATTTTGGTGGTTTGGCACCATTATTTTCTTAATATTTGAAAAAATTCATGAGATTCAACAATTAAAAAAACTTTCGTGCGAAATTTTCTAATTGATATATTTATTGACTTAAAACTTATAGAAAATATATGTTTCAACATTTCAGTAAAACTTAATGATTTACCAGGGATAATTTTTTAGTATTTACTCTCTATGTTTAAACTTATTTAACACGACTGTAATAGTAAATATAAAAACAATAACTGAAAAAATATATTTTTCTAAAATAACTTAAATGCATTACGAAAGCAGGTTAAGTAAGAGATTCCCTTGCATTGTGACGTGGGTGAATCTATTTCTTTTATTGGGTCCAGTCTGGACGAAATTGCGAGAACTTTGATTTTATTATTTCCCCAGGAATTACGATTCAATTACTTGGAGTGAGACGTAAAACTAGAAGAGCGTGGAAACTTTTCGAATTCAAAAAATTTGGTGATTTGAAAAGGTATGTGTTTGTTCGGTAATAAAAATATTTATTTCGTTGAGTGCTGAATTATTTTCGAGATCTTGTTGTTTGGTGGATTACATCTTGATGGATGATTTTAGGATTAAAACGAGTTTTAAAAAGAATCAACTATTAAGATTTCAATCGAAATAAGCTGATTACTACACGCCAGTGAAGAAATTGACTGTAGAACAGTCAGTATACAATTCGTAATACAACAAACTCACGACTAATGATTGGTTCAACAATGGTGCGATTGAAATGCAACAATAGTACAAGCTGAAGAACAAGTAGTAAAATTTTAACACCAAGCAGCATTGTTAAAATACAACAATTGTACTAGTTGAAGTATAACTGGAACAATTAATAATTAATACTATAATGGTTCAAGTAGAAATACAACATGAGTACAACAATACTGCAAGTTGAACAACAACATAAGTATAAGTTAAACACAAGTAACTTTGTTAAAGTACAACAATTATACAGGTTGAAGTATATATGTATTTAATAATTAATTATACAATAGTACAAGTCAAAACACAACAATGGCACACAGTAATGGCTGATACAACAATAGTACGATTCGAAGGCATTCGGTTACATCCTGATCCTGTTTAAAAATTTCATAAGCCCTATCATAGTGCTGGGGCGCAGCAGTCATAATTTATAACAATATAGAAATAAGGTAATGAGGCTTGTGAATCCACTAATTACTAATAGTTTGGAACCGCAATTAACGTGATAGAACTAAACGTGAATTTTCAATATTGTGATATAAGGTACATTGTGTTATAACAAAAAATGTTGAAATCTTCATTTATTTAATCGTTGTAAAAGACAAATTGCACTCAGGAATTGGATTTGACTAATTAAAGTAAGACTGGCCGATTTTAAACCAATAAAAATAACGAAAATGCTTCTCGAACTGATATTTTTTCATATCATGTATATAGTCATAAAATAATACTTCGCACCTCGAATTATGACAATTGGCTTTTATAGGTCAGATCATGTAATCCAATTTTATGAGTGTATAACAAGACATTATTAACATTTAACCAATACCAAATTTATTTAAGTCACAAATTCTACTAGTTAGTTAAGCTCCATAAATATTTCTGAAATCTCAATGCAACGCACACAAACATAAACAATGTCTATCTTAATTAGATTTAAATATTATACTTTTTGTTTTACAAATGATCAAAGAGAATATATAGAGTGAAAGGTATTTTCGCTCTTAATTATTATTGGAATTGTATAAAGATCTGTTACCATACAATACCCTTAACTCTATAGAGGTTTTCCTAGGTGCCTTTCTTGCCCTATTCATAAAAGCGTATTCAGACCCAAACTGGCTTTTATAAATGTAGTTGATCAATATTCCAAATTCAACCAACTTTGATCTTTTTAGCAGCTCTTCTTAATTGTTGAGTTATTACTCCTCAACAACAGCTTTGACATCCTACTCGCATGCCCTTGTGGATCAATCTTTCAGACCTGACACTTGTCGACACTCTTTACAAAGTAAAAATCAGTGATAGCAGCAAATTCTGTATTAAATGTTGATTTTAGGGATGCTGTTTACAAAGAGATCTATTATGCACATATATGGAATCCATCAAACAGGCCTAGTTTCCTCAAGCCTAGTTTTTGGTTTACAAGTACTATTTTTATAGCCAACACTCACACACTTTCCTTCCTTAGAATTGTCAGATGTGAAAATATTGAATTTAAGCTCAATTTTCTTCTAGCAGGAGACAAAAAAAATCCTTTAAATTTATTTATTTAACAAGTTAATCTTGCTAATTTGGATTATTATTTTTGTAATGAGGCATTCATTGAAGTTATAAAACACTTGACAGTTTAATGAAGAAATTTCATTAAGTTTGTAGTACTGAAAATCTAACATTTATACATAACACTTTATACATAATTACTTTTTATTTACCTGAAACGTAAACATGTCAGTTAATAACAAAACTTAAAATAAAGGAAAAATATTTCATGATTTGAAAGATTTTTCTATTTTAAATTAGAAAAAAAAAATTGATTGAAAAATTGTTTTTAAAAAGATATTTTATAATTACATTTCCTTTTATGAAAATACTCAAAACAAACCTTTTTTAGTACTTCATCGTTCATAATCACATTTACTTAAAAGAAAAAAAACTTTAAATACTTTTATTAATTGCATTTTCACGGAACGAAGGATTTTATCTGTCCATTTTTAAATAATGAGCATAATTAACTTCAAGTTTATCTTTTAAAAATTACTTCAGGCATTAAAGCCAAATTTATTTTTGGACACCAGTTTTCTTGTAAATCCATAAACTTAAAGTAAATAATAAAAAATAAAATTTAAACAGAAATAATCGCGCAGTTTTATCAGTTGTCGTTTTTCTATCTGCTATCTCAATCTCAGTTTTTATATCCCGGAATTCTACGAGCGTTGAAAAGTTTGTTTATCAGTGGAAAAATAAATAAAACTAATGTTGTGGAAAAGTTGTCGTGGAAATAAAAATGAATGGCTCTCTTTATGGAACATTTTGGGAAAAGAAAAAAAATAGCTGAGCGAGAGGGATAGAATTATATGATATTAAAAATGTTATGATTCGTTGGATTTTTGATCCCGTTGGTATCATTAGTTTTTACGGTGATTTAGCATTGACGATCATTTGGAAAATATGTCGAGTTCAGATATTTCAAAACCCGCCTACATTTTGCGATCCAAGAAAAAAAATATCACTACTAAGCGTATTTTTTTTTAAATTCTACATTACGGTTATAAAGTTTCGAAAAAATTATAGGTATTATAATAGCTTTGTCCGTATATTTGTCTGTTCGCACGTTACTTTTCACGGCACAAGTTAAAAAAAACAATAAATAATTATAGTAATTTAAATGAAAGATCAATGAGAAAACAACTTTTAACCCAAATATTTTGATTAAAAACTATCAAATGATTTGGAATAAAAAAATTATGTGCGAAAGGAAATTGTAGTAAATAACAAATATGTGAAAGTTTTAATTGAAACAAAATAACTTGCATTTTTTCAATACTATTTTTAAAGTGTTGATATTGAAGACGACCTACTTTGATTATTTATGTTTTAATAAAAATCTTAAAAAGGTCTAATCACTTGTAATTGCAGAAACCTGACATTGTAACCTTTGTATATATTTTACTAGGTCTAACTTAAAAAACAAACACTCGTAGTTTAAAATTACGAAAAACTATTTCTTGAGTTAAAAACCTCTGAAAGACCGGTATTTACTAGTCAAAGGTTTACCAGAAATTTACTGACAAAAAATGTCTTAAAATTTCTCGTCATAACGTTGAATTTTAACATATTTACTTATAATAAATTAGGAAAGTGGCCATGCGATTGGTAGTCATAAGAATGTACACATATGTTTATATTAATTTTTTAATAAATTTCTTTTGACTAATTTCTCAACATCAAAAACAAGAAACCCTGACGAGAAGCGCAAAAAAAAATTATAAAATGCAATAAATAAAAATTCTGAGAAATTAGTGACTAATATCACAAAAAACATTACTACTCATCGGCTTGAAGATGATATTTCATAGTGATTTTTTATAGATATTTTGATTATTTCGTATTGTTCGTTGCGAAGTGAAACTGTTTACGAAACACACATTTAAGATTTAAAGAAATAATCAATGAAATTTTGTGTTTTTGACAGGAAAATGATTATTCAGTATGCATACAATGATAAATTTTAAACACGCAATAATAAATTTAAAATGTAACAATATCAATTCAGAAATCTGACAAATGTACAGCATTTCTTTTAGCTTCTATTACAATTTAATGGCATACCTTTTTTTCCATCAATTGTTTAATAATTAATCTTAATCAATGTCTGAACCATTTTATTAGTTCATTTTTACATTTTAATTGTAGAAATATTGTTTGTTATAATAAATGTTATTCGTTAAGTTTAGAAAGTAGACACATTATTATAAAAAAGATATGTTGTATATTATGATTTGTTGTTTATTAAGATTTGTTGAATACTTAGATTTGCTGTATATTTTAAATTTCAAGTTACTGTTCTAACACTTTTTCAAAACAACTAGGCTTTCGTTAATTGAAAACAACCGGGAATTTAATTGATTTAAATGTATCCTTAAAACTAAAAAAATGTTGCATTCCTAACTAACAATAACTATTAATTACTGTTAAACTGTTTTTTACTTTTAAATTGATCTCTGAACATTTCCTATCATTTCCATATCATTAATGCATCTTAATTAAAAGCAATAACAAAAGCTTAAACAAAATTTTTATTATTTTTTCGTTTTTATCAAAGTAATAGTTAAAACTATTAATTTATGAGAATTCGAAACTAGAATTTTAAGAACAAAATATTACATTATTCTTGAAGTTCATACTTTTCAACGACAAATTTTTCGTAATTGTAGTTTTTTAAGGAACATTGAACATATGGAATGAAACATTCATTAGTTTTCATCAATTTAAGGCAAACCTCACATTAATAAATTTCAAAAAGATTTATTTGAAGCTTCAACTAAAAATGATATGTCGATTTTAAACGGCTGACTGTTCATAATTATTTTTTATTCGATGTATTACTTGATGTATACAATCATAATTATGCTCAGTTCAAGAAGGTTATTCAAAACCAATAATCGAATCGACTTCTCATAGAAAACCATTACCGAAGTTCAATCTATCGACCAATCTATAACATAGTAAGAAATCTAAGAAAGAGGGGAAAATGGTCCCATATTCTGTGCTTAAATACGAATGGTACATTAACTTTCCTCAATCCATTTTCGATTATCAATACTGCCGTGGGCAGGTGAACTGCAGTATCTACAACAATGACTTCAACCACTGTTGTAAGCACTCTAGAACTACAATCCATAAGAAAGTTATTCAAATGTTGATTATTTGAGAACAAAAATGGTCCTATTCATTGTTGTTGATACTGCAGTTAACCAGCCCATGGCAGAATAGGTGAATTGAATCTCAGCAAATCCAGGGCTGTTCATGACAGGGACTAGTGGTTTTACGAATGAACCACTTTAGAAAACCAATAACATGCGAACAGCGCCCATTCAGTATTCTAAATCCATTCCGAGACAGGTCCCTTAAAACATCAACCCACTTCCTTTTTCCGCGTAATTGATTCCCCTTTGTCTTGACCAAACATTTTCTTTTCGCGGAATATTAATGGAATGGAATTACTATTGAGTTCAGAAGCAGCCCTGCAACTCAACCCGACTCGAACCTCTTTTAATGCGTCTCCTAGAATCAGAGTTAAAAAGAAGATGGAGATGCTTGGCGAGAAACATAGTGAAGCCGTCAGAAGTCGCTAAGTAACCCAATTAAGCCCAAACAAACCGCTCACCCAACGTTAGTTCAATGTAAAACGCGTCATTTTATTCCTTAAAAATCGTTAATTAAAAAACAAAAAATGATTATTTGCACATTTGTGGGCTGTAGCAGGATGTCTGAATTTACACAAAATGGTAGTAATTCCCTTCACAGGTAAGAAAAATGCGTTCTAATTATAGTTTTTATTGAAGAGTCAGAAATCGCCAGGTCATAAGTAATAAGCCTATGCTAACTCCATTGTAAAATGGCGCCAAATACTTCGCCGAGTGCGTGTATTTAGGCTTACTACGAAGCGATTGATGGCTTCACTTGGAAAACCACTTTTTGTATTGGTATTTGCCCGGCAGCATCTCCATCTTCTTCTTAGCTCTATGCCTAGAATTCGATGGCTCGAAATGGCAACAACTCAGGGGTGAAAAATTCGAAGCGAGGCTTAGCCGAGGTTGTAGGGAAATTAATTCTGCCAGAATATCGCAAACATTGCGGAAATATTTGTAAACAATGTCCGTGGCGGACCATTTAGGCTTAGGTAGTTGTTCACTGTGACACATGCAGCGACGATTATGCCTAAATTAGCGACCATTAGGATGAATAATTTACGAAATGCCGTACGGTTCGTGGTCGCGGCGACCAATCACACCTCGCAGTTAATTGCGTTAACCGTAACGGCATTCATAAATAACCCATATCCATCGTGTAAATGAGCCGAGCCATTTAAATTTTAATGGCCGAATAATTCAGTGTAAGAACGTCGGGGTTGTTTTTAGGGGTTTAGATATTTTTTCTAGTTAGTTTTATTTTCACGCTGGGCTCGTTATTTATTTTAAGCGAACTAATAAATCCAGGCCAATTAAATATGTAGAAAAGTATTTAGTGGTTTAGTAATGAGAGTTTAAAAAACTGGAAATAATTGCTTTTTTTACGTTATTCATATTTTTTTTGAAATTGTGTCTTATTGAGTTATCAAATAGAATAGAATCTTTTGTTGTTCTATCATAAAGAATGGTTTTATACTAAAATAATACAATTGGAATTAAATTATAACATGCTCAAATGTCCACTCACAGTTTATACATTAAGGCAAAACTTATCAAATAAAACTATGATTCTTAAAAATAGTAGTTCAAAAATTCTGAGGAATCTTAATACCATAGTAAAATATGTCCAATAGATACTTTGGCCCTACTAAATATTTTTCATGTAAACTTAGAATTAATTTCATCAATAAACACCATTAGTCTAATTTCGAATTTTACTTAGAGTTGAAAAAAATAAACTCTAGATTAAGCTGAAACGATATTTTATATATTTTATAGATATTTTTAAACAATAATTCACATTAAATATTGTAAGGGGACTTCATAGTTACAAAAAATACCTTTTAAATTAAAAAAAATGAATGCATATTTCACATTATTTCAAACAATAATCTTTGAAAAAATTACATCTCAAATATAACTCCAAAAATAAAAAAATAATGCCTAGCCAAATTAAGATGGAAAGGTATTTTAATTTGAAATCGCCCCTTCAAACACTTCGAAACTATCGGCGCGACTTTCAAATCATCAGCTTATCGCTTTTTTATTCCGTCCCACACAGTTTCAACAAAAGAAGTAAATTAAAGGCTTAAACTAATCCAATATTTGACAAGATTAAAAGGCTTGGCGACGCCGCGGCACATTTGGCTCCTTTTTGCGGTGAGGGGAAGTGGGATTGAATCTGCAAAAATAGAGGGTGGGGAAAAGAAATTTACAGATTTCGCAACAAAATTGCGTTTTAATGTAAAAATATCGTAGAGTTTTTAGGTTGTTTGTATTTGATAGTAGTTTATGCATCAATAGATATGTGTTCAACAGAACGGAAAATTTCTACTCTCCAAGTAAAATAGAAAAGTGAAAAGTGTACCAAAAAGCTGAAAATTAGGGTTTTCGTTAGACTGAAAATTTGGGGCATCGTCTTGTTTCCTATTACCTTTAAAACGTCAATAATAAATTTTTGATAGATAAGTTTAACAGAAAATAATTTTTTAGATACAATTCATTTCACAAATGTTTGTTATTTTTATAGAACAAATCATCCAGCTTTGGATAAGTATTTTTTGTACAATTTTGTTGACCGACCTATTAATTTACAGATTGCAAAATAAAAAATATAAATAGTCTGATTTTTTTCAAAATTTTATGTATATTTCTAAGGTAAAATTTTATTTTATATTATAATTTCACATCCTTATAGTAGTTTATAATATAGCACGATAATCAATGAATGTCAAATTGATAACGATATACATCACAAGGACATCACATGATATTGATTGCTGCAAGGGATGATCTTTTAAATGGAGTATAATGAAGGGTGAATCTGTTTTGCTTAGGTTAATTTTAAGTTAATGGAGAACTGTGTTTTTGAATATAAGGGAGACTAGAGTAAAAGTTTCTTAAATCAAAATATAAGCAAACCCATATACTAGGGAGTATATAAAATATTTATATAATAAATATTTTGCTATAAACACTCTTGAAAATAGACGTCTACCCTACTCCAAACAGCTTCTGCAGTTGAATAATTACGATGTCACACAAAAC